>CM076580.1:1815331908-1815735221 GCA_034641835.2 Pinus albicaulis
TTTCTATCCATCCACTGCGCTGTACGTTGGAGGCCAGCGTAATTCATTGGGGAGGCAGTTTCTGGTGGTTTCGGGGGTTGGCCATTCTTGGAATTATTTATGGATATTGTTGGGGTTTTCGAGGAGAGGAGATTTTCTATTTTTCATCTCATTCTAGCAAGGGGATCAGCCCCTAATCTTCAGTTGATTCCAGCAGTAGCAGCTACATGGCAGTTTTCCAGCGGCTGGGACGCAGTTCATAGAACAACCATTTCCGGTATTTTCTGAGGGTGTTTCTTCACTTTCTTTGAGCAAGATTGCCTATTGTACTTCATTACATTTCTCAGATTAATAAAATGGCTCAGAATTTTCTCTCTATGTTTTCTAGTTGAGTTGCCGTAGTTGCCGTTGTTGCTGTATTCTCTTTCTATTATATGTCTATTGTTATTTTTGAGCATCCTAGTTCTATACCACTTTGTGCGTTTAAATTTCACTCTTAGACAGAGTCTGGAAAGGGCCAGGTAGCCTCTGGATCTCGTCCTCTTTTTAGAGGCGATATATCCAGTAAATGCCCTCCCAGTCTATCTTTGGTTGGAGTTTGCCGTGTTCTAAAGATATCCCCGAAACGGGATATTACAGTACCACAAAGGCCCAACCACTACACCAAAAGCTCGAACTGTTAGTGAGGGCGGCATCCCAGGGTGCTAAGGGTGGGGTCTTAAGGCCCACCAGAGCATCTCGGGACGGGGACCCTCGCGCAGTCCCCCAATTACGCAGACCCCGGCAGCGTGGTAGGGCCCACCGGAACCTCAACAGGGAGGCTGCCCTAAACAGGGATATTACAGCCCACCACGCTCCGCGAATCTCAACCTCGAGACCTCGGCTCTGATACCATAATAATATCCCGTTTCGGGGATATCTTTAGAACACGACAAACTCCAACCAGAGATAGACTGGGAGGGAATTTACCGGATATATCGCCTCTAAAAAGAGGACGAGATCCGGAGGCTACCTGGCCCTTTCCAGACTCTGTCTAAGAGTGAAAGTTAAACGCACCAAGTGGTATAGAACTAGAATGCTCAAAAATAACAATAGACATATAATAGAAAGAGAATACATCAACTACGACAACAACAACAACTACGACAACTCAACCAGAAAACATAGAGAGAAAATGCTGAGCCATTTTATTAATATGAGAAATGTAATGAAGTACAATAGGCGATCTTTCTCAAAGCAAGTGAAGAAGCACCCTCAGAAAATATCGGAAATGGATGTTCTATGAACTGCGTCCCAGCTGCTGTAAAACTGCCATGTAGCTGCTACTGCTGGAATTGACTGAAGATTAGGGGCTGATCCCCTTGCTGGAATGAGATGAAAATCAGCAAATCTCCTCTCCTCGACAACCCCGACAAGATCCACAAACCATTCCAAGAATGGCCAACCCCCGAAACCACCAGAAACTGCCTCCCTAGTGAATTACGCTGGCCTCCAAGGTACAACGTAGTGGCTGGATAGAAACAGCTGAAATACTGCCACAAACTCCGCCAAAAACCTCCGACAGGCAAAGGCTGACCCTCTACTCGAAATCTCGGAGAAATTTTCTGTAGAAACCCCAATCCGAAGCTCCTCCACAATGGACTGCATCCTCTCTCCCAGTGACTACGCAGTCTCTATAAGCTCTAGCTTCGCAACAAACCCAAATAATGAAACGACTCACAAAATGCTGAAAAACTAACCTTGCCCAAGCAGGCACTCGAAGTCCCCGGGGGCTAAGGGTGAGATCTCCACACGGAGACACTCAATGCACTAAACAATGTTGCAGACAGGCTAAATAGCCAGTGTGCTCAAGAAGACAAAAGTCTCACTCCAAAATCATCAACTCAAGAATGAATGAAATGAGGAGGCTACTCCATATTTTATAATGTTGGTTTCCCTCCAAAACCCAACGTAGCCTCTCTCTCTCCTCCACATCCTCATCCTTCTCTGCGCAAAATCTTCTAGAGTGTACATAGGCCCCCTCCTCTACGTAGTGTTAGGCCCCCCTTGACTCCCACTTAAGTCACAACGTTGTGCTACTAGGTGGATGTCTTATTTCACTTAAGTGAGTTAGACCCTCTTCACTCACTTTTTATTTATGTACAAACTATAGACAGCAAACTAAACAAAATAGAATATTCCAATTAGCTATCACTAATTAGGAATATTACATAATATTATGCAATTAGGCTTTTATGTTAAGAATAAACCGGTCCTCAAGAAGGAGTTGAACAATCATGTAAAAGTATATAAATATAAATCTTTGATACAGAGGAAAGGGGGGGGTTTTGCAGTAGAAGACTGAGTCGATAGGCTTTGCTCTCTGTTTTTAATAAAATTATGGACTTGTTGATATATGTGCGTTATTGGAAATTTCCCGAAGGATTCATTCCTTCGACTTTGGGATTTCTGAGCATAATTTTGAAGAATTCAGTTTCTATGTGAAAATATCCTAATTACTCTCTGGATGTATCGAAACCATGTCCTCGGTGGGTGAATTGAATGTATGAATTCTGTGTAAAAGATTCGATTCTGTTCATTAAGCATAGCATAAGCAATTCTCTATTTATTTAAAGGGTATTGAAACTTTGTCTAAAGCGTTGAAACCTCTGTTTTCTTAGAGCGTATCGATTGTGATAGAAACTCTGTCTGTTGGAGTGATCTCAGTTGAGATAGAATAATTTTGTTCTATTGTTTGGTTGAACTGGATCGACGAGGTCGATTGCAGCGTCAAGCGGAGAATACAAGTCGAAGAAATGAATTAAATCACGGTGGAAATTCTGGGTTAACACAGTTCAAATACTGGATTTTCCAGAAGACGGTTTTGGAGGAGAATACTAGCAGTATCACACGACATTTGGGCCCAAGGCAGTATTCACCTTTATCAACGCGATCCAATACATTTTGGACACGTCATCTCGTGAATACCACTTATATCGCGTAATTTTTGAGTGCTAACCTTCTGTGGGGGAAGTAATGCGATTTGCGTTCGATCTGGAAGATAATAGATCCAAGGGTAATCGCGCGGGGAAGCTGCACGAAAGATAATTCAAGGTACGATCAATGGTTTATTCATTTGATATGACTTATTTAAATAAGTGGAATCTAAATAGGTGGGCCCGAGTAAAATTTTAACGCTGAGTTGAAATAACCATTCAAATGGTTGTTAATATTATAAGAGCTTGAGTATTTGTTCAAAGGATTCAAAACTTTTGTTATATTATTATAATACTATGATCTGGGTAGTCTAATCTCTATTTATAAGTCAAGGTATTATGTTGTCAAAGGGTTTGAGCTCGGTTTTTAAATGAAATCGAAAACAAGGCTTTGTAATGTTGTTGCAAGGGTTAATATTTTATTGAAGAACTTTTAATCTATCATTTATTTCATTTATCAAATTCATGGAATTTGATTAATGAAATGGAAACAAGACTTTGAAGTAGACTCCCTTGGTGAAAGAAAATATTGAGAGAAGAGTGAACAACTCTCCTTATTGCCTGCACCCTCCTGGCCATCATTGAACCTATGCTATACATAAGCTATGCATAGCTTGAAATAGTATGAAGTCACTATGAATTAAATAGTACATATAGACCAAACAAGAAGTAAATGTAACATGACATGAACCTTACGGCGACTGCCTTTCATTACTTAAACCAAGAACAAGAGTTGAGAATTTAAATTGAAAACCCTCGACTGATACACATTGCATGTTATAATATAAGTAATAGTATTCAGAAAGAAACCTTTCAAATCATAATACAAAATATTTATAGCAGTAGAAAAACCTTCGAGGCCAAAAGATCTGGTCGAATACCGTATCTTAGGAAATTTATAGTTAATATATTCAAATTGGGAAAAATAACATCGCGTATTAAGGTTGGCATAATTACTCCTCGGGTCGAGCCAAGAAATGGGTTTCAAAACCCTTTAAAAACAAATGTTAGCAGATTCCGCCCGAGACATACATACAGACATTGGAGTCAAAGTATATACTTTAAGTGTACCTGTAAGGGAGAGCTATGATTTAGCCATGCGTTAAAATATTTGGAATAATCCCAAGTGATTATTCGAGGAATGAAAGCAACCAACAGAGGAAGTGCTGACCTGGAGATAGAAGCTGTGTAAATTAAAAGAAATACAGTAAGGAGATCCTTCAGACATTAAACTTAAAACATCTTCAAATCCTGTGCTAAGTTTGTTAAAAGATGGATAGGGTATTTTTACCTGAGAAGAAGTGGTTCGCTGCGACAAGCAGAACCTGTGGTTGAAATCCTTTAAGCACAATAAAAACAAGACAATGAGAAACCTTATATGAAGATATTTCACATAGAACCACATAAGCAAAAAGGAAAGTTGAATAAAACACGAATTACTTGAGTAAAAATTACCAAAACGATGTAAGGAATGTAGCAGTGAGAGTGCCATTTATAACCATGACGAACAAGGGTTTAAAACACATGCGGCTCACTGCACTCGGTGAGAAGACTATCAAATTCCTCTTTCCACCAGCAAATGGGTGAGTCACATCCAAGAGCTTTCCACGTCGAAGAGAAGCATCAGTAGAGACAGAGCCTAGACCCGAAAGTTATTCGTAGTAGTGACAAACCTTCAGAGCGACAGTGTTAACACCTCAAGCACAGTGACAAAGTAACAAAGACTGGTTAACCTAGGCTTGGCAGGGATTACCAAGTGATATCCCGCGCAAAACTCACCGTTGTCGATTGCCATAGCACCAACGATGGAGATCTCATGTAACATATCGAGAATAGCACGACAGATCTAACAATTGTTGAAGGAATTAATAACCTGTACATACCCATTCAATTCGCACTGTCGTGCCAGTCTGGCCTCAGATAACGAGGAGTAATATCTCATCAAAATGCAGGAGATAAATTATATACGTAAACATGCTAACTATAAGGTTTAATTTTGATTTTTAAATATGTTGCACTATCATGTAAAAGTCTTATGTGTAATAAGAAAATTCCATGGTGTACAGAGTTACAAATATAATGTAGATCAGGGTTAGAACCATAAAGCATCTGTTGGAAGTTATCATTTAACAGGTTGTGTTAAATAAATTCCTTTTAGAACAATAATTCAAACTTAATTCATGGGTTTAATATCTAAGGTAAGAAAGTAAAAAAAAATTATGCAGTCTTGTATGGATGTTACATTTGTTCCCAAGATTCCTTAGGACGAAAGAATAGGTCTCCTTTTCGATACTAAGATAGTCGAAGATTGAAAGAACTTTCTCTTGGATTTCCCGTCCCTTACTCACATCTATTCTCATTTCCATAACATTTGCCCCACTACCAACCTCCTTGACTTATTTAGTGAAGAAAACTACAGTGACCTTAGAATGCTTCTTTCCCTCCCTTTTTATTACAGAAATAAAATCTTGAATATTCTCAATTAACCACTTCTTTCTTAAGGTCCAATAAACCATATTAGTCTTAGTGGAGTTTAATCATCATCAAAATATTGATTTCTATACTTCATTTTAAATAAATAGATTATAAATAGATATAATGTTTATTATTATTAAAAGTATACAAATTGATATAAGATATTAATTTTTATAATTATATTTTATGTTTTTGAAATGATTATTTATAAATATCTTTTTAATAATAATAATAATAATAAAACTTATTAAATAAAAAAATTAATAAAACTATAATAATATTTTTAATTAAAAAAATTAAATAATAATAAAAAATAAGAATTTGTATTTCCTTCCTGTCAAATTTGTGATTCTAAGAAGATGGAAAATGAAAAACACTTCTTTTTAGATTGTCTTACTCTTACTCACATTCGCTCTCAATTCCCTACCATCTGCCACAATTCCATTCTTCTTGACCTATTAATCCAACCCACTTATGTCCCTTCTCTTTGACCATAGAAACAAGATTTTGAAGAATCAAACTTAGATTATTTCCCCTTTCTTAAAGTCTGATAGACTGCATTGGTCTTAATGGACTATAACCATCATCATCATCCTCATATTATCTTCTAAAAGTAATGAATTTTATTCATTATATATGAAACTAAAACTATTATAATTGAAATGAAAATTAAGTTTTGGATTTTATTTTTTTAATTGAAATTAATTTTAATAATATTTAAGTTTTTATTTTTTAAGTTTGAATTTCACCTATTTAAATTATTAAAAAAAATGAAATTATTAAACTTAAAATAATTAGTGATAAGGTATATTGTTAAATAATCTTATGGAAATTATTAATTTAAAATTAAAATTTCAAAAGTCTAATTAATAAATAAATAATAAATAGTTTTAAATAATAATAAAATTATATTATTAAATAAAAATATAAAAATATAAAATAAATTTTGATAATCAATTCTAATAATAAAATAATAAAATATAATAATAATAAGTGTCCAAAAATAAAAACTTGTATTTTTTATTTAGTTATATTTATTTTTAGGTAATTATAATTATTTTCATCACCATTATTAGGAATTTGACTTCTGTGATCCATAAATCTTTTGGTGAAAATCACAATGGAGAAAGTTTTGTCGACGCTTTTCGAATCAGCCAGTGTGGTTCATCATCACGACAAGATACAAAATCTGATCTAGGACTCAGCTTAAATAGAAAAAGAAGCTCGAAATAGCCGTTGTACAACAACGGCTAGTTTGACCATAAAAATAAAAAATAACAATAACAAAATAAAACTATAAATAAAATAAAATATGAAAGACTAAAAACTAAAAATAAACATAAATAAAATGACGACTAGTTTGACCAATATATATATAAATAAATAAATAAAAAATAAAATAAAAATAAAAATAAATCAATAAAAATAAACAATAAAATAATTATTTTTTTAAATTAAAAATAAAAAATAAAAAATAATAATAAGAAATAAAAAAAATAAAAAATAAAAAATAAAAAATAAAAATAAAAATAAAAAAATAAAAATAAAAAAATAAAAATAAATAAATAAAATAAAAATATTAGGAAATGAAAAATAATAATAATAATAATAATAATAAAATAATTAAATATAACATAATTCTGAAACAAAATTAATTCCTTTATTTTTATTTATTTATTTATTTTTATTAATAAAAAATAAAAGATTAATAAATAAAAAATAAAAAGTAAAAAATAAATAAAAATAAAAATAAAATATTTTATTTTATTTTTATTTATTTTTTATTTTATTTTTATTTTTTTACTTTTTATTTATTAATTTTTATTTTTTATTAATAAAAATAAATAAATAAATAAATAAAAATAAAGATAAAGGAATTAATTTAGTTTCAAATTATTTATTGAATTATGTCAAATAATGTATATTTAATTATTTAATTATTATTATTATTATTAATATTTTTATTTTTATTTTTTACTTTTTTCTTTTCCTAATAATTTTATTTTATTTTATTATTTATTTATTTATATTTTTATATTTTTATATTTGTATTTTTATTTTTTAGGTTTATTTATTTATTTATTTTTTATTTTTTGATTTCTTATTATTATTTTTTATTCTTAATTTTTAAAATATTTTATTTTATTGTTTATTGTTTATTTTATTTTATTTATTTATTTATTTTTAATGTTTTAATATTTTTTTTTTAATTTTTTTTTGGGTCAAACTAGCCGTTATTTTATTTATGTTTATTTTTAGTTTTTCATATTTTATTTTATTTATAGTTTTATTTTTATTTTTATTTTGTTATTGTTATTTTTTATTTTTATGGTCAAACTAGATGTTATTGTACAATGGCTATTTGGAGCTTCTTTTTCTATTTAAGCCGAGTCCTAGATCAGATTTTGTATCTTGTCCTGATGATGAACCACATTGGCTGGTTCGAAACGCGTCGACAAAAATTTCTCCATTGTGATTTTCACCGAAAGATTTGACACTTATTTTCATCACCATTTTAGTTCTTATTCTCTTTAAATTTATATTTTTTTGAATCTAAGCTTCTGTGATCCATAATATAAATTAGTAGAAATTCTTTCGGTAATAATCACATGCAAAAAAACGTGGTTGACGCGTTTCGAACCAACCAATGTGGTTCATCATCAGGACTATGTGATTATTATCGAAAAAATTTCTACTAATTTATATTTTTTATTTATTTATTTTACAATTAAAATTAAGGCTTTATTTTATGTCTTAATAATATTTAAATTTGCATAAATAAATCCTAATATTATATTATAAAAATTAAAAAATCAAAATTTTTAATATAAAGTACATAATATCATAGAAGTTCACAAATAACATCATGATGCAGGAGCATTAGCTCCAGAAAACACCTTGTATTTTATTTAAACTAGGGGGTTTCATGTTTTTAAGAAATTATTAATTTTGAGTGATTAATTATGTTTTTAATTAATTATATGTGAGAATTTGTAAATGTTTCCAAACAACTGGAAACATGAGAGAAATTAGCTTCAAGATAATTTAGAATTAATGATAGAGCCTAAGTTGGAATTAGTTTCAAAATTTTAGGGATAAAAGTCTATTTTTTTAGGGATGTTGAGAGATTTGGGGATTTGTTGAGAGTTTAAGGGGATTGAACTCAAATTAGTGCATTTTTAATTTGTATAAATTAGTAGGCCTCAAAGGCAAAGAGGCAAGTAGAATAGAATAGAGAAGAGAAGGTGAGGCTTGGACAGCCAAGCTTGTAAGCCTCCGGGCAATTGTGAGGCCGTTAATGTTGAATATCTGGCAAAGACCAGAGTTGTAAGTATTTCATTTGTTATATGAAGGTATTTGTTTGAATTATGCGCCTTAATGGACTGGTTTATGTATGGTTAAAATTCTGTAATAAAGATTTGATACATGCACTGTATGCATGAGGAATATTTTTAAGTTCTGTGAGAGAATTGACATGAAGCGCGTGTTGAGTTTTAAGTATTGAAGCGTTGAATCTGTATGAAGTAAAAACTGAAGTGGGAACTTGAAGATCGAACTCTGTCCCTTTTGTGAAATCGATTGAATCGATTTATAATTTGATGGTTTATAAATAAGAGGAAAATCGAAAGCGTTATGAATGCAATAATCCCTGTGTAGACTGTCTGCGTTTTAACCTGTGTGTTTTAATCTGTGTGAAAGCACTAAATGGAATAAAAAATGATTGAATTAGTATGAGAAGCTCCAGTGGAATCGTGTGAGGTTTCAAAGCCACGAGCGATGGATTCTGCGTATAAGAATCTGGAAGGATGCAGAGTTAAATTATATGAAAGTCGACTACAACCTTGTGCGCGTGAACTGGGAGGCAGGCTTTGAAATGAAACCTGAAATTATGAGAATCGGTTGCATAGCGAAAGACTGTGTGCAAGAGCGTGTGAGGAGGAGCATACTGGAGGTGTTGAAGTTCTGTTCAATTATTACTTTTGCAGAGTTAGAATCGGAAACAGTGGTGAGTAAATGATTGAGACTGACTTATAGTAGTCGTGATGTAATTGGCTGTTCATTTTAAAGTGTAGAAGCCGAAGAATCGTGAGTGATGTTGAAATCGTGTAGCCAAGTCCAGAAGTTTTGATTCGAACGTATGGTGGAAACCCAATTGGACCGGTTGAAAACTTGAGCGTTAAAGTGCCGCATTCCAGTAGAATATATTTAAGCGCAGAGTAAGCACTGGATTGTGATGTGAATGCCAGAGTTCGTGCGTGGTAAGACCATAATGGAGTGGTGATCGAACAGCAAACAGAAATGACAGTTTAATGGCCAGATACGTA
Organism: Pinus albicaulis; assembly: GCA_034641835.2. Classification (NCBI taxonomy): domain Eukaryota; kingdom Viridiplantae; phylum Streptophyta; class Pinopsida; order Pinales; family Pinaceae; genus Pinus; species Pinus albicaulis. The sequence goes on from CM076580.1 coordinate 1,815,341,663, forward strand.
ATTGCAGGTGTGAAGACTTCATTGAAGTCGATGAGTTTGTTTCATGAGAATTGATGAAGGACGCAGTAAAATGGAGGAGTGGAAGTTTGGAAATTAATAACTGGCACAACCTCTTCAAAATCGTGAAGGTTTCAGTTAGAAATAATTAATTCCTACTTGTCTATGGTTGTAATTCTCCACTTGAGGAGTTTGTTCCTACATAATAGGAATTAGCTAGAATATAGTTTCTCCTAGTTTAGTGTGTGGTTGAGAGAATATCTCAACCACACTACTGTACGTCTAAGATAGAATTCCTATCTTGAGACTTTTGCTTGTATAAATATGTGTGTAATCTCCTCATTCATAATATAGAATATATTGAATGTGTGTGTGCTATTTTATCTTGGTATCGGAGCTTCAGAGCCCGTAAGGGCCTGGGCCTCGGCCCTGGCCCCTCCTGGGCTGAGAAAAATATTTGAGCGTATTTATATTTATATTTGTTTGTCCATTTTGAAGATTGAGGAGGCCGAAGGTCTGAGTGCTTGAGGGCGTTGTTTTGTTTTGTTTAGAAAGCGAGTTGCCGAGACTCAGTCCGAGAGAGAGATGAATATTCCGACAGCGATATTGGGCAGCAGATTGAAGACTGTGGGCGCTACAGATCAGAGGTGTGGCAACTGCATTTCGAAGGAGGCGTGGGCCTGGAGAGGGCTCATGGAGGCAGAGGAGAGACGCTGCCAACGGAGGTCGCGACTCTATTGATTGCAGCTTTCGCCTGGCTGGAAGGACGTTGTTGTTAGTGAAATTGGCGTCCTGGTTTTAATAGGATCTGATGTAAAGTGTCCTGCTCAAAAAAAAAGGAAAGCCTGGCGATCTCAATTATCTCTCATTTACATGTAGGTTTCCAATCCGAAGGCTTCATAAACTAAAAATCAATGTGCCATGTGAATTACAACGTTTCACAGATCTTCTTGTGGTATATACCAGATATTACAAGTTTTATAGCAATGACATCCTATAACGATCACCACCTTTATGTACTAGTCCTGTCAGCGGAGACGTCTTTGATCATACCCTTGTAAGAGGGGAGGGATTCATCCACTCATTTTTTTTCCTTGAGTAATCAGTTGAGGGTTTGTATGGCAGCAGAAACAGTAATCCTGATGCCATTTTCATGCCCCAGAAGTCATTAAATACAAAAGGCTATGGAAATTGCAAAGGGATTTGCAGAATCGGAAGAAAAGGGAGAGATAGATGGGTTCCAGGCAGGGGTCCTTGGATGAAGACCAGGGAGCTCCAGATTCGTGGGAGCTGGAGGACTTGGATGACAACATGAGGAGATTGATGGTCTCCTCCTCCAAGGCTTCTGAAAACCAGTGTGATGTTCGCTCTGAGACGTCCGCAGGGCCGACTGCAGTCGCTTCTTTTTCCGCCGAGAAAGAAGCTGGAGGGAAATTTGTTCTGGCTGTTGCATGGAGTCGAGATGGAAGTCGTCTTGCATGCAGCACAATGGACGGGACGATAGAAATATTTGATGTGACACGTGGCAAATTCCTGTACAATTTGGAGGCTCATTACATGCCTGTGAGATCCCTTGCTTTTTCTCCCACTGATTCTCGGATCTTATTCTCTGCTTCAGATGACAAGCATATTCATATGTATGATGTTGAAAACAAGAGCCTTATCTGTGCTATGTCTGGGCATGCAAGTTGGGTTCTGAGTATCGACGTCAGCCCAGATGGTTTAGCTGTTGCCACAGGATCCAGTGATAGATCAGTTAGGCTTTGGGACCTCTCTATGAGGGCATCTGTCCAAACAATGACCAATCATACTGATCAAGTATGGGGTGTGGCATTTCGTCCAACTGGGTCTTCCGGTTCTAGATCAGGTAGGCTTGCAGAGTTTTCTGATGAAGAATATTTTTTAAATGGACAAGTTCGTTGAACAAGAAGGAGGTAGAGTACATGGAGAATGTTGTGTAGTTGTGGATTCATATGAAGTAGAGAGATAGAGATGGGGAGAATCATTCCCCCAACTCCTTTTTTTTTTTTTCGATCTCTTGGGCACAGCTATAATGACGACAATGACAACCATCATGGAATACAGGGAGAAGTGGAAAATTTTATGCTACTGTGAAATGTTTTTTTAATTCTCTGATGATGTTTTAAATTTGCTATGTATTGATTAACTGTCATAACAATGAAATTGGTTGTAACTTAAGTGACATTAGTATGACCAACTATTTTCACAATTCTAAGAGTGTGTTGGAACTGGTCATTCCAACACTAAGAAAATTTGCAGGGAATGATGAACACATGACAGTGAAAATGACATCAATTGGAGCTACATCAGAGATTGGAGGATGATCGAGATCGTGTTGCAGATTGTCAGCGAGCATGAGGCAGCATGCTTGAGAGCAGTAACTAGCCTTGATACTGTAGGGGAAGTGGCATTGTGTTGCCAAGGGAGTGGATACTGAAACGTGACGAAGGATTGGACCGTGGAGTCCTGGATTAATGTTCTTGAAGGGAAAATTGTGTTCTCTTCGTGTGGCTGTGAGTGCCTATGTTTCAGTTTCTTTATCGGTGGACCCCCCACAGGTATCGTTGGAATGGTTACTGGTATGCTTGGAAAAATAATCATCTATGGGCAGAGATAGAGAAACTAAATTTGAAGAGTTTATGTTGTATTTGCTTGGAATCATGTTTTAATATTATTGAGCCTAGCTAACTCAATGTAGGCAAAGTTATTTTGTTAGAATTTGCAACTCTAACGAATGACAGGTGAAACATGGAGTTCCAAGAAGTTATTTGAACAAACAAATATGCCCAAGATGTGAACAATGAACAGATGAGGTAAAGGAGCATCGACAACATTTATGGTGGATAGCAAAATAGATGTTTGTTTGAGTTAGTGTGGTTTGTGGAATAGACTCCCTAGCATGTTATAAGCAAGTCCAGTTGTTATGGTCATTGTATGTACCCAGAAACTCCAAAATGTGGAATGAAATGTAAGCCTTTTAAAGGCATTTGAAAGTTCGTGGTGATCTTAAAACCACTTTGTAATGGTTTATGGTCAGCCTGAAACCATCTTTTGTCACTGTAAAGTGATGGTTGGTGGTGATCCAGAAACCATCTGTAGAGCCTTTGTGGCTGGTTGCCTTTGTGGCTTGAGGTGCCTTTGTGGCCGCATGTACACGAGTGGCCGCGTGTGCATGAGAGCTGTGTGCTCAGCAGAGCTTTGTGCTCAATTTGAGCAGGTGGACTACAGTAACACCTGGCTCAGTCTCAGATGATTCATCAATCTCTGAGAAGAAGGGGGTTGGTGTGCTTTCTTAGCTGACAGTTGTGCTGAGAAGTACAATTGGCGCGACTGTTCAGTACATACTCGTGCCAATGCGCCAAATCATGGGAATGGCGCGGAAGCGCTCGATTTTTTATTGAGGAAGACGCCAACTCAACTTCATGGGGGTCCACGGGAAGCCTCATCTTCGTTTGACAAGTTGCGGAGAAGCAGATCGGAGAAGTTGTGGATCTGTCCGAGGGAGGCAGATTGTGTTTTTGGAGGTTCTGCACATGCAATTCGCCTGATGGTGGTGGATTTGCAGGTACATATATGCAGTGATAGCGGTCGATAGAATCATGTATGCGAAGGACATCCTATAGGAATAGCGGTTGCAGCAGTTGGTACTCATGCATTCCGGTGGATGGTTGCTCTTTTATATGGGTGTCGACATATTCTTTGTTATGTTTGACCACAACCAGACTTTGTGAATCACTATCATGACAAGTAGTCATTAAGGGGGGGAGTTAGAAATAATTAATTCCTACTTGTCTATGGTTGTAATTCTCCATTTAAGGAGTTTGTTCCTACATAATAGGAATTAGCTAGAATATAGTTTCTCCTAGTTTAGTGTGTGGTTGAGAGAATCTCTCAACCACACTACTGTACGTCTAAGATAGAATTCCTATCTTGAGACTTTTGCTTGTATAAATATGTGTGTAATCTCCTCATTCATAATATAGAATATATTGAGTGTGTGTGTGCTATTTTATCTGTTTCGACCTTTAAATAGGTGAGGAATTTCTGTTTTAAATCTCATTCAATCTATGAATTGCGTCCCCTGGATAGTAAAGAAGAAATGGTATTTTTTTATGATGGCGTTTGCGTCACAAAAGTTGCCTTGGGAACGTTTATCGATGGTAGCCAACCCTTTGGTCGAAGGCTGTTATGTTGACAATTGACTTTAATTAAAATCTGAATGTTATGCGAAATTGCCATAGCCTGCATGATGCGGTGATTCAGTTTGGTAATCTGAATGGGAATTGGCGCACATATATATTTGGTACATTGGTTCGGTTAAAACGAAGGATCGAAGACACTTAATTTGTGCAGGCCAAATATTAATTTGAATGGTGATGTTTGCGTGAGAGGTTGGTTTGTGTGAGATTAAAACAATGTCAAGTTGAGGTTTACAAACATGTGTGCATTCTTTTGATTGAATCCAGTCTTATATGAATGTTGATGGACATGATGAATGATGTTTCTTGGGTTTGATTGTGGAGTGAAGAAGTTTCCATTCATGAGGGAATCTTATAATGAAGATTGTTGGGTTATGGTTTTTGAAACATATGTTTTAAATGCTTCCGCATATAAAAGTGTGTGTGAGATTGCTGGAAAATGGGTAAGTTGAAGAGCTTCCGCATGAAGAAAGTTTATGAAATTGCCAGAAAATGAAAGTTTTTATTTGGTCAGCTGTTGAAGATGCATTTTATAAGATCATAAAGGAAAGATTCTGGGTTTGCAGGGTGAGCTTGCATCACATCATAAAAATTCACAAATAGATTTTGAAATTTTTTATTTTCTCATATCACTTTAAAAAAAAGACAATTTCATACCAAACAATAATCATATTAGTGAAAAGTCACAACTACATACCAAACATTATATCATAAAAATAATACTTTCAAAACCAAGTGAAAAGTCACAACTACATACCAAACATTATATCATAAAAACAATACTTTCAAAGCCATGTCAACGATTAAATTCTATTTAACTCAACTTTTCATTCATTTCAATTATGGTTATGCCTATATGCAAGCTATATCATTAAAATTTACATTTTCAATTAATAAATTTAAATAAATTAATATAAATTAGGAAACCTTTTATTTTTGAAAATGATCTCAACCAACCTAATGCCATGAAAATGAGATTATACTTATTTTCATTATATATTTCACAATATTTGGGAACTTTAAAGTACAACAAAGTCATATGGTTAATTTCAAACAATTAACTTCAATCCTACTCAACAAATTTTCAAAATCTTCAAAAATCTACCAAATGAATATATAACACTTACATAGTCAAACCAAGCACATTATGTATTTTCATTGTATTTGTTAAGATTCCAAAATTGACATGCAAAGTGTTTATAAACTTTATGTGCAAACTATAATGGTCAAAGTTTTATATCTCACATAAATTGAAGATGGGTAAACAAGTTTTTATTTTAAAATTTTTATATTTTTTATTTCAAGTTTCATTTTACAAGTTTGTATAAGAGTGATATATATTTTTGTCATATGAAATTTAGATATATCATTCTTAAAATAAAAATAAAATAATTAGTTATCAATATGACATAATAAAAAATAATAACTAAGATTATAAAATAATCAAATATAAAAATAATGAAAATAATAAAATATAAAAAATATATATAACTAAGATTTTTAAACTTTTACTTTTAATTTTTACATATAATCAGACTATATAATCAGACTACATTAAGGAGGAGAACCTTCTCATGTGTTAAGTATAACTAGTCAAGTTGGTAACCTCCTCATCAACAATTTGTATGAACTCAATCAAGTTGGCCATTTGGCCATTTGTATGAACTCAGTTGAGTTGGCCATTTGTATGAACTCAAGTCAAGTTGGTAACCACCTCAATGCTATAAGGATCAAAGTTTTATACCTCACATAAACTGAAGTGGAGTAAACAAGTTTTTATTTTAAAATTTTTATATTTTTTATTTCAAGTTTCATTTTACAACTTTGTATGAGAGTGATATATATTTTTGTCATATGGAGTTTAGATATATCTTTCTTAAAATAAAAATAAAATAATTAGTTATCAATATGACATAATATATTTTCATTTAAAATATATAAAATTAAGATTTTTAAACTTTTATTTTTTTAAATATATATAACTAAGATTTTTAAACTTTTTTTAAATATATATAACTAAAATTTTAAACTTTATTTTTTTAAATATATATAACTAAGATTTTTAAACTTTTATTTTTTTAAATATATATAACTAAGATTTTTAAGCTTTTATTTTTTAAATATATATAACTAAGATATTTAAACTTTTACTTTTAATTTGTACATATGATCAGAATACGTTAAGGTTAAGGAGGAGAACCTTCTATAACTACTCAAGTTGGTAACCTCCTAATCAACAATTTATATGAACTCAGTCAAGTTGGGCATTTGGCCATAACTAGTCAAGTTGGTAACCTCCTCAATGCTATCAGTCAAGTTGGCCATTTGTATATAATCAGTGGAAACCTCTTCATGTTTCAGCCATCATACAATTTCGATGCAGAAAACTAATATTGATGTAATATTTTACTGTTGCATTTCGGAAAACTTTAAGATTCTCCAAACGTATTATACCTATTGGGTGCAGACATATCGTAGCGAAGAGTGGAAGTATGTCTGGATTATATCAAAAAAAGGTTCCACTAGTACATTTAGCCATACTCAGAAATAAAGCATTTAACAATTTAGGTGCTATTTATGTGATATCATATGCTGATCCTAAAGATTTAAATTTATAGGAAATGTTTGTGAGTTTCAATGTAATTATTTCTATTAATAGAAAAATAGGAAAAAATGTGAGTATTATTATTTTTTTAAATATATATAACTAAGATTTTTAAGCTTTTATTATAATTGACCATCAAAATTTATTTTTTATTTTTATTTAATAATATAATTTTATTATTATTTAAAACTATTTATTATTTATTTATTAATTAGAGTTTTGAAATTTTAATTTTAAATTAATAATTTTCATAAGATTATTTAACAATATATCTTATCACTAATTATTTTAAGTTTAATAATTTGATTTTTATTAATAATTTAAATAAGTGAAATTAATCTTAAATTTTTTTTTTTAAATATTATTAAAATTAATTTCAATTAAAAAAATAAAATCCAAAACTTAAATTTCATTTCAATTATAATAGTTTTAATTTCATATATTGGACAAGATTCATTACTTTTGGAAGATAATATGATGATGATGATGATGGTTACATGATGAGGATGATGGTTACAGTCCATTAAGACCAATGTTGTCTATCAGACTTTAAGAAAGGTGAAAGAATCTAATAGGATTAATAGGATAAGAAGACTGGAAGTGTGGCAGATGGTAGGGAATTGAGAGCTAATGTGAGTAAGAGTAAGGCAATCTAAAAGGAAGTGTTTTTCATCTTCCATCTTCTTAGAATCACAAATTTGACATGAAGAAAATATAAATTCTTATTTTTTATTATTCTTATTATTATTTTTTAATTAAAAATATTACTATAGTTTTATTAATTTTTTATTTAATAAGTTTTATTATTATTATTATTAAAAAAATATTTATAAATAATCGTTTCACAAAAACATAAAATATAACTATAAAAATCAATATCTTATATCAATTTGTATACTTTTAATAGTAATAAACATTATATCTATTTATTTAAAATGAAGTATAGAAATCAATATTTTGATGATGATTAAAGTCCACTAAGACTAATATGGTCTATTGGACCTTAAGAAAGAAGTGGTTAATTAAGAATATTCAAGATTTTATTTCTATGATTAAAAGGGAGGGAAAGAAGCATTCTGAGGTCACTGTAGTTTTCTTCACTAAACAAGTCAAGGAGGTTGGTAGTGGGGCAAATGTTCTGGAAATGAGAATGGATGTGAGTAAGGGACGGGAAATCCAAGAGAAAGTGCTTTCAATCTTCGACTCTCTTAGTATCGAAAAAGAGACCTATTCTTTTTTCCTAAGGAATCTTGGGAATAAATGTAACATCCATACAAGACTGCATAATTTTTTTTTTTACTTTCTTACCTTAGATATTAAACCCATGAATTAAGTTTGAATTATCGTTCTAAAAGGAATTCATTTAACACAACCTGTTAAATGATAACCTCCACCAGACGCTTTAAGGTTCTAACCCTGATCTACATTATATTTGCAACTCTGTACACCATGGGATTTTCTTGTTACACATAAGAATTTTACATGATATTGCAACATATTTAACAATCAACATTAAACCTTATAGTTAGCATGTTTACGTATATAATTTATCTCCCGTGTTTTGATGAGATATTACTCCTCATTATCCGAGGCCAGACTGGCACAACAGTGCGAATTGAATGAGTATGTACAGGTTATTAATTCCTTCAACAACTGTTAGATCCATCGTGCATTTCTCGATATGCTACATGAGATCTCCACCATTGGTGCTATGGAAATCAACGATGGTGAGTTTTGCGTGGGATATCACTTGGTAATCCCCGCCAAGCCTAGGTTAACCGGTATTTGTTACTTTGTCACTGTGCTTGAGTTGTTAACACTACCACTCTGACGGTTTGTCACTGCTACGAATAGCTTTCGGGTCTTGGCTCCGTCTCTACTGATGCTTCTCTCCGGTGTGGAAAGCTCTTGGATGTGACTCACCCATTTGCTGGTGGAAAAAGGAATTTGATAGTCTTCTCGTTGAGTGCAGTGAGCGGCATGTGTTTTAAACCCCTGTTTGTCATGGTTATAAATGACACTCTCACTGCTACGTTCCTTACAATGTTCCGGTAAGTTTTACTCAAGTAATTCGTGTTTTATTCGACTTTCCTTTTTTCTTATGTGGCTCTATGTGAAATCTCTTCATATAAGGTTTCTCATTGTCTTGTTTTTACTATTCTTAAAGGATTTCAACCACAAGACCTGCTTGTCGCGGCGAACCACTTCTTCTCAGGTAAAAATACCCTATCCATCTTTTAACAAATTTAGCTTAGGATTTGAAGATGTTTTAAGTTTAATGTCTGAAGGATCTCCTTACTGTATTTCTTTTAATTTACAGGGCTTCTGTCTCTAGGTCAACACTTCCTCCGCTGGTCACTTTCATTCCTCGAATAATCGCTTGGGATTCTTCCAAATATTTTAACGCATGGCTAAATCATAGCTCTCCCTTGCAGGTACACTTAAAGTATATACTTCGACTCCAATTTTTGTCTGTCTGTCTCGGGTGGAATCTACTAGCATTTGTTTTTAAAGGGTTTTGAAACCCATTTCTTGGTTCGGCCCAAGGAGTAATTCTGTCGACCTTAATGCGCAATGTTATTTTTCCCAATTTGTATATATTATCTATAAATTTCCTAAGAGACAGTATTCGGCCATATCTTTTGGCCTCGAAGGTTTTTCTACTGCTATATAAATATTTTGTATTATGATTTGAAAGGTTTCTTTCTGAACACTTTTACTTATATTACAACATGCAATGTGTTTCAGTTGAGGGTTTTCAATTTAAATTCTCAACTCTTGTTCTTGGTTTAAGTAATGAAAGGCAGTTGCCGTAAGGTTCATGTCATGTTACATTTACTTCTTGTTTGGTCTATATGTACTATTTAATTCATAGTGACTTCATACTGTTTCAAGCTATGCAGAGCTTATGTATAGCAGAGGTTCAAGCATAGTTTTCAATCTCAGTTTTGTCTCATATTTATTTCCTTCGTTCATTTGATTTGATGATATGTAGTTAGCTCAATGGGGTGAAAACTCGAAGTTGGGAAACACATTTTGGCGGATGGCCAAAATTTGGGTGAAATTTTTAATTTCTCGTTCGAGAAAATAGTCAACTCAATTTCTCGACTGAGACTTTTTAAAACTCTCGTTTGAGAGATTTTTAATGTTTCGCCCTAGAGTTAGATTGGGCTTGACCGGAGTTAAACTACTCTCGGACGAGGTTAAGTATTTTCTCGTCTAAGCGTTTTATTGACATAAACTCTCAGATTTAATGATTTATAAAACTCTCGAACGACGGCTTGTGAAAATTTTGTGCATGCTTTTGTACGGATTCTCTCCTATCTTGCAGAGTCAGAATATTTGAAAATTCAAAGTATGGTTTTAAGAATTTACGGTCAACTATTTTACGATAACATTGTTTACAGTTTACATTGTATTGAAAATGGGAAGGCTATTGATAGGTATAAGTGAGCTTGTTGCAAGCAACAATTGCCTCAGAAAGTCATGCGTTCCATCGGTGTTCCTTTGCCAGCAGAGCATGTTGAGGCCTTGGAGGAGAATTTGGATAAGGAAGAAATATAGTGGTCATAGACAAGAGTCTGGGTTCGTGGTAAAGAATACCCTCTTGCACGTGCACATTTTTTGGCCTCAAATTAACAAGCTAATGGTGGATGGATATATTTTTGAAGTTCAAACACTATAAACTTCATTTTGAAGAGTTATTCAATTATTCTTTGACCATTATTAACAAGAAGAATGGCTACTTTACTTGATTTATATCACTGGTGAGGGATGTATAATTGGTTTGGAATTAAGCAATCAGAACCTAAATATACCATCTCAATAACTGTTAATCAAGCGATAAGTCACAGAGGTGCAACTAGAATTAGTTTAATTCTGCACCTGAATGGTAGTAAAGAGATCAATGGAAATGGAATATTGAAGCATTAGGTGCAAAATTTTCTTCAGAAAACCTCTTTGTAGATATGGAATTACGACAAGATCCATAGGTTATTGCAACAATGAACATTTAAAAACAATATTGGTTGATTGAAAATAATTGATTCTGCATTACCCCTTTCAGGGATTAAAAAAAGACAATGGGAAGGCTTTGGATCCAATGAAGCTTGTAACAATGATCATGTAGTTAAGGTGCAATGTAAGCTGGGAACTTAAATGTGATCGATTTTCCACTCAACTCTTTTTTTTCGAAAAAATATAAGTGTTTCATTGCACCCCCGACTCGCTTTCCTGTTAATTCCTGCTGAATTAAATTATACGATGACAGAAAAGAAATTATTGGCTGTCATTTATGCTGTCAATAAGTTCCGACACTACATCACTGGGTATTCTACTGCTGTCCATACTTATCACACAACAATCAGGTATTTGATGAATACACCTATTACTCCTGGCCGTATTACAATATGGTTACTATTGCTTCAATAATTTGATATTAAAATAGTAGATAAGCCAGGAGTAGCTGATTTCCTATCTAGAATGGATAACAATGATGAATGCACACCTATAGAAGATATTTTTCCTAATGAACATATTTTTGCAGTTTCTACTAAACCTTCGTGGTATGCAGATATTGCTAACTATATTTCTATAGGGAAAGTGCCTCCTCATTTGTCATACAGGGAACAACAAAAAATTATTCATCATAGTGCCCGATATTCTTGGATGGCAGGGTACCTTTTTCACACAGGACCAGATAAGTAGATCCGGTGTTATGTGTATGAGGATGATATTTATGAGATATTCAAAGCTGCTCATGATGGTCCTTGTGGAGGGCATTTCACAGACAAAAGAACAGGCCATAAGGTGCTACAAATGGGATATTACTGGCCTTCTATCTTTCGTGATGCACATACTTATGTTATGAGGTGTGATAGTTGCCAACATATGGGGCTGCCCAGTCGAGCTGATGAAATGCCTTTGCAGGCACAGGTAGTCCTAGAGCCTTTTGAGAAATGGGCCATTGAATTTGTTGGAACCTTTAACCCACCCTCCCAACAAAAATTCCACATCTTATTCTGTACCGATTACATGACTAAATGGGTGGAAGCCAAAGATGATGCAAAAGAAACAGAGCAGGTGGTCTCAGATTTTCTATTTGAAGAAATTATTTCTGGTTACAGTACTCCAAGAGAGATTGTTTCATATGGAGGAGCAAAATTCACATCACACATGATAGCAAAGCTCATGCATAAATATGGGGTCAAGCACAGAGTGACGTCTCCATACCACCCACAAGCGAATGGACAAGTGGAAAGCACAAACAAGACATTGGAAAACATCTTGACAAAAGCTGTGGCTTACCATCCTCAAGATTGGGATCAAAAGCTGCTAGAAGCTCTCTGGGCATACAGAACAACATGGCAAAATACAATCGAGTTTTCACCATTCGAGCTGGTTTATGGGAAATCCCCGTTGTTTCCAATAGAATTCGAAATTAGTACACTCAGAACAACTCTTGAAGTTGGTTTGGATCTGTCAGATGCCTAGAAACACCGACTGGCCCAGCTCAATGAACTAGATGAAATCCGTTCAATGGCTGTCTAGATAACTACTACTATTCAACAACCGAGAATGAAATGGCTTGAAAAGTTTATTAAAAATAAGGTGTTTCAAATTGGATATTGGGCACTACTTTATGACTCCCTCTTTAAGGATTTTAAAGGAAAGTTTTGCACTCGTTGGATGGGACCTTATGAGGTGGACGATGTATTTGATAATGGAACAGTTAGGCTAGTCACAATTGATGATACACGTGCTTCATTTATAGTCAATGGGCATTACCTGAGATTGTACCACCGCCCGACCTCTAAGGATGCCTTTATAAAACACCTCTCTGAGAAATCTGGTTTGAAGTTCATCAGTGCAGAGAACTCTTCCTCTGCACCCTTTTTATGTATATATATATATATATATATATATATATATATATATATAAAGAATAAAGAATAAAGAATTATTTTTTATTTTGTTGTCCTTTTGTAGGTGTTACTATTAAGGAGTAAAAATCAAAGAAATTTTTCCAAAGTATCAGTTGCTGTTACACATGGTGCTGTTACTCAATTACTGCTACTCATGGTGTTGTTACTCGGTTGTTGCTACTCATGGTGTTGTTACTTGGCTGCTGCTACTCATGGTGCTATTACTCAGTTGCTGCTACTCATGGTGTTGTTACTTGGTCACTGCTACTCATGGTGCTGTTACTTTGTTTCTACTACACATGGTGCTGTCACTTAGTTGCTGCTACACATGGTGTTTTTACTCCTTGAACGATGCTGCTACACCGGATGTTGCTACTCGCACTGTTGTTACTCCAGATGCTGCTACACCGGATGTTGTTATTCGCACTGCTGTCACTCTAGACGCTGTTACACCGGATGCTATTACTCATATTTTTGTAACTCCGGATGTTGCTACTCACACTGCTGTTACTCCAAACATTGTTACTCCGGATGCTGCTACTCACACTGTTGTTACTCCAGATGTTGTTACACAGGATATTGTTACTTCGATGTTGTTACTCCCAATGCTGTTACACCAGATGTTGTTACTCCGATGTTGCTACTCGATGTTGTTACACCGGATGCTGTTACTCGATACTATTACACCAGATGTTGTTACTCTGATACTGCTACTCGATGTTGTTACACCAGATGTTGTTACTCCGATGCTGCTACTCGATGTTGTTACACCAGAAACTATTACTCCATTGCTGCTACTCGATGGTGTTACACCGGATGCTGTTATTTGTACTACTATTACTCCAATCCACATCATTACTGCTTCGTCATCCTACCAACCGTCACATTGTCCAGGTAGGCCATCAGGTACGCCTCCACATGACTTTTACGGATTTAATTAAATATCCCATGTGAAGATCTTAATGCCGCAGACAGAAAAAATTTAAGTTTGGGGGGGGGGGGTTCCGTTATAGTCAAGGACAGCGTAATAATTACCTCATAAATCATTATGAAAGTCCGTGCATAGGTACACCTTACGATCCCCATCAACATTCGATTTAATCATTAATATGTATTGGGATCCGTAATATGTCTTTTCCACTCCATACGAAATAATTATTACTTTTATTCACCACACTTACCATATTATTTTATGAGTTTTCTTGGTCTCCGAGAATTACAGTCCGTATTTACCATTACCACTTTCCATTTTCACCATGTTGTTTCTCTGAATTTGGTATCCACCACCTTACCCAACGGTTTGCTGTTACAAGAAGTGCTGCTACAAGTCTCCACAATATGAGTGGGCTGGCTGTGCGGCATGAACCTGAAAACATAGCTTCAGTCCGCAACACTCTTGAGGTATGGAAAATATTTGTCGATGCAGGGTGGGATACCTACTTTGACAGATTGTAGGGGTTTGATGGAGGAATCACAATGGAGTTCACACTCAATTTAGAGGAGAACTACTCGCGGGTTAGAGGTTTGGAAGTTCCTGTCATAGAAGAGGTAATTGCAGAGGTTAGCGGGCTAAGACAACAGGGGTAGCAATGGTTTGCGCGGAGAATTTCTCTCCCGTAATTTCCTGAATTGTTCTTGCAGACAGGGGAAAGTTTCGTTCCAATGGGCATAGGATACGAACGTAGGACTGTGTCGTATCCTTGGAACAAAGTTGCAGGTATCGTAATAAAATATATAACTTGCGAGGGCTGAGCCACAACTCTGTTTAAGTACCATTTTAAAATTTTAACGCACCTTTGATTTCCACAGGCTCAAGTGCATGCCTTAAACATGCCCTTCTTCCTGTTGAAACAGCTGCAACACATGGCATAGGCCGCTCGGCATTCGCGCCGAATGCCGACAGTTTTTTCCAACCATGGATTGGTGTGATTATTGGTCGTGCATGCAATAAAAAGTCTTCGGGTCTCCTTGGTGGAACTCTGTGGGTCCTCAGAAGAAGAGGTAGCAGCCATTATTGCTGCTAGAGAAGAGGAACCACTTTCTCCGGCTGGTTTGGCAGAAGCACAACATTCAGAAGGAGTTGATCAAGAAGAACCCGAGGAAATGGAAATGGAAGTCGAACAGGAGGAACCCAAATAAGTGGACATGATGGTCGATCAGGAAGAACTTGAAGAAATGATAATGGAGGAGGTAATCGGTGACATAGCCAAGGCTTCCACACAAGAACCAGCCTTGCTTGAAGAGCCCACAGATGAAGAGATTATGGACATCATGCAGGAAGTCGAGACTATCATACATTCGTCGACTTTTGGAAGAACAAGGGATTGAAACTGCGGAAAAAGAAATGGAAACTGATGCTGTTTTGCAAGAAACAACATCACCTGCCCAAGAAAATATGGATGTTGATACGAGTGGGGGTGTTACACAAGAACCACCCCCAATTCGGCTAGAATAGGAGGAGTCAACCTGTGAATTCAATGCTGTTCCTCGAGAACTGGTACTAACTGTGGAAAAAGACGCAATTCATGAGGAACAGGAAAGTAGAGAAGGAATGAACCAGGAGGTCGATACTGTCCCATAAGAACCAGTATCGACACTAGAAGAAGAAATGGTGAACAAAAAGCAAGAGGACAGAAGGGAAACAAGCTGTGGAATCGATGTTGCTCCACAAGAACCAACATCAACCCCGATTGAGGTAATAATGCATGAAGTTCTGGTTCAAGCCGGAAATGAGGATGATGAGTCTGTCCCCCACTCTTCGTTCCAGTCCATGATGCCTAGAGGGGTGAGGGGATTCCGCTCGCCCAAACGATTAATAGAGGAAGTAGCCATCCCACCAGTTCTTAAATTTTGACACGGCCAAGATTGGCCCAGTCACTACCCAACCTTTGTTGGAGCACTTAGAGGCTTGCGAAGAAGATAATTCCTGTGGAGACACCAGAACATAGAGTGGTCATTGAAAATTTCGACCAAACGGTAGGAGTCGCCAAAGGGAATATAGAGAAATAAGCCCCTAAAGAGAGGGAGCCCAGCCAAAAAGGCTTAACGAGAGAATCCACTGAGAACTTCAGCAGCATTCTACCACCTCCTAAGCCTGTCATAAGCCCAAAGACTGAATTTATTGTTAAACAAGAATGGGTTGAACAGTGTGAGAAAAGAAGGTTACCTCTCAAAAGAGGTATTAGCTACAGTTCAGTGAAACCATGAGACTAAAAGGGAGGTTCGGGATTTGAAAAGGAAATTTTCCCGACTGAAAAATAAGGTAAAAATCTACAAATGGAGGGCAATAAAGCCAAAATTTTAGGTCTCCTCTATAGCCACCCAGACCGAACCAATCGAAGAATTGTTTGAAGGACGAGAATTTGTATTGGCCGCTGAGATCCAGAAGTGGTAGTCTGCTGCAAGTGATCATAAGAATGAAACAACTCGAGTTCGGGAACAGGCTGCCAGAGTCGTCACAGGGTACATGGATAAGTTATATCAGGCGTGATTGAAGCAAGCTAAACAAAAGGCTAGAATAGAAGAATTGGAAGAACAAGTGCAGTTGCTGCAAATAGATAAGGAGAAGATGTTCTCCATGGCACAAAAAATTGAGGGCCGTAGAGAACACATGTTGGCAACCCAGAAATGGTGTGCTGACCTATGTGTTGGTCAAATTATGATGTTCCTAAGGAAGCACTGGACAATTGTCAGAAAAGGTGGATGTTGTCATCTTCAGCTGTCAGAGCATGAGAACCATTTGGGGCACCTAACTTTGCACGGGCTTTAGAAATAATGCCAGGTTTCGTGGCATGAATTCATACTTGTGGGGCCAGATGGATGGGATTGAGGTTTCAATTATCCCTTCTCTGGTTGCCAGCCGAGCGGTATACTCCTACAAACAACGTTGATCCAGACTGGTGGAAGGATGTTGTTTTGACAGAGGGATATAAGCCACCAGGGATAGAAATGGCTAAAGAGTATGAACTCACACAACTTCATGCTGAT
Organism: Pinus albicaulis; assembly: GCA_034641835.2. NCBI lineage: Eukaryota > Viridiplantae > Streptophyta > Pinopsida > Pinales > Pinaceae > Pinus > Pinus albicaulis. Next base: position 1,815,358,396 of record CM076580.1, read on the forward strand.
CACAGTCAGTCCAATCCTAATCAGAGGAGACAACGAGCTGCATGAGGACATGCAGATAGACCAGTTGGGGGGAGATGTTGGGTATCGGATTTTTATACTTTCTTCTTCCATTTTACCCTATCTTTCTATCTCTTTGTACCATTATTACTCTTAAACGCATGAGGTAAAACCATTTTCCTTATCTTTCATGGGATATTTGATTAATGAAGTAATTGTCATGGAGGTTTTACCTTTTTACATATTAACTCTGATATTTCTGCAGATTCAGCCAAAATAGGAGCATTGCAGCCGTAAGGCCAGGAACAACCCATCTTCAATTATTTCTTCATTTGTTGTTACAACGTAACAAACTCTGTTGTACCAGCGCCATTTTAGGCCTATTTACGGTTTCCTTTTGGGCAACTAGGTTGCCGTTGTAACAAAATGTATTTTTGTGATTATGGAGTTGCTGAGGGGAATCGGGAATTCCAGGACATTTGTATAAAAAGGCCTGCGGGCTGTGAATCGGGGTTAAGCCATTTTTCATACAGATCTTGTAACAATTCTACTCTGTCATTAATCGAATGCACGATATCTTGTTGTTTCTTCTATAATTCGTGAGTTTACTGCAGCCCTGATCAGGTGTTGCGTTTTCCTTTCTTGTATTGTTTCATGATTTAGTGTGATTTTATTACTATTGTTACAGTTAATCTTTAATTGTTGGGAATTTCTTTAAATTATGCAATTTACTTAATTGTTGTTACAGTGGTCTATGTGTTGTGGATTTAAACTTGTGATCTACAACAAGTCATGTGCTTGCGTTTGCATATAATTTTCCGTTAGTCTTGAAATAGATAACACCCTCGAGTTGAAAACTTATGTGGAAAAAGGGTTGAACATCATTCATATCCGGACACCAACAACACATTCTACCAAAACGTTTTTGGTGCAACTTTAGAAAGGTGAAGAAGGTGCTCTTGTATTTTATTGATATAGGACCTCTTCTTCCTTTTGGTAAGAGCTTTATATATACTTATATTTCAAATCCTTACGGTACCATTGGGAGCATCTCTAATTTCTTTCCTGGAAATTTTACAGTCCTTCTCATACCATGGGTTGGAAGTTCTGTTATTCTTCTTATACAATACCTCAATAGAGAATTTGTTATTGGTAGTGGAAAGGGTAGTAGTAAAATTGTAAGGACGTAGAGTTGTTAGGAGCGAAATAATAGATTGCAAGAAAAATCATATTGGTGGTAGAATCAGAGATCTCAATCCAATTATACTAATTGAAGGGGTCAATTTTATAAAGTCACATGTGAGAAGAAACAATGTTCTTTATATAATAGGCTATACCACCAAAACCCATATGAGAGGATTTATTACGAGAGGATTTATTTATATTTTTTTTTTTTTTTTTAAGATAAGATATAATCATTTAAACCCACGAGGTGTAAACCGGGTTGTTTGCCTAAAATTTCCAAGGACCGGTCTTCTTCTATCTAATAAATAGGCTACCTCTCGCCTAAACTTAGTGTATATATATATATATATATATATATATATATATATATATATATAGCCATTAAATTTTTATTTATTTTATTCATATTTTTATGAATTAGTTTAATCTATTAAAAAAGGAAAAATAGTTTACATCTTGGCCATAGCCTTGAATTTTCCCAGAAGAGTGGCATATTCAGCATATAAAGCACAAAAATGACTGCCCACTAGGGGAAACCAGTCCAAACCAAACATAGTTCTACCATACCGCCCGCGCAGGGGTGTCAATAACGATGTCCACTGTAATGTGCATTTTTGAAAAAATATAAGACTGAGACTGCTAGAATTTATAACTGGACAAACAAGAACATTCCCATCCAAGTGGGAATCGTGCAACAAAAAGTAGACACTAATGGATTGACTAAGCATCATGTTGAGGAGGAGGTTCTTCCAGGATAAAGCACCTGTAAGCCTCCATATCATCATCTTCCTTTTGCTTGTTCACGCCTGGGGCTTCTCTGTGTTTGGAACGCTCACCGCAGACCTTCTCCTCGTCTTCCGGAGCTTTTCCTTTTTCCGTGGCAACCTGCTGCTGCTGCTTGTCCAAATCCTGAGCCGAAGCTGAAGAAGCGCTAGCTTGAAGCATTATGGGATCAACCTACTGGGGTTCCTCCTTGAAGACCACCAAAATAGAGGCAATAATACGGGATCTGTTCAGAGAAAAATTGAAGAAAATTTGGGTAGTCTGGGGAGTGTTGGAGGCCAGATTGACAGAGGGGGTCGAAACAGGGTTGGCATGGTGAAATCTGCCTTGCCCACTGCGAGTGTTCGGATATCTACCGAGAAATTAGTCCGAGGAGGGCGAAGAGGAGTCCGAATTGGAAGTGGAATGGGTGCGTTGGGAACAACCTCTTTAGTTTCCTCTTCGACATCTCATGCGATGTCTTAGACGCGGCATGGTGATGGGAAAAGTCGAAGGCTACGAGGGGGGTGGAGAGACAGAATTGGGCAGGAGCAGGGTGAAGAGAAAATCCAGAGTGATAATCGAATGATTGCAGAGGCCTATGCGGGAGAGGTGGAGCCCTTCCCCTAATTCAATATAACAACTGATATGGCTGCGTCTACCAGTGGCAGTGCGATAGCATGGATGCACTACCAAGGGAGAGCAAATTCGTTGCAGCGGAGGAGGGGGGAAGTCTGAGCTCCGATTATCAGCCTCCATTTTTAAACACAGTGAAACTCTGTCTGGAGGCTTTCCCAAATTTAATAGCTCATTAATGTGATCCACTGGAGTGTTCAGAGAATTCCTTACGGAGGAGCGAGCAAGCATTATGGTTGGATCTTGAACTCGGCTCTGAGTAAATGCTGCATTATTGATTGCGCTGGCATGAATGCTGCTTTGATGGGTGGTCCGGCTCAAACTTATGGCGATTGCTTGGGTGGCCAAGTGGCCCCTCCACTTGCCAAACCCAAGTCCCATCATCCCCTTAACCTTGATTTTCACCCGCATCCGGGATTATTTTATTCATATTTAAAATTTAATACAATTTAAATTATTTAAAAAAAAAATTGTCAAATATATATATATACAATTTGAAATTTAATAATATAACAAATATGAATTTTACCCAAAATCATTAGGTACACCCAATTTCAAGAGTTGTGAAAGTAGATTGTTTGAGACTACATTTAGTTGGAATGAAAATAAGACATAATGATAGGAATATGCTTCTATTGACTAATTTGTAAGGTATATAACTATATAATTATAATATTTATATTTATGTATAAAGGTTAGGTTTACAATGGCATATAAAGACCAAAAAATCTTTAATAATAAAAGGTTATTTAAAAAATATTACAACAATTCTTTTATAGGTTTTTCATTTTATATAAAAACAAAATAATGTCATAATAGTAATGAGATGTCTTTTAAAAAATATGACAATAAAGTTTGTAATTGTATATAAAGAAAAAAATTATGTCATAATAATACTGAGAGACCATTTAAAAAATATTAAAAAAAAAAATCTCATAAGCTATGAAATAGCAACGGTCACATCTGGTTAAGGGTAAATTAGAATAAGGTGTGATGCTCTTTAGTGTGCATAAGATCTATGAGGGGAATATCAAAGGAGGAATCATATTCTAGACCTTACTCCCTATGTCTCAACCCTAATTCCTTCTCTATTCATGTAACTTGTTGTTCAACCTCGGTGGATTAATCCCACTTGAAAGATGCATAGAGAGTTACCAATTTCGTGTTGCATATTATGGAGGAAGTCCTAAATCATAAATATAATATGTTTTTCCATACTCAATAAAAATGGAGGGTACTATGTTGTTCCTTTTTTTAGACATCCTAAACGTTTTTGTTCTTATTGGATGCCTCACACTAGGGCCAAGCTCATATGTAGGTTTGGGAGGTTGAACTTCATTGTCTTTGATGGCAAGGTTCTCCCAAACATAGTTTAGCCACCCTTGTTCATTTTGTTGATAGAGGGAGAGCACTAGTGCATAAAGGAGTGGAGATAGGTTTTATAATATGTCCTAAAATCAAATATTGTTTACCAATTTTATTGGAATATATTTGCTCCTAAGTCAAGTAAACCTCACATTTGTCTAATAGAATAAAGGTCAATTACTTATTTTTACCATGACGAGCCTCCATCCATGTCACTCTCTACTCATGTAAGGAGTAATTTTATATAGGTTTGGTGTACAAGAGGTAGATTCAATCCTCCTTTCCTCTAATATTGATTATGTATACCTTATTTGATGTCTTGTGTCAGTGATGATCACCTCCATAATCTCTACTCTTACATTTATCACCGTATCTAGGGTAATCAATTGGGAACATTACTTATTAAAATAAATATTGTTAATTTTTGCATAATAATCAATACAATGATAGATTTTTATCATGCACACTTTGTGTGATTTATAACATGAATTTACCTAGCATATTTCAAAAGAAGACACTAGCTTAAAGCAAATATTCAACATACAATTATTTTATACAATGACCATAAATTTAAACCCATAATGTTGCACTTGTCCATGATGTTTATATTTCAAAGAAAAGGGACCAAATTTTTGATTTTCAAGATTGGTCCTCATTGAGAAGATTCTTTTAAGGAATGATAGAAATATGGTGGAATGTGTTTTAGTTATCATATTTATTGATGTACTTAATGACATTATGATGGTGGTTGTAACATTTGTAGCCATTATTTTTGGGGAACATATACACATGTAATGTGGAATTATTTTAGGTAACCAATATTTATTGTGCTTGACCCATTAATGTGCAAGGGTTGTATATGCCCACCGCTGGTTTTAATCAAGTACATTATCCAACGGTGGGCATATCCAATCCCCGCGGATTAATGGGTCAATAGCACCAAAATATTGGTTGCCATTATTTTATTTCTTGCGGTCTTAATAGAGAATTTATTTACTTAGTTGTACTTATGTACAAGTAATGGGGAAATATTTGATTTTTTGAGGTCCTATAATAGAGAATTTATTTAGTTGTTTTGTTCCAATCATTGATGTACTTGTATCATTTGTTGGAAATGTTGTCATTGATGGCAAAGGAATTGGCAAAGAAGGAGCATCTGAAACAGTAACTAGGAAAAGAGAAAAGAAAAGTAGTAGAGAATAGAGGCAGCAGAGAGGAAGTAGAGGCAGCATAGAAGGAACAAAGGCAGTAGAAGATAGATGACAGTAGAATAGGGCCATTTGAAGAAGCAAGGAGCAGCATTAGACAAGAAACAGAGCAGTGAAGAAAAAGGGCCACTGAGTTGAAGATCTGGCCATAACAAGGAGGTTGTGTAAAGAAATTTCAGTTGTGTATGTAAAAGGATTTGTTCAATATGACATGGATAATGTTGACCTAAATTCTATGAGAAGGAGCTTTGATTTTAGTGAGAAACTGTATGGCTCTTTAGTAGGTGTTGTGGTGTGCAATTACCTGAGCACAGATCACATATGTGAGTCGATCAAGGTTTATAAACAGTTCTTGAATAAACCCTGTGGCAAGGGTTCGAAATTGAAGATTCAGTGTATAAATTGAAGGAATTAATGGTTAGGGAGATATGATGGTTTTGAATGTAGCGAAGATTATAATTGCGATGGACCGTAGTACAATGATTAGCTTGCGGAATCAAGAACTTGAATGTGCAGTTAGAAGCAGAACTGTGACAGGGTAGAACCCCGAACATGAAATGGAAGGTTGATATATTATATATCATAGAAGAATTGAAGACAGAATGGCATTGTGTTGCGTCGAGGTCAGAAGGCAGCAACCGATGTAAAGAATGTGTGTTAAAAGAATCAAACGAAATTGTGAACAAAGCATTAAACTTTGCGATGGAACTGTAATAAAAAGAAAAACATTAAAGCGGAGCTTAATTATAATAATACATTGAAGAGTGAGTGGAACCTTGAAGGCGGAACTTGAGCGTAAAGGAGAAGAGTGGAACCTTGAAGGCGGAACCTTACGAGCGGAGTGAACAGTAAAGGCGGGATTTCGGTTTTCATCGCACCGCTTTTGACGGGCAAGCGATATTCAAGAAATCGAAGCGATTCCATAGAGTGGGCGACACGTGGCCCTGAGCGAATTCGCAAAACCGCTTCCACAGCACGCCATCGCGCATTATCGTCCGTGCATCTTCACCGTGCGATATCTGTTGGATCGTCAAGGCCGGTGCGACAGCTTGTCCACCGTTGGATGAGGAAGGTTGTCAGCGTTGGGGCCCATGCGTACGTGTGTGTTGATCATTATTAAGGTTTGCGGATTTAAAAAAGTGTATTATTATGGTTTTAACCATTGCAAAGATTATTCATACAAGATTTAAATATTAAGGGAGTAGGCCATATAATTACGATTATGAAGTCAGCACCCTATGAAAATATGGGGATTATGATTTGGTTGGATGCATAATAGTCTTATTGCCGATACATGTATGATTAGCATTACAATGAATAACGAAGGGTGTTAATGGAGCAGTTGCACATTGAAGTAAAGCGTAGAGCAACGTAATCATAATTTGTATTGAACAGTGAGAAAGTTGAAGTTTAAATCTGTTTAACAGAAAATTTGCAGATTTGACCTGACTAAATACGCAGTGGAGGTTGATAACTCAGATTTACAGAATCTGGAATTGAAGATAGAGTGTCTTGGAGATTGCAGAGTTGAAGAAATGTGCAACAAAAGGATTCAAAAGTACAGGGAACAGGTGGAATATGCGAAAGTCAGTGAACAAAGTATGCAGGACAGTTGCATGACTACTACAGAAAGGACAAAACCAACAAGCCAACGGCTGATTGAATTTTATATACTATAACTGAAAATGTAAATGTTTTATTTGTTTTATATTGTTTGTGATGCAAAGACAAGTATCCTAAGGAAAAGAAAAATCCCACTGTAACATGGAAATTTGTACATATTGTTATAATTTTAAATGAGTTGGACAAAGGAATGAGAAGACAGAAGTCAAAGAGTCATGGTTGTTCACTCCAAATTCCTTGTGGAATACAAACAGTCATGTAATGAACTCTATATATAATATCAAATCGATATGCATAAAAAGAAAAAGAAAAAGGAGGAGAGAGTAAGGATAGAGAATGAAAAGCATAGAAAATTGAGACATAGAAGATAAGGAAGAGAGGAGCAGAAAGAGATGCTACAGAACAGAGCTGATATCTGAGGTAAATCAACAAACATTTCTAGTGATAAATTGAGGAAGTTGGAGCTTCCCTATCAAGTTGAAGCTTGATAGCTGTCAGTTGTAGCTGACTGGTTGGAGCCTCCTGTAGGGTGGTGCCTGCAGAAAATTGAAGGGAGTTGGTGCTTCCTTGCAAGTTGTAGCTTGCAGAATTGAGGTTGGAGCCTCCTGTAGGTTGGTGCCTGCAGAAAAATAGTGGTGAGAGGGATTTGGAGCTTGCCTTTGCATCACAACAATAATAAGATGTGGTTTTCTCCCTTTATGGGTTTCCACTTAAATCTGTTGTCTCTATCTGTGTTGCCTGTGTGCTGAGATGATTTACCAAATCTTTTTAATGTTTGCTGCTCTCATAATAAGTTTGAAGTCACATTAATTTAATACTTGCTGCAAAATATTAAGACTGTCCACATACTAAGATTGATTATAAAAGTAAACTGTAAATTAGCTGATAAAAATTTAAAAAGCTCATGTATGTGTTAAACTGATTCACCCTCCCCCCCTCTCAGTTTAACTAAGAATTCAACAATTGGTATCAGAGCCGGTTCCTTTGTACCAGTTTAACAACTGAAAGGAGATCCTAGGTTCTCAGGATGGCTAGTAAAGAAGGATGCTCAACCAATAAAGCCCCTTTCTTTATGGGTGCAAATTATGCTTTCTGGAAAATCAGAATGAGGACATACATAATGTCTCTAGGAATAGAAGTTTGGGCTGCTGTGGAATTAGGATATGCCCCAAAGGCAACTGACTCAGAGAAAGAAACCAAACAAGATTTTGTAGCTAACGCAAAAGCCATGAATGCCATCTTGAATGGATTGTGTGAAGCAGAGTTTATCAAAGTAATGCACAAAGACACTGCCAAAGAGATGTGGGATACTCTGGATAACATCCATGAAGGAGACAAGAAAGTAAAGACTGCCAAACTTCAAGTCTATAGAGCCCAGTTTGAGAACTTAAAAATGAATGATGATGAAGACATTAACAGTTTCTTCCTAAAAGTTGCAGAAATTGTTAACAATATGAAAGCTCTTGGAGAAACCATGCCAGAAAGTATAATTGTGCAAAAGATTCTAAGATCTCTTCCATCCAGGTTTAATCCCAAGGTGTCTGCAATAGAAGAAACAACTGATTGGGAGACCTTGACCATGAACCAACTACTTGTAAATTTAACAACATATGAGATGAGGCTCCCACAGAAGAAGCCAAGTACAAGGGAGGCAGCCTTTAAAACAGAAAAGAAGAAATAAGAAGAGGAAGACATATGCTCTTGCTCGGATGAAGAAGAGGAAATATTTGTCAAGAAATTGGATATAGGCTTAGGTAAATACAAAGGTAAAATTCCTTTCAAATGCTTTAACTGTGGAAGAGTTGGACACTATGCTGCTAAGTGTCCTCACAAGAAAGTAAGGAATTAGACTCACGAGTCAGAGAAAAATATATCAAAGAACTGGTAGAAAGGAAAGAAGTTCAGCAGAAGATCCTTCTATGCTCAACAAGACAGCAGTACATCTGAAGATTCAGATGAACCCTCAAGTGAAGAAGGAAGCTCTGAATTTTTATTGATGGCCATAGAAGAACTTGAAGGACTCCTGCTAGAAGATGAAGAAGAAGAAGGCGAAGTCGACCTTGAGGGGGAGCTAAGAAGTGCTATGGAGGAGATTGACAGGCTCAAACTGAAGTGCAGAAAACAAAATGACATTCTCCTCAAGTAGGTAAGAGAAGAACAGAATTCAGAAGTCCTCATGCAGCTAAAGGTAGAGCTTGAAGAATCCAAGATTGAAGAATCCAAGAAGATAGAAGACATGTTACTTCAGCAAATCAAGGATAAAACCCGAGAACAAGAGAAGTTGGAAGAAGAAGTTGTATGTCTGAGGAAGAAATTAGAAAATTCTCAGAGGAAAGTGTCTACAAACTCCTCCCAAACAACAGACTCTAGTAAGTTGAACGAAATTCTGGGTGCTCAAAGATCTCCTATGATAAAAACTGGAATAGGCTATGAAGGAGAATCAAGTAAAAGCAAAGAAAAGGAAAACAGAGAGATTATTTTTGTAAAAGCAAAGAAGAATGATGAAGCGGCTCAAACAATTCCTACAAAAGAAGAAACCTGTAATGAGGAAGACAGAGATCAGAAGAAACCACTAGTAGCAAAGAATGTAATAAATACTAAGACCCCTGAGTATGTCAAATTTGGAAACCATCAAAGGAGATTCTTTCCTCCTATGAAGAATACCACCTATTATGTCTGCCACAAGTTGGAACACATTGATGCATATTGTCATACAAGGAGGAGTAATTCAAACCAGAAAAAGATGAAAATAGTGAAGAGACTGTCTCAAGCAAACAAATGGAGAAAACAACCTTACATCAGGTATGCAAATAATTTTTATGGTTACTGTTTTTATTGTAAGGAATTTGGCCATAAAATTATTGAATGTAGAAAGTATGGACAAAGATTGATGTTCAACACCTCAAGGAGGTTTATGAATCAAAGAAATTTTGTTCATACTCACAATTCTACAAAAACTATGATCAAATGTTGTATATGCAATCAAGTTGGACATATGCCTTCCAAATGTCCTCTGAAAGGATGTGATTCATCATCTCACAAAAGATACCAAACAAAAGGATGCTTCCAGTGGAAAAAGAAGGTGAATAAGTGTGACCTGGCTCTAACTGCTCAAGATCTGAAAAGCCAATGGTATCTGGACAGTGGCTGCTCAAAGCATATGACTGGAGACAGGAGAAAATTTATAACTTTTGATGAAAAGAAAACTGGTAATGTTACTTTTGGCAATGATAAATCAGGAAAAATCAAGGGAAAGGGCTCATTCAGCTTAGATAATGGCAGAGGTAAGGCCCAAGATGTACTATTTACAGATGGGCTGAAGGAAAATTTGCTGAGTGTCAGTCAAATGTGTGATAAAGGCTGTGAATTTCTTTTCAGAGCACAAGACTGTGAAGTCAGATCAAGCACCACAGGTAAGACTCTGCTCAAAGGTGTTCAAACAGAGAGCAATGTTTACATCGTGAAAGAGGAAGATGAAGCATGGAATCTTAGCAAACTTGAGGAGTCATGGTTATGGCATAGGATATTGGGACATCTCAGCTTCGATCATATCATCAGACTAAGCAAGAAGAAAGCGTTCAGAGACATGCCAGAAATAAAAAGGCCTTCTAATACCATATGCAAATCTTGTCAATTGGGTAAACAGACCCGCACATCCTTTAAGGCCAAAGATGAGATATCAATAAGAAGACCACTCCATCTTGTGCACATGGATCTGTGTGGACCTGCAAGAACTAAAACACCAAGTGGAGAATCCTACTTCATGCTGATAATTGATGATTTCTCCAGAATGACATGGGTTGCATTTCTCAAGAATAAATCGGAAGCTCTGGAAAAATTCAAAATATTCAAAGCCTTAGCAGAAAATCAGACAGGATGCAAGCTGAAATGCATCAGATCAGACAGAGGAGGTGAATTCACTGATTATGACTTTGCAGACCTATGCAATGAACATGGCATAAAGCAACAATTTACTATTGCAGGGACACCTCAGCAGAATGGAGTAGCAGAGAGACAAAACAGGTCTGTACAAAAAATAGCCAGAGCCATGATGCAAGAGAGTAATATTCCACAAACCTTCTGGGTAGAAGCAGTACACACAGCCGTGCATATTCTAAACAAAGCCCACTTAAGTCCAAGCAGTGACAAGACTCCCTATGAACTATGGCATAGGAAACCAACTTCAATTAAAAATTTTAGAATCTTTGGAAGCAAGTGTTACATAAAGAATAATGATGAAAATCTTGGGAAATTTGATGCAAGAGCAGACGAAGGGATTTTTCTAGGATATGCTTCCAAAAGTAAAGGGTACAGGTGCTACAACAAGACTCTTCGAAAAATAGTAGAAAGTATTGACGTGAGATTTGATGAAGAAATTCCAAACAATACAAGAGATACATACTGTTGCAGTCCATCAGACAACCATGAAGAAGAAAACTAAAATGATGACGAAACAAGAAAGACAACAGAAGATGCAGAGCTGAGCTCGAAATCCCCCTCAAGATACACTCAGAAGAATCATCCTGAAGATCATATCATAGGAGACAAAAAGGTAGGGGTCCAGACAAGAAGGCAGCTAACAGAACAAACATAAGAGGTATACATAGCCATGTTATCACAGATAGAGCCAAAGAGATTTGAAGAAGCCAGCAAGGACAAGTATTGGGTGAAGGCAATGAATGAAGAATTGGACCAAATTGAGAAGAACAATACCTGGGAACTAGTTCCTAGACCAATTGAGAAAAATATCATTGGCTCAAAATGGGTATTCAAGAATAAAATGAATGAGCAAGGACAAGTAATCAGGAATAAAGCTAGACTAGTTTGCAAAGGATATTCACAAATCGATGGACTTGATTACGATGAAACATTTTCCCCTGTAGCCAGAATGGAAGCCATCAGAATGTTTCTGGCCTTTGCATGCTACCAAGAATTCAAGGTATATCAAATGGATGTGAAATCTGCATTTCTGAATGGAGATCTAGAAGAAGAAGTCTACATGGAACAACCAGAAGGTTTCTCTTTAACAGACAAAGAAGACTATGTGTGCAGATTGAAGAAGGCTCTATATGGACTGAAACAGGCTCCTCGTGCTTGGTACTCAAGACTAGATAAATATTTGCAAAAACAAGGCTTTAAGAGAGGTGGAGTAGACAACAATCTATACATAAAAGCCCATGAAAATGAACTCCTGTTTGTTGTAGTGTATGTTGATGACATTATGTTTGGAAGCAACAGAGATGAACTAGCAAAAGGGTTTGCTGAGGAGATGAAATTAGAGTTTGAGATGTCCATGATTGGAGAACTCAGTTTCTACTTAGGACTTCAAATTCAGCAAAAGAACACAGGCACATTCATCTCACAGGAAAAATACTTAAAAGAAATGTTGAAAAAGTTCAAAATGGAGGACTGCAAACCTGTGTCAACTCCAATGATCACAGGATGCAAGCTGTGTGCTGATGATGGATCCGCTGAAATAGATAAAAAACTCTACAGATCCATGATAGGAAGTCTGCTATATCTGACAGCATCAAGACCAGACATCATGCTAGCAGTAGGACTAGTGGCTAGATATCAAGAAGCACCTAAACAAAACCACATTCTGGCAGTCAAAAGAATATTTATATATCTACAAGGAACAACTCAGTATGGACTTTGGTATCCTAAAGGCAAAAAATTCACTTTGACAGCATACACAGATGCAGATTGGGCCAGCTGTGTGGATGACAGGAAAAGTACAAGTGGAGGTGCATTCTATATAGGAGAAAGTCTGCTGGCATGGTTAAGCAAGAAAAAAACATCTATCTCTCTATCTACAGCAGAAGCAGAATATATAGCAGCAGCAGCATGTTGTACGCAAGTCATGTGGATGAAGCAAACCCTCCAAGACATGAAGGTGAGCACTGATGAAGCTATCTCAATCAAATGTGATAATACAAGTGCTATAAGTATATCAAAAAATCCTGTGCTTCACGCAAAAACTAAACATATCCCAATCAAGTATCATTTTCTCCGAGAACAAGTGGCTCAGAAGGTAGTAAAACTGGAATATGTGCCAACAAAAGAACAGACAGTTGATATATTTACCAAACCTCTTGCTAGAGAATCATTTGAATATTTGAGAGATAGACTAGGGGTAGTATCTGTAGATGCTACTCTCTGATATAAAGAGAAAGCACAGTTTCAGGGGGAGAACAGAAACGAAAATATCATTCCAGGGGGAGATCAGCCAACAAGGAAAGCATGAAACAGGTCCTCAAGGTCAAAGGATTATAGAAAGAATACACCCAGCATAAAAGAGTTAAAGGAAAGGCTAAAGGGTCAGAATTTTAGATTTAATCCAAAGTTTGGAGCAGCAAGGTACAAATTCAGAAGATCTCAGAGAGAGGAAATGCAGAAAGCAAACTAGGAAATGAGCAACCCTTTGTCATTGATGTCAAAGGGGGAGGAAAAACAAAAAGGGGCTTCTATAAGGCAAACAAAGGAAGAGTATTTCCATCAATGCCAAAGGGGGAGACTGTTGGAAATGTTGTCATTGATGGCAAAGGAATTGGAAAAGAAGGAGCATCTCAAAACAGTACCTAGGAAAAGAGAAAAGAAAAGTAGCAGAGAACAGAGGCAGCAGAGAGGAAGTAGAGGCAACATATAAGGAACAAAGGCAGCAAAAGACAGATGACAGTAGAATAGGGCCATTTGAAGAAGAAAGGAGCAGCATTAGACAAGAAACAGAGTAGTGAAGAAAAAGGGCCACTGAGTTGAAGATCTGGCCATAACAAGGAGGTTGTGTAAAGAAATTTCAGCTGTGTATGTAAAAGGATTTGTTCAGTATGACATGGATAATGTTGACCTAAATTCTATGAGAAGGAACTTTGATTTTAGTGAGAAATTGTATGGCTCTTTAGCAGGTGTTGTGGTGTGCAATTACCTGAGCACAGATCACATATGTGAGTCGATCAAGGTTTATAAACAATTCTTGAATAAACCCTGTGGCAAGGGTTCAAAATTGAAGATTCAGTGTATAAATTGAAGGAATTAATGGTTGCGGAGATATGATGGTTTTGAATGTAGCGAAGATTATAATTGTGATGGACCGTAGTACAGTGATTAGCTTGCGGAATCAAGAACTTGAATGTGCAGTTAGAAGCGGAACTGTGACAGGGTAGAACCCCAAACATGAAATGGAAGGTTGATATATTATATATCATAGCAGAATTGAAGACAGAATGGCATTGTGTTGTGTCAAGGTCGGAAGGCAGCAACCGGTGTAAAGAATGTGTGTTAAAAGAATCAAACGAAATTGTGAAAAAAGCGTTAAACTTCGCGATGGAACTGTAATAAAAAGAAAAACATTAAAGCGGAGCTTAATTATAATAATACATTGAAGAGTGAGCGGAACCTTGAAGGTGGAACCTGAGCGTAAAGGAGAAGAGTGGAACCTTGAAGGCGGAACCTTACGAGCAGAGTGAACAGTAAAGGCGGGATTCTGGTTTTCATCGCACTGCTTTCGACGGGCAAGCGGCATTCAAGAAATCAGAGTGATTCCATAGAGTGGGCGACACGTGGCCCTGAGCGAATTCGCAAAACCGCTTCCACAGCGCGCCATTGCACATTATCGTCCATGCATCTTCAGCATGCGATATCTGTTGGATCGTCAAGGCCGGTGCGACAGCTTGTCCGCCGTTGGATGAGGAAGGTTGTCAGCGTTGGGGCCCATGCGTACGTGTGTGTTGATCATTATTAAGGTTTGCGGATTTAACAAAGTGTATTATTATGGTTTGAACCATTGCAAATATTATTCGTACAAGAATTAAATATTAAGGGAGTAGCCCATATAATTGTGATTGTGAAGTCAACACCCTATGAAAATATGGGGATTATGATTTGGTTGGATGCATAACAGTCTTATTGCCGATACATGTATGATTAGTGTTACAATGGATAACGAAGGGTGTTAATGGAGCAGTTGCACATTGAAGTAAAGTGTAGAGCAATGTAATCATAGTTTGTATTGAACAGTGAGAAAGTTGAAGTTTAAATCTGTTTAACAGAAAATTTGCAGATTTGACCTGACTGAATACGCAGTGGAGGTTGATAACTCAGATTTACAGAATCTGGAATTGAAGATAGAGTGTCTTGGAGATTGCAGAGTTGAAGATATGTGCAGCAAAAGGATTCAAAAGTACAGGGAAAAGGTGGAATATGCGAAATTCATTGAACAAAGTATGCAGGACAGCTACATGACTGCTACAGAAAGGACAAAACAACCAAGCCAAGGGTTGAATGAAGTTTATATATTGTAACTAAAAATGTAAATGTTTTATTTGTTTTATATTGTTTGTGATGCAAAGGCAAGTATCCTAAGGAAAGAAAAATCCCACTGTAACATGGAAATTTGTACATATTGTTATAATTTTAAATGAGTTGGACAAAGGAATGAGAAGACAGAAGTCAAAGAGTCATGGTTGTTCACTCCAAATTCCTTGTGGAATACAAACAGTCATGTAATGAACTCTATATATAATATCAACTCGATATGCATAAAAAAAAAGGAGGAGAGAGTAAGGATAGAGAATGAAAAGCATGGAAAATTGAGACAAGAAGATAAGGAAGAGAGGAGCATAAAGAGATGCTACAGAACAGAGTTGATATCTGAGGTAAATCAGCAAACATTTCTAGTGATAAATTGAGGAAGTTGGAGCTTCCCTATCAAGTTGAAGCTTGATAGCTTTCAGTTGTAGCTGACCGAGGTTGGAGACTCCTGTAGGGTGGTGCCTGCAAAAAATTGAAGGGAGTTGGTGCTTCCTTGCAAGTTGTAGCTTGCAGAATTGAGGTTGGAGCCTCCTGTAGGTTGGTGCCTGCAGAAAAACAGTGGTGAGAGGGAGTTGGACCTATGGGATGTTGTAGTATGCATCAATCCCATATAGATAGTTCTTTCTTCTCTAATTTGTAATCTCTCTATTCCTCTTAGCATAAAATTGCTACAATCAAAGTTGAATAATTTCCCACACTTTTAGCTAGGTATTTTATCACCATTTCTTGGGAATTGGGAATAGGGTTCTTAATTTTCTTGATGCATTTGAAATCTTCTTTGGAAATCCATATGTTTCTAGACCCACATGTGCAAGTCTTACATGGCTTTACATCGTACAAATGTGGATAAAGTAATAATAAATTTATAGAAAGCTTAACATTCACACATTAACAAGGTTTACATGATATGATTTATCATTATAAATTTCTTAATGAGCTTTATAGCAAAGAAATTTATTTTTCGTCATTTTCCATCAATTTGGATTAAAAAAAATGCTTGGAAATCTTTGAAACTAGATTGAAAAGTTAAAAATTATTGGAGATGTTTTATATTATTTGTATGAAGACTTTTAATTCATCAGTGAGACATTAGTTCTACTCTTCCCCCTTTTAGTGATCTGAAATTGATTGTTAGTTCATGTTGTGCTAATATGAGTTTTAGAATTAACATGAAAGTGCTTTGGCTTGCTTCTTATACAAGGGTTTATACATGCACTTATGATTGACAATTCATTAAAATTGATGAGATTAAGTGTATTTCATGAACTTAAAAGCATGGAAACTCAATGTTGAACAACAACATATAAAAAAACAGCAAGCACAACTAACAAAGACAAATACACAAGTTTTTGATGAAGGATTTCACCCCTCCTGGGCTACATCTCCTTGGTCCAGCTTCATAGTGTGGGCCTTTGTATTAGCTTCAATTGTTCAAAAGTTTTGTTTATAGTCTCTCGTTTCCTCTACAACCTACTCCAATGGCTCCAAAACATCAAAATATACCAAGAACGACTCTTCTTGAGCCAAAATTGGTCAAAAATTGCCTCAGTTATGGCAAAAACAAATTTTCCTAGTTTTTCTCCACTAATTCTGGAAGTTCGCCAGTTAACTCCACTAAATGTGGAGCTTCTCCACATTTGGAGGGCCTGCTAAAGCTTCCGCCAAGTTAAGTGCGCACTTAATTAAGCGATAAGTATGAGTTAATTGTGGTTAGTGGGAACATTTAGCGCTAACCACATCTTAGCACTAATTTCAGAGTATCATGGTATAACCACGGATTATCGTTAATACACGGCTTAATTGTGTTTTAAAACTCCGCCAGAATCTGGGAGGGGGTTGGTCCCCTCTAGACGCCCAAATTCCACTTCGTATTAATTTAAGTGGCAGTGAATTCCTTATGGGGGAAGGACTACGGTGATTGGTATACTAGTAAGTCATTGGTACTGTAAGTGGGTGGTCGTGGGTTTGACCTCGACCCTGCCATAAAATTTTGTTGCATAGACCTTCGGATCTGAAAATAGTAATAAACTTTGGTTTATGATTGATATGTGATATATATATAATATGTTGCGCCATTAACCTTTGACTATGGTTCCAAACTTTTAAAATAACCATATATGCGCCCAAATTGACCTTGCATAAAAATGATCATGCCAACCAACCTTGTCATGGGGGGGGGCATGTGGTAGCCTTCGACTGCGCCATGTGGCCCTTCTCCATTAGCCTAAAAATTCCACCATTAATAAAAATAATCCCCCATAGATAATTCCAAACTTAATATTAGGAGAAAAATTCAACTTCCCCAAGAAACATTGGTGAATCTGGTGATGACACTTATCATAGTGTCACTGGCTGAAAACTGGAGAATATTCCCTAAATATTCATGAGGTGCTGACTAGATTGCCAAGTCATTAGTCTATCACTGTTTTTCACAATTTTTATATGTTTTGGAAAATGAACAGCAGACCATAACTTACTCATATGAACTCGGATTCTGATGAAACGAGTTGCGTTGGAATCCTGGCGACAAGCTCTATTCGGTCGCTCTAGTTTGAAGCATTTCTGGGAACTTTCATTTTTTAGCTAAATACTGAGCCTCTGATCATTTAGAGATCTTGAATTGCTCAAAACTTTCTCTATAAAGGAGATGGCGAACCAAATTTTCACCTTTCTCCTTGGATTACCATTTTGTTGGTTGGCAACTATTATTTCAACCTCATCTAAAAAAATCATAAATGACCATGTTGAAAATGGAAACAAGAAAATATTTTAATTTAATTCCCCCTTGAATTAAATTAGATTAAAAATGTAATTCCACATCATAAGACAACTTGTATGAGTTAAATAAGTTATTATGACTTAGCTAGTTTAGTTAATTTAAGGTGAGCGTTTAACTTGAGTCACATAGAGTGTCTCCTACAAAATAGGAGCCATGGTTGAGTTTATTTTGAGTTGTGATTAATTAACTCAGTTTATTTGAGTAAGAATAGTTTAAATAGTTATAACTAATGGAGGACCTAGTGAGAGGTCAAAGAGTGGAACTTGGACTTGAACCACACCTAGTGATCAATCATATAACTGATGATTCACTCATAAATAACTTATGCATATCAGTTCTAAGAAAAACCTGGTTGAGATTGGATTTCAACGACAGTGTACTATCAGTTGTATAATCATCCAAATTGTACATGTGGTGCATGATGTCAAAGGAAGGCCCCTAATGGATTGTGTAGTATGGATTGGGAATTCCCCTAATTAAAAGGGCCTAATTACGCAAGGAAAATTTGCAAGGAAATAGGGATCCTGGAGGGTAGAAAATTGGTTAAGTATTGAGTGAGGCTTGTCTAGGAATCAATGAGACAGATAGAGATAGGGATGAGGTTTCTCTGGTTGGAGAAAAGAATTGTAATCTTCTCATATTTTCGTACTTATGAAATATACAGATAGAGGGGTTTTTTAGCTGAGGCTTTCCTTAGGAAATATTTTTGTACTGTGTGATTGAAATTCTTTCTCTTTCAGGTTTTGTGATTTCGTGATCGTAATTGGTTTCTGTAATTGATAGAGTAGATTTAAGTATACTGTTTTACCATATTAAAATTATCAGTTTGAATTTACATGGATTTTTCTACATGGTATCAGAGCAGAAATCACTATAGAAGAGAAGAATACGAGTTTGTTTTGTGCCGGTGAATGGAATTTTCATATCTTCTCTTCAATACTAACAACATGATCACGATGTCTTTCTTTGGACTGAGGCTCGAATATGCCCTTGAGGGTAGTTAAAATTACATAGCTTGTAAGGACAAGATGGAAGCAGTTTTGGAGGACAATGAGTTGACTGAGTTCATAGATAGTGATATTCCTAAGCTTGCAGCAGCAGATGCTCAAGATATTGTGGCATGGAAGAAGAACGTAGAAAAGGCAAGAAGGATTAACATAGTTACTCATCAAACGGAAACTATTACCTCAAAACGAGAACTCTAACATAAAAACATCAAAAAACCATGAAAAAACAGCCTGAAAATGAAAAGTTGTATTATGGAATAACCTTTTTTTTATTTCAGGGTTAATGACACAACCTTAGCTGCGAAAACCCACATATTTCATACAAAATGCATATATATAAATTTTACCCAAAATCGAACTCTCAATCTTTTATGATATAGTCTTTAATTGGACTACAAATATAATTATTTGTCATTATAATATTTTCTAGAAAAATTAATTCCTTGCATGTGATTTTGGTTTAAAACATACGATGTCAAAAAAAAACAAATCTGGGTCCACAACCTATTTCAAACGCACCTTTACAACGTTGATCATATATCCTCATCAATCCGACGGAAATCACACTTCAAAATGCGAGATTTTTAAAGTTTTTATAACTTGCGAAATAGGTGGTTTTATAATGCCATGTGTCATTTCTAGAGACTAATCACACAGTTTTATAGAATACCATTTACTACCTTTGTGCCATGCTTAGACCTCTTACCGTTTTATGATATTTTTTCCGGTTTTGTTCTCCCTCTAACTCAGAATTCCACGACGCATAGTTCTGGGATCAAGAAATCACTCCAGTCACAAAGGTAATCAAACACCCTTTTGATTTCATCATGCTATCAACCTCAGATTATTCCTCCTCGCAACAGTTAATCTGCCACTTCATAATTATCAAGCATGTTGGCGCTACAACTTAAATTCAGAATTCAACGCCGCAATCCATGTATTCATCCTCTAACACCACTAATTGTGAACATAAAAGAACTTCGGTTCATACAAATATATTTGTCACACCATTAATTACTAAGTTTAGAACACACGGATTTCTACTCAGCCACTCACTCGAAAAAATTCATTCACCAGGGTTTTATTGCAGATCATTCAAACACAGTCACTCAACCTTCCAAAAGGGAGTTTTTTGAACTATATGTGAATTCGATTTCTATCTCTGTCTAATATCCTTCTGTCGCTGTGCATATTTGGTGTGTCTGGCTCTCTTCTGAAATCATTGATATCACTTCATTTTAATAGTATTTACTTGGATTCAATAGATCAAAACTTTTTCTCTTTTGACTATGCCCAAATTCAACTTATATATTATGCATAACTTTGATTCACACAAAAATTTCAATTCATTCATTCAATGCACACAATATAACTCAGTAATGAGACATGAACTCAAAAATTGAGTTCTTTGTATTAATACTCAATATTTACATAGGAATTCTCTTCTGGCCAGATATTTGAATTGGTGGCCTTTTACTTCCTACTGCCCGTAGGCTACAATCAAAACCATTAATTGTCTGATCCTGAATCTCTCTCCCTCTATACCTTGAGGCCTATCATTTTATAAAAAAGGTTTTGAAACCAATTTTGGTTTCAGATCCCTTATCTCCTCAACAAAATCCTGAATATCCTCTAAGTCCTATTTTGACTGAACTACTCCCTAAGGATCCTCTCTAATCTGCAAAATCATGAAACCAATTCTAATTTAGGATTTACAATTAATTCTCAAATATCTCATTCCCTATGGAATCTCAACTATCCTAATTCTCTCATGTTCTCCAACATTCAAGAACATTTACAAATGCCTCACAAATTAAATCCTATTCTAAAATATTTCTCATTAAAATCACTCAAAATATTAATAATTATATTAATTTGTTACATAGAAACCCAAATTATTTTAAAACACAAGACCCCTTATGTTTACTAAATCTCAATAAATTTTATGAGCCGGATGCTCCTGCATCAGACTCCCAAAGTAGAAATTAATCATGATCTCTTGATCATGTGTTTTCAACCTTTGGCCTCTTGGATCCCACTTTGTTTTTCTGCAGTCCATAAGTTGCATTGTCTTCATCTTCCATACTTTATTCTGCATCTTCTCACTTGTTATCACTCTAGTAAATTTTCTATCAGAAATATTTAAAACTTTGTAACTTACTAGAGGTAACCAAGAACCACTTTTAGAATTTAGGATCTAGCCTTCCTGAGTTCCGGAGAGGGATCTCTCCATATGATTTAGCTTTATTTAGGTAATAGATATTAGGCTAGCTATGATTGTGCAGTTGGGTTTGATTTTTTGAAAAGGTTGGTGGGAATAAAGGACTACAAGGGAAACCATAAAAATATTTACCTAACCATTGGGCAATGGAGTCAAATTATAGCAAACAAGACTAGAAAACCTAGGCCAAAAGATGCAAATATGCTAAGGGAAAGATAGATGACCTTCCAAGGGTTTTAAAAGGATATTTTGATGAAGTGGGTGAAGTCTGGACTAAGGGAAATTAAGAATCCTTAGATCACAGATAAGAAGATTGAAGGAGGGGATCAAATTGGGACCTAGAGAAATTAAGAATTCTATGGTCCGGTTATTAAGAAAAAAACATTAAAATGCCAACTAGTTTAAAACAGGGAGCTTATTATCACTAATCCTGTTTAATTTCTCCTTAGTTGATCATTACAGAATAGAAACACAATATATGAATGAATGTAAACTTTTTAAAGGAAAACACTGAAAACAGGAAAAAGACGAGACTTATCTTGTCACCACGAGAATCCTTAGCTATGATGTCTATTCGCTTCAGTTTCCAGACTGCTGCTTCAACTTAACTCACATAAAATCCCAATGTTTCAACAAAAATTCTATAGTAATCTTGATTATTTTATTCCACACAAAAATACTTCCAAGAGTGAAGTATATATACAAATTCTAAACTAAAATATCTTGAAAAAATATCAAAATTAGTTCACAAATCTCTTCAACTGTTTTACATAAATAGAACTTAAGTAAAGGACACTCAAACTAATGCATCTATTTGGAAATATGTTTTATGGATAGGTGATGAAAAATAGGAGAATTAGAATTTGATCCAACTCTTAGTTGATGATGAGACATCCAAGTCACTAACTGCTTCCTTTCTTTGTGCATTCTGCTCCAACAATTCTGCAAACTTGGGGTCCAATGATATATTTTTATTTCTCAATCCGTAATAGATATGTAAAAGGTGAAAGATGTTATTTTGGATTAATATTTTGGTGAGATACACCTCTTTCAGTTTCCTACAATTCCTCTCCAGCTGTGCACAATAGGCTCTACAAAAATATGTGTAAAACAGAGTTTTACAGAGTCTGAAAAATAGCCTATAAATATGTGCATGTATCTCTGATTATGAAATCACTGTGAAAAAAGTGAGATAGGTTTTGGTAGATGGGTCTCGTAGGAACAAAAACCTCCTTCATTTTTGTATGATGTATTTCGTATTGGCCACAATATTCTCTACAAAATGATGAATTAACTAGAATTTTCTGCAAAAAATGCTTTCCAACATTGTTTAATATTTTTCAATCCATAATAGCTGTTAGAAAAATGAGAGAGGTTTTTGTAGATGGTCCTCTTAATAACATAAACCTTCTTCAGTTTTGCAAAATTCATCTTGGATTAATCACAATAGTTTCTGAAAAACAATGACTAAAACATGAAATCTCTGCAAAAATGTTCCTTCTTGTTGTGTTTTTCATCTTTTCACTTTTTTGTTCTTTTGACTGTTTTACTTTCACTTTAGAGCAACTTAAATGTTGATGAAAGTATTTTCATTTATTTTTACCATTTTACTGCCTCTGTATTTACTTTTACTGTTTACCTTTGACTGCTCTGTAACTTCATTTTAACTTTCACTCCGACTTTTACCTGATACACTTTAACCACTGATACTCTTTAACTGTTATGATTTTACTATCCTTGTAAATTAACATTTCAATTTTATCATTCACTGTGCACATTTCATCATTCTAATCTCTCTCTGACTTTGTATACAAATTTTTTGTTGAATGAAGATATTGAGTTAAAATCTAAGAATTTGGAGCAAACAATTTTGTCAACTAGTATTGAAACTGTTGGTCCAAATCCATATTCTGATAGTAACCTGCAAAAATCAAACAATTTTTTAATGAAATCCAGGTCTGTAGGGAGGTGATTGTAGGCTTTTTGAAAGACCTATGGAATGAGATCATTTTGTGAAGGTTTAACTCTATTTTTTAAGCATTTTTGGGGAACTACTGCAAGATTAGATTGTTTGCAGGAGTTATTCACTTTAACAGAGATGAAACTGAGTAATCTAGGCAAAGGATGGATTTATTTTTGGCATTTTTGCTCAATTAGGTTTTCTTAATTGGTTTGATTGAAAACAGGGAATATCAAGGTAATTCAGAGGTTTTAGTTGTTCAGATCCTTGATTTTAATCTCTAAACTGTGAAAATTGAGGAAATTGGCTTTAAACAGGTTCACAGTCGAAGACAGGGCTTTTTGGTCTGTAACAGTCTTCAATTCAATTGTATTCAGTTGGAAAAAGTCGTGGAGATTCTCTGAGGACGAATTTCAGAGGAAATGACTCTTAAAATGGCAATTGGCTCGAAAATGGCGCTATTAGGTTTGAAAATGGTGAAAAGAGCTCTGCACAGGCTCTCAGGGTGTAATGGCGCACAATGGTGAAAATTAGATGAGAATAGGCTCTACGAAGGTTTCACAAGTTTAAAGCGCGAATAGGTGAAAAATTATGAAAACATTAGACTTTAACGTATTAAACCATAGTATAAACTATAGTTAAGTTACATTAAACAAAGGTTAAGCAGGAGTGGTTTTGGAATACCGACGGTGGTATTCGCTTGGCTCAACGGTGGTAAGCGATAATACGCTTTTTGAACACGATGCAATATAATCGTGACACGTCGATGCGGGGTGGTTTGGATAAACCACCCATTTTGCACGACTTTTACAAAACATCCATCGATTACTTTGTGAGCGCGAAAATGCGTTATTGCCGTCGGATCTGGCTTTGGGGAGCGAACGATCGGGATTAAAAGGGAAAGTGCAGGGAAAAGTCAATTATCGGGTTCAATATAGGCCATAGATCTTGGGATTAAAAGAAAATCTGATGGTTAAAAATAGCGCGATGGGGAGGAGTAAAAATGTATTGATCATTCGCTTTGATTTTCATTCATTGGATCAAAAGGGATTTGGGGAGCGAAGGGTCTAGATTGAATCCCGATGGGAACAGGCCTTTTGATGGGAATTATATATAAAAGTGGCTTTTTCCAATGGAAAGGGTGATCGGGAAGGTTAATCAAAATTTTAACCAAGGTTAAGGGGTCAGGGAAGGGAAATATACAAGGGAATGGGTTTAGAAGTTTAGTTTAAATTAAACTTCGATATTTTTTGTTTAAAACATATAGAACATATGTTTAAAGGTTTTTCATATCTTTTTTATTATATGGTTAATTAAATCGAGATGACTTAACTACCATAGGGGGGGATATTTATATATATATATAATACTTAGCCAAAGGGGTTATAAGGGGAGCTTTTATTTAAACATGTGGGAATAAATAACTTTGGCTTAAGTTATATTAAGTGGGTTTTTTGGGTTTATTATATAAAAAGGAGTTATATAATAGTAAAAGGTTATTTGTATAGGGAGTTATTATATAATTTAAAGTTAATATGAAAATAGGACATGTCATACTCAAAACACATATTTATAACAAGTAAAGTGAGGTTTTAAAGATAATTTGCATTGATCTTATCACTTAACTTATGATGTAATGTTATTTTGAGCGCTTAATGTGTTTAAATTATGTAGGAAGTTAGCTAAATAGGAATTACAAATGCCTTTAAGTAAAAATGGATTTTTACTTAGGATTATTCAAAGGAATGAGTGCATGAATGGTAAATGATGTGATTAAGGGATTAATATAGACATTTCAAACTTTCAACTGATCAGTCATAGAGCCCTGGGTCCGGTCCCAACATAAGTCAAGGAAATGCCTTGTGCCTTTCTGATTAATAGTCTAGAATGTTTCATGACTATGGGAAGGGGAAGTTAGTTATTTTGCAGCCCATAATGAATGATATTTACAATAAGATTTTTCACCTTCTTCTACCTACCCTGCTTACGATGCTAACATTTTTTCTTCATTTGTAGTAGGTGCATTTAAGCTAGCAACCTTCACAACATTTATTCTTTTTGAAAGCAAGTAAACTATCTAACTCTACACTTATTTCATCCATGAATCCAGATTAAGCTGTTGGATTCACTTATTCTCTACCTAACTACTGAATTGTTAGGATTAAACTGTCTAACAACTCATTATTCTCTATCTACAACAAAGGAAATTGAAACAATGAAAAGTTAAAATTAAACTATTTAACTCATCATGGACTATGGCATTTATTGACACTCTGCCACAGTAAAAAAGTAAAAAGTAGTAGCATGTATGCTTGCACACTTTCATTTTTTCTTTTGGGGTCTTTTATTTTTTCTGCTTGCACACTTTCATTTTTTCTTTTGGGGTCTTTTATTTTTTCTAAGTCCTTTGATTATTCTTTTAGGACTTTTTATCCTCTTTTTGATTTTTTTGATTTTTTACGAAATATGTGAATACAACTTGCAGAAGGCAAAGTATGTACAGATTTACAGGATTATCAATAGTCAAGTCAAAATTATGACCCCTATATTATAGGTTGCTAACATCGGCTTCACTTGGGGATGGATTTTGCTTGTGAAATGCTAAGAACTATGAAATTAGTAGCCTTTATCTTTGACCTTTGATGATCTTAGTAAGTTTATTTTGTCTTCTGCAAACTGAATTCTGATCTGAAACTAAAACAACACACAACAATTTTCAAACCAACTTATATATCTTAAACATCTTTAGGACCTCATCCTTGACTTTAAATCTTAATGAAAAACTAGCTGAAAATTAAAAACTAAAAAAAATATGCTCAAAACTATGAGCTTATTAGCACTCATCTACCTACTCTAATCTACTAAAATCTTATTGAATCAGCTAATACAAAAATGCCAATGAATCCAATCAAGTAGCTGTAAAAATAAAAGGATAACTTGATTGCTTGTGACCAAAATTGGAAGTATATTATGATCATGTGCCTTTATAATAAATGTTATGATGTGTAAAGGCCACTTTTGATGTATTTGATCTTTATAGAGAAAACATGTTTGCAGATTTGGGCTAAAAAGATTCTCCATATAATCTAATATAGGATCAATAAAAGCATGATGTATGTTATTTACTTCTAGGCCTTCAATGACTAATTGTTCAGTTGAATTATGAATATTAGACCATGAAACTATTTCTTCAGTCTTGTGTTTGAAAGAATAATCATCTTCAATATGCAAGTCAAAAGATATTATAATTTCTTCTTGCTTTGGAGAAGGAAGATTTTCAAAGAATTCTTTAGGATTTCGGAAATTGTATGACTGAATTTGAGAATGAAAAATTTTGATTTCATTTTCATAATTTTCAGAAATTATCCTGAGAACACATATTTTCAGTTTAGGAGAATATTTTCTTGATTTCAAAAGAAGAAAGAAAGCTCTTAGAAAATCCTCATCAAGCTGAAGTTCTAATATCTCATCCCTAAAAATACCTAGTGATTGTTCTGGGAAATTATCTTGAATTGGGAGAACATAATTATCATCATACTGATCATATTTAGGAAAATATTCAGAAGAAAGAATGTCATCAATTATAAACAATGGATCAACATATTTTTCTTCCAACAATCCTAATATATCTTGATTAGATTGGTTGCATTCTGTTTGAAAATCATTGTTTTATTCAATAGGCGTGATATCAAGCAATGGGCCTTTTGGGGAAGGTAGAATAACATGAGCATCAACTTGTTCTCCTGTCTCTTCATGGATAAAAATTTTTGTACATTCATCAACATTAGAATAAGTAGAAACAATTTCTTCATTATGTAAATATTTTGAGGATGGTTTCATGTTTAGAAGCAAATTGATTTCTTCTTCGGTGAGGGGGGGTGGGAATCTCTGAATTCTTAGATTTGAATAAAAATTGTTTTTTCTCTTATCTAAAAATTGATCATGAGGTTGAATATTTTCTTTAACTCCATTCAAAACATTAGATGAAACATCATTTGTTAATATAGAGGGGTTTTGTGGATCTTGATTCATCTCCTGATCTATTTCATCTTTGTTTAACTCCTCTTGATTATTATAAAATTTAACTTGAGAATGAAAGTTCTGGATTTCTTCTAACAAATCTTCACGAAACCAATTTCCAAAATATTCATCAATATTTTTAAGGTAATTTATAAGATCTTCAGCTTCATCACAACAATTTTCAACTAATGATAAAGATGGAAAATATTCTTTGTAATTCTCATAAAATACCTTATGAAAATATTTTAAAGAAAATAAAATAGCAGGTTTGAGAGCTTCATACCATTCCCTTGCTTTTCCTTTTAAGGTTACAATGAATATTTTCATGAGGCAATCCTCATGCCAATCACCCTTCAATCTTGATGAGTGTATATGAAATTTAATGAGATGTAGTAAAGGATCATCAATGTTCTCATCTTGAAACATAGGCAGATTTTCACTCCAATTTACCTTTGGTAGTTTGTGTGGAAATCCAGGTATGTGATCTCTGCTCATGGGAGCATACCTTCATTTTATTCTTGGATCATCTTGAAAATCAGCCATAATGAAAGGCCACGGTATTTGTACAACCAAGTTAGATCTTTATATAAAATACAATACATATTGAAAAACGTTCTTAACGAGAAAGAACATAATGTCTTGGATTAAGATCCAAGTTGAAAGCCTGATCTTTCCATATTGTTCTTCCAGGTTCATTTCTCCAATGGAGTCTTGATTGTGAAATGGATTTGGAGTCGCCAGGTGGATGATTTTAACTTTTGTGTGTCTGATCACTGTCCACCATCATAAATCAGATCTGAACCTGTAAAATA
Organism: Pinus albicaulis; assembly: GCA_034641835.2. NCBI lineage: Eukaryota > Viridiplantae > Streptophyta > Pinopsida > Pinales > Pinaceae > Pinus > Pinus albicaulis. The sequence continues at coordinate 1,815,386,281 of CM076580.1, forward strand.
TTTCTGAAGAAAAAGGTTAGTCCTCCCTAGTGGAGTCGCCAATATGTTATCACTCTAGTAAATTTTCTATCAGAAATATTTAAAACTTTGTAACTTACTAGAGGTAACCAAGAACCACTTTTAGAATTTAGGATCTAGCCTTCCTGAGTTCCGGAGAGGGATCTCTCCATATGATTTAGCTTTGTTTAGGTAGCAGATATTAGGCTAGCTATGATTGTGTAGTTGGGTTTGATTTTTTGAAAAGGTTGGTGGGAATAAAGGACTACAAGGGAAACCATAGAAAGATCTACCTAACCATTGGGCAGTGGAGTCAAATTATAGCATACAAGACTAGAAAACCTAGGCCAAAAGATGCAAATATGCTAAGGGCAAGATAGATGACCTTCCAAGGGTTTTAAAATGATATTTTGATGAAGTGGGTGAAGTCTGGACTAAGGGAAATTAAGAATCCTTATATCATAGATAAGAATATTGAAGGAGGGGATCAAACCGGGACCTAGAGCAATTAAGAATTCTATGGTCCGGTTATCAAGAAGAAAACATTAAAATTCCAACTAGTTTAAAACAGTGAGCTTATTATCACTAATCCTGTTTAATTTCTCCTTAGTTGATCATTACAGAATAGAAACACAATATATGAATGAATGTAAACTTTTTAAAGGAAAACACTGAAAACAAGAAAAATACGAGACTTATCTTGTCACCACGAGAATCCTTAGCTATGATGTCTATTCGCTTCAGTTTCCAGCCTACTGCTTCAACTTAACTCACATAAAATCCCAATGTTTCAACAAAAAGTCTATAGGAATCTTGATTATTTTATTCCACACAAAAATACTTCCAAGAGTGAAGTATTTATACAAATTCTAAACTAAAATACCTTGAAAAAATATTAATATTAGTTCACAAATCTCTCCAACTGTTTTACATAAATAGAACTTAAGTAAAGGACACTCAAACTAATGCATCTATTTGGCACTATTTTTTATGGATAGGTGATAAAAAATAGGAGAATTCGAATTTGATCCAACTCTTAGTTGATGATGAGGCATCCAAGTCACTAACTGCTTCCTTTCTTTGTGCATTCTGCTCCAACAATTTTTCAAACTTGGGGTCCAATGATATCTTTGTATTTATCAATCCGTAATATATATGTAAAAGGTGAAAGACGTTATTGTGGATTAATATGTTGGTGAGATAAACCTCTTTCAGTTTCCTAAAATTCCTCTCCAGCTGTGCACAATAGGCTCTGCAAAAATATGTTTAAAACAAAGTTTTACAAAGTCTGAAATAATAGCCTGTAAAGATGTGCATGTATCTCTGATTCTGAAATCAATGTGAAAAAAGTTAGATAGGTTTTTGTATATGGGTCTCTTAGGAACAAAAACCTCCTTCATTTTTGTATGATATATTTCGTATTGGCCACAATCTTCTCTTCAAAATGATGACTTAACTGGAATTTTCTGCAAAAAGTGCTTTCCAACATTGTTTAATATTTCTCAATCCATAATAGCTGTTAGAAAAGTGAGAGAGGTTTTTGTAGATGTTCCTCTTAAGAACATAAAACTCCTTCAGTTTTGAAAAATTCATCTTGGATTGATCACAATAGTTTCTGAAAAACAATGACTAAAACATGAAATTTCTGCAAAAAATGTTCCTTCTTGTTGTGTTTTTCATCTTTTCACTTTTTTGTTCTTTTGACCGTTTTACTTTCACTTTAGACAAAATTCAATGTTGGTGAAAGTATTTTCATTTCTTTTTACCATTTTACTACCTCTGTATTTACTTTTACTGTTTACCTTTGATCGCTTTGTAACTTCATTTTAACTTTCACTCTGACTTTTACCTTATACACTTTAACCACTGATACTCTTTAACTGTTATGCTTTTACTATCCCTGTAAATTCTCATTTCAATTTTACCATTCATTGTGCACATTTCATCATTCTAATCTCTCTCTGACTTTGTATACAAACTGTTTGTTGAATTAAGATATTGAGTTAAAATCTGAGAATTTGGAGTAAACAATTTTGTCAACTAGTATTGAAACTGTTGGTCCAAATCCATATTCTGATAGTAATCTGCAAAAATCAAACAATTTTTTAATGAAATCCAGGTCTGCAGGGAGGTGATTGTGGGCTTTTTGAAAGACCTGTGGAATGAGATCAGTCTATGAAGGTTTAACTCTATTTTTTAAGCATTTTTGGGGAACTACTGCAAGATTAGATTGTTTGCAGGAGTTATTCACTTGAACAGAGATGAAACTGAGTAATGTAGGCAAAAGATGGCTTTATTTTTGGCATTTTTGCTCAATTAGGTTTTCTAAATTGGTTTGATTGAAAACAGGGAATATCAAGGTAATTCAGAGGTTTTAGTTGTTCAGATCCTTGATTTTAATCTCTAAACTGTGAAAATTGAGGAAATTGGATTTAAAAATGTTCATAGTCGAAGACAGGGCTTTTTGGTCTGTAACAGTCTTCAATTTAGTTGTATTCAGTTGGAAAAAGTCGTGGAGATTCTTTGAGGACGAATTTCAAAGGAAATGGCTCTTAAAATGGCAACTGGCTCGAAAATGGCGCTGTTAGGTTTGAAAATGGTGAAAAGAGCTCTACACAGGCTCTCAGGGTGTAATGGCGCAAAATGGTGAAAATTAGACGAGAATAGGCTCTATGAAGGTTTCACAAGTTTGAAGCGCGAATAGGTGAAAAATTATGAAAACATTAGACTTTAACGTATTAAACCATAGTATAAAATATAGTTAAGTTACATTAAACAAAGGTTAAGCAGGAGTGGTTTTGGAATACCGGTGGTGGTATTCGCGTGGCTCAACGGTGGTAAGCGGTAATACGCTTTTCGAACACGATGCAATAGAATCATGACACGTCGACGCGGGGTGGTTTGGATAAACCACCCATTTCGTGTGACTTTTACAAAACATCCATCGATTACTTTGTGAGCGCGAAAATGCGTTATCGCCGTCAGATCTGGCTTTGGGGAGCGAATGATCGGGATTAAAAGGGAAAGTGCGGGGAAAAGTCAATTATCAAGTTCAATATAGGCTGTAGATCTTAGGAGTAAAAGGAAATATGACGGTTAAAAATGGCGCTATGGGGAGGAGTAAAATTGTATTGATCATTCGCTTTGATTTTCATTCGTTGGATCAAAAGGGATTTGGGGATCGAAGGGTCTAAATTGAATCCCGATGGGAACAGGCCTTTTGATGGGATTTATATATAAAAGTGGCTTTTTCCAATGGAAAGGGTGATCGGGAAGGTTAATCAAGATTTTAACCAAGGTTAGGGGGGTCGGGGAAGAGAAATATACAAGGGAATGGGTTTAGAAGTTTAGTTTAAATTAAACTTCGATATTTTTTGTTTAAAACATATAGAACATATGTTTAAAGTTTGTTCATATCTTTTTTATTATATGGTTAATTAAATCGAGATGACTTAACTACCATAGGGGTCGGGATATTTATATATAGAGAATACTTAGCCAAAGAGGTTATAAGGGGGGTTTTTATTTAAACATGTGGGAATAAATAAATTTGGCTTAAGTTATATTAAGTGGGTTTTTGGGTTTATTATATAAAAAGGAGTTATAAAATAGGAAAAGCTTATTTGTATAGGGAGTTAATATATAAGTTAAAGTTAATATGAAAATAGGACATGGTATACTCAAAACACATATTCATAACAAGTAAAGTGAATTACAAGATAATTTTCTTTGATCTTATCACTTAGCTCATGATATAATGTTATTTTGAGGGTTTATTGCATTTAAATGATGTAGGAAGTTAGCTAAATAGGAATTACAAATGCCTCTAAGTAAAAATGAGATTTTACTTAGAATTATTCAAGGGAATGAGTGCATGAATGGTAAATGATGTGATTAAGGGATTAATATAGACATTTCACACTTTCAACTGATCAGTCATAGAGCTTTGGGTTTGGTCCCAACAAAAGTCAAGGAAATGCCTTGAGCCTTTCTGACTGATAGTCTAGAATGTTTCATGACTATGGGAAGGGGAAGTTAGTTATTTTGCAGCCCATGATGAATGATATTTACATTGAGACTTTTCACCTTCTTCTACCTACCCATCTTACCATGCTAACATTTTTTTCTTTCTTTGTAGTAGGTGCATTTAAGCTAGCAACCTTCACAGCATTTATTCTTTCTGAAAGCAAGTAAAACTATCTAATTCTACACTTATTTCATCCATGAATCTAGATTAAACTGTTGGATTCACTTTATTTCTCTACCTAACTACTGAATTGTCATGATTAAATTGTATGACAACTCATTATTCTCTATCTATAACAAGGAAAATTGAAAAATGACAAGTTAAGATTAAACTGTTTAACTCATCATGGACTATGGCATTTATTGACACTCTGCCACAGTCAAAAAGTAAAAATTAGTGACATGTATGCTTGCACACTTTCATTTTTTCTTTTGGGGTCTTTTATTTTTTCTAAGTCCTTTGATTATTCTTTTAGGACTTTTTACCCTCTTTTTGATTTTTTTGATTTTTTACGAAATATGTGAATACAACTTGCAGAAGGAAAAGTATGTACAGATTTACAAGATTATCAACAGTCAAGTCAAAATTACGACCCCTATATTATAGGTTGTTAACACCACTAGCTATGCTTTCACATTCTGTTCTTGTCTTTTCTTTACCATTTTTTCTTTGCTTTCTTTCTGATGTCTTCTTCTGAGACACCTTCATCATCAACCTTCTTAAGTTTTTGATAACTTTGTCCAGGTTATCTTCTGACTGGTAACCACTCTGCCACTTGTTGCTATTTCCAATTTCTGCTGCAAATATTGTTGTAGATATTGGTCCAAATACTCTTCTAGATATTGCTTCAAATACTCTTGTAGATATTACTCCAAATACTCTTGTAGATATTGCTGCCTCTCTAACTTTATGAATATCTCTTAAGATATCTCTCTCTGCAACATCCTTCTTCTGTTTACTACCTGCAAATTTACTTTCAAAAAATAAATTATCTTATGATTATTTAACTATAGTAACATACTCATTCATTCTTCTTTGTATACTAGTAAGCATAATCAATTTTGGAAAACTAGTATCTGATCCCGCCTCTGCCACAACTTCAGAAATTTCCACTTTATTATCTACAATTCTTTTCTCTTGTCCAAATGTTTCCAGCAAACATTTCAGCCATTCCCTTTGTACTTGTTTCATCTCAAACATATCATCAATATGCTGCAATTCAATTTTAGCATAACCTTCTTCTTCTTCCTTGAAAACCTTAAGTGATTGTCCTTCACCTTCTTGACTGATTCTGACAGTCAATTCAACTTCTTCAAACTCTGTATTTTCATCCTTTATCAGAATAGAATTCTGATTCTCCACCACTATGACAGTTCTAAGGGTCTGTCCTATAGTCTTCTCTTGGCCAATAAAATAAGCCAATTCCTTCTTTTCATCAACAATAACAAGTTCCTTCATATGAGACATGCCTGTCTCACCTTCCTTGTAGATTCTCTCCTTATTAAGTAAGGAATATATGGGTTCCTTCCACTGCAACAATTCATCTTGATTCAAGACAACTCCAAGAGATAGATTTCCTTCTGCAACACCTGTAAACACAATCAAATTATCAATTTCAAAATCACAATACCTAATGGTTCCATTTAATGATCCAGTAACCAAATCTTCTTCTTGCAGTTCTAAGTCTCTTTCAGGACTCAGAAAATTTTTACTCTCTTTCTTTCCAACTTCCAAGGCTATCTCCATTATGCCAATCACCATGATAGAATGACGATCCTTCACTATGTTTTCAGCTAACATAGTTTCCTTTCCATTAGGTTTTCTGACATTTTCCATTTGTTGTCTTCCTTTACCTGCATAATTAACACATGAATTATCAATATTAAAAATACAAGGTTTAAATGCCTCTTCCTCCTCTGGAAACATCTCAGTATGCTGCTTTGAAATTTCCACTAACTCCTTTGTCAGCACATCCATATGTTGATTTAAATCCTCCATGAGACTATTAGCTAGTCTCTCCTTCATATCATTTGTTTCAAGAATATCTCTCTGCTTTGGTTCACAATAATGAACTTCTTTGACTTGTTGAATCATTTTTACATCCTTATCCTTTGTTTCCTGACTATCATTCATGACAATTTCTTTGTCTTTGTCTTTTATAGATTCATCATGAGTATAGATCCTCTACTTTTCCAACTCTCTTCTTTGAAGATATAACCTTCTATATAACTCAACAATTTCAATTGGGGTAGAATTTGGAAACTTTACACAATTTTTCACACCTTCACTTGTTGTTTACCAATCATCAGATGGTCCTTCTTCCTTCGCTAAATCATATTTAACGTTATGTTGTATATTTCCATAAGACTCCTCTGTCTCTTTTTGTTTTTGAGATCTTACTATCTCAGTACTAATCTGAACATATTTTAGATTCAACTCCTTCTCCTTAACAAACTCTAAAGCTTGTTCATCATCCTGTGATGTACCTGCAATCATACACAAATCATTAGTTTTTAAACCACAAGACCTTTCCATCTCATTTTCTTCTTCAAGCACCCATCTTTCACAAGGTACCTTATGTTTTCTACCAAATCCTATTTGTTGTGACTCAATTCCTTTGAGTCTTTCTTTTTCCAACAAAGAAATATGTATTTGTTCAAGTTCTCTGAACTTGTTCACCAGCTTAGCATTCCATTTCTTTTGCAATAGGTTCCATCTAACCCATTTCCTCATTCTCCACCCATTCTTTCGACATTAATTCCCTATCTCTTGTACCCATCCCTATAGTACCTCCAATTGTACTTTCATCACTGCAATATCTCTTTCTTGCTCCTCATTACTTATCTTATCTTCATGGCCTTCCTTAGAACCTCTTCTCTGAGCCTCCAAGTCCATCTTCCTCATGAGCTCATCGATGCTTGATTGGTGATCTGAAACATAGCTTTCTCTTGTAGCAATATCCTTTTGCTATTTAGTACCCTATCAAGCTTCCTTTTTGAGCTTGACCTCTTCCTAGGTATTCTTTTGGTTCAATATCTTGAACCTGCTGTTCCTTTGGCTCCTGCACTCAGTCACCTTTCTTCTTTCAGAAATCTTTACCAGTTCCTCCATCACTACTTCTTAAGGCTTGATATTTCTTTGTGGAGATATTTTATCTTGTCTGCAACCAGAATTTTCAAACCAAATTAAAATAAAACACACTATCTCACCTTAAATATTTTTACATGACCTTGTTCTCCCATTCACTAATATTTTGAGTGGATTGTTCTCATTTATTTCTGCAAATGTCTGTTACACATCAACTCTGCTGCTTACCAGATTTAATATATGATCTCCTCTTACTTCCTCCATCACACATGCATTCTGCACAATTCTAATTTAATTTAAAAAAAAACTTTAATCTTCAAAAGAGCTTTTTCCAGCTCTGATACCACCTGACGCAGCCTTAGCTGTGAAAACCCACGTATTTCATACAAAATGCATATATATACATTTTAACCAAAATAAAACTCTCAACCTTTTATGATATAGTCTTTAATAGGACTACAAATATAATTATTCGTCCTTATAATATTTTCCGGAAAAAATTAATTCCTTGGGTGTGATTTTGGTTTAAAACATACGATGTCAACAAAAACAAATCTGGGTCCACAATCTATTTCAAACGCACCTTTACACCGTTGATCATATACGCTCACCAATCCGACAGAAATCAAACTTCAAAATGCGCAATGTTTAAAGTTTTATAACTTATGAAATAGGTGGTTTTATAATGCCATGCGTCGTTTCTGGGGACTAATCGCACAGTTTTATAGAATACCATTTACTACCTTTCTGACATGCGAAGGCCTCTTACCGTTTTAGGATACTACTTCGGGTTCCTTTCTCCCTCTGACTCGAAATTCCACAACGCATAGTTCTGGAATCAAGAAATCACTCCAGTCATGAAGGTAATCAAACACCCTTTTGATTTCATCACGCTATTGACCTCAGATTATTCCTCCTCGCAAAAGTTAATCCGCCACTTCATAATTATCAAGCCTATTGGTGCTACAACTTAAATTCAGAATTCAACGCCGCAATCCATGTATTCATCCTCTAACACCATTAATTGTGAACATAAAAGAACTTCGGTTCATACAAATATATCTGTCACACCATTAATTACTAGGGTTAGAACATACTGATTTCTACTCAACCACTCACTCGACAGAATTCATTCACCAGGGTTTTATTGCAGATCATTCAAACTCAGTCACTCAACCTTCCAAAAGGGAGTTTTTCAAACTCTATGTGAATTCGATTTCCATCTCTATCTAATATTCTTCTGTTGTTGTACATATTTGGTGTGCATGGTTCTCTTCTGAAATCATTGATATCACTTCATTTTTACAGTATTTACTTGGATTAAATAGATCAAAACTTTGTCTCTTTTGACTCTGCCCAAATTAGACTTATATATTATGCATACCTTTGATTCACACACAAATTTCAAATCAGTCATTCACTACACACAATATAACTCAATAATGAGACACGAAATCGTAAATTGAGTTCTCTGTATTAATACTCAATATTTACATAGGAATTCTCTTCTTGCCAGATATTTGAATTGGTGGCCTTTTACTTCCTACTACCTGTAGGCTACAATCAAAACCCCTGACTATCTGATCCTGAATCTCTCCCCCTCTATTCCTTGAGGCTTATCATTTTATACAAAAGGTTCTAAAACAAATTCTAGTTTCAGATCCTTTATCTTCTCAACAAAATCCTGAATATCCTCTAAGTCCTCTTTTGACTCAATTAATCCCTAAGGATCCTCTCTAATCCAGAAAATCATGAAACCAATTCTAATTTAGAATTTACAATTAATTCTCAAATCTCTCATTCCCTATGGAAGCTCAACTATCCTAATTCTCTCATGTTCTCCAACATTCGAGAACGTTTACAAATGCCTCACCAATTAAATCCTATTCTAAAATATCTCTCATTAAAATCACTCAGAATCTTAATAATTATATTAATTTGTTACATATAAATCCAACTTCTTCTAAAACATAAGGCCCCTTATGTTTACTAAATTTCAATAAATTTTCTGAGCCGGATACCCCTGCATTAGACTCCCAAAGTAGAAATTAATCATGATCTCCTGATCATGTGTTTTCAACCTTTGGCCTCCTGGATCCCATACTCTGTTTTGCTACTGTCCATAAGCTTCATTGTCTTCATCTTCCTTTAGTTGCACTTTTCTAGGCTTCCATACTTTATTTTGCATCTTCCCACTATCTATGCTTTCACATTTTGTTCTTGTCTTTTCTTTACTGTTGTTTCTTTGCTTTCTTTCTGCTATCTTTTTCTCATACATCTTCATCATCAACCTTATTATGTTTTTTATTTCTATGTCTAGGTTATCTTCTGACTGGTAACCACTCTGCCATTTGTTGCGATTTCCAATTTCTGTTGCAAATATTGTTGTAGATATTGCTCCAAATACTCTTGTAGATATTTCTTCAAATACTCTTGTAGATATTGTTGCCTCTCTAACTTCTTGAATATCTCTTAAGATATCTCCCTCTGCAACATGCTTCTTCTCTTTACTACCTACAAATTTACTTTCAAAAAATAAATTATCTTCTAATTCTTTAACTACAGTAACATACTCATTCATTCTTCTTTGTATACTAGTAAGCATAATCAATTTTGGAAAACTAGTATCTGCTCCTGCCTCTTCCACAACTTGAGACATTTTCACTTTATTATCTAAAATTCTTTTCTCTTGTCCAAATGTTTCCAGCAAACATTTCAGCCATTCCCTTTGTACTTTTTTCATCTCAAACATATCATAAATATGTTGCAATTCATTTTCAGCATAACCTTCTTCTTCTTCCTTGACAACCTTCAGTGGTTGTCCTTCACCTTCTTGACTGATTCTGATAGTCAATTCAGCTTCTTCAAACTCTGTATTTTCATCCTTTATCAGAAGAGAATTATGATTCTCCACCACTGTGATAGTTCTAAGGGTCTGTCCTATAGTCTTCTCTTGGCCAATCAAATAAGCCAATTCCTTCTTGTCATCAACAATAACAAGTTCCTTCATATGAGACATGACTGTCTCACCTTCCTTGTAGATTCTCTCCTTATTAAGTAAGGAATCTATGGGTTCCTTCTACTGCAAAAATTCATCTTCATTCAAGACAAATCCAAGAGATGGATTGCCTTCTGAAACACCTGTAAACACAATCAAATTATCAATTTCAAAATCACAATACCCAATGGTTTCATTTGATGATCCAGTCACCAAATCTTCTTCTTGCAGTTCTAAGTCTCTTTCAAGACTCAAATTTTTTTTACTGTATTTCTTTCCAACTTCCAAGGCTATCTCCATTGTGCCAAGCACCATGATAGAATGATGATCCTTCACTATGTTTTCAGCTAACATAGTTACCGTTTCATTAGGTTTTCTGACATTTTCCATTTTTTTTCCTCCTTTACCTACATAATTAACACATGAATTATCAATATTAAAAAGACAAGGTGTCAATGCCTCTTCCTCCTCTGGAAACATCTCAGTATGCTGCTTTGAAATTTCCTCTAACTCCTTTGTCAGCACATCCATATGCTAATTTAAATCCTCCATGAGACTGTTAGCTAGTCTCTCCTTCATATCATCTATTTCAAGAATGTCTCTCTGCTTTGGTTCACAATAATGAACTTATTTGGCTTGCTGAATCATTTTTACATCCTTATCCTTTGTTTCCTGACTATCATTCATGACAATTTCTTTATCTTTCTCTTTCATATATTCATCTTGAGTATAGATCCTCTGCTTTTCCAACTCTCTTCTTTGAAGATCTAACTTTCTATATAACTCGACAATTTCAATTGGGTAGAATTTGGAAACCTTACACAAATTTTCACACCTTCACTTGTTGTTGACCAATCATCAGATGGTCCTTCTTCCTCTGCTAAATCATCTTTAACGTTCTACTCTATATTTCCATAAGACTCCTCTATCTCCTTTTGTTTTTGAGATCTTATTATCTCAGTACTAATCTGGAGAGATTTCAGATTCAACTCCTTCTCCTTAACAAACTATAAAGCTTGTTCATCATCATGTGATGTACCTGCAATCATACACAAATCATTAGTTTTTAAACCACAAGACCTTTCAATCTCATTTTCTTCTTCAAGCACCCATATTTCACAATGTACTTTCTATTTTCCAGCAGATCCTATTTGTTGTGACTCAATTCCTTTGAGTCTTTCTTTTTCCAACAAAGAAATATGTATCTGTTCAAGTTCTTTGAACTTGTTCATTAGCTTAGCATTCCATTTATTTTAAAATAGGTTCCATATAACCCATTTCCTCATTCTCCATCCATGCTTTCGGCATTCATTCCCTGTCTCTTGTAACCATGCCTGTAGTACCTCCAGTTGTACTTTCATCACTACAATATCTATTTCTTGCTCCTCATTACTTATCTTATCTTCATGGCTTTCCTTAGAACCTCTCCTCCGAGCCTCCATGGACATCTTCCTCATGAGCTCATCCATGCTTGATTGGTGATCTGCAACATAGCCTTCTCTTGTAGCAATCTCCTTTTGCTACTCCATACACTATCAAGTTTTCTTTATGAGCTTGACCTCTTCCTAGGTATTCTTTTGGTTCACTCTCTTGAACCTGTTGTTCCTTTTTGGCTGCTGCACTCAGTCACCTTCCTTCTTTCAGAAATCTTTACCAGTTCCTCCATCACTGCTTCTTAAGGCTTGATCTTTCTTTGTGGAGATATTTTATCTTGTCTACAACCAGAATTTTCAAACCAAATTAAAATAAAACACACTATCTCACCTTCAAGATTTTTACTTGAACTTGTTCTCCAATTCGCTAATATTTTGAGTGGACTATTCTCATTTATTTCTGCAAATGTCTGTTACACATCAACTCTGCTGCTTATTAGATTTAATATCTGATCTCCTCTTACTTCCTCCATCACACATGCATTCTGTACAATTCTAATTTAATTAAAAAAAATAAAATAAAATGCATATATATACATTTTACCCAAAATCGAACTCTCAACCTTTTATGATATCATTTTAATCGGACTACAAATATAATTATTCGTCCTTATAATATTTTCTGGAAAAATTAATTCCTTGGGTGTGATTTTGGTTTAAAACATACGATGTGGAAAAAAACAAATCTGGGTCCACAATCTATTTCAAACGCACCTTTACACCGTTGATCATATACACTCACCAATCCGATGGAAATCACACTTCAAAATGCGCGATGTTTAAAGTTTTTATAACTTGAGAAATAGGTGGTTTTATAATGCCACGCGTCATTTCTGGAGACTAATCGCACCGTTTTATAGAATACCATTTACCACCTTTGTGCCATGCGGAGACCTCTTACCATTTTATGATACTGCTTCCGGTTCCATTCTCCCTCTGACTTGAAATTCCACAACGCATAGTTCTGGAATCAAGAAATCACTCCATTCACGAAGGTAATCAAACGCCCTTTTGATTTCATCATGTTATCGACCTCAGATTATTCCTCCTCGCAACAGTTAATCCGCCACTTGATAATGATCAAGCTTGTTGGTGCTACAACTTAAATTCAGAATTCAACACCACAATCCATGTATTCATCCTTTAACACCACGAATTGTGAACATAAAAGAACTTTGTTTCATACAAATATATCTGTCACACCATTAATTACTAAGGTTAGAACACACGGATTTCTACTCAGCCACTCACTTGACATAATTCATTCACTAGGGTTTTATTGCAGATCATTCAAATGCAGTCACTCAACCTTCCAAAAGGGAGTTTATCGAACTCTATGTGAATTCGATTTCCATCTCTGTCTAATATCCTTCTGTCGCTGTGCATATTTGGTGTGCGTGGCTCTCTTTTGAAATCATCGATATCACTTCATTTTTACAATATTTACTTGGATTCATTAGATCAAAACTTTGTCTCTTTCGACTCTGCCCAAATTCAACTTATATATTATTCATACCTTTGATTCACACACAAACTTCAAATCAGTCATTCATTGCACACAATATAAATTAGTATGAGACACAAACTCAGAAATTAAGTTTTATGTATTAATACTCAAGATTTACATAGGAATTCTCTTCTGGCCAGATATTTGAATTGGTGGCCTTTTACTTCCTACTACCCATAGGCTACAGTCAAAACCCCTGACTATCTGATCCTGAATCTCTCCCTCTCTATGCCTTGAGGCTTATCATTTTATACAAAAGGTTCTAAAACCAATTCTGGTTTCAGATCCTTTATCTTCTCAACAAAATCCTGAATATCCTCCAAGTCCTCTTTTGACTCAACTAATCCCTAAGGATCCTCTCTAATCCACAAAATCATGAAACCAATTCTAATTTAGGATTTACAATTAATTCTCAAATTTCTCATTCCCTATGGAATCTCAACTATCTTAATTCTCCCATGTTCTCCAACATTCGAGAACATTTACAAATGCCTCACCAATTAAATCCTATTCTAAAATATCTCTCATTAAAATCACTCAAAATATTAATAATTATATTAATTTGTTACATAGAAACCCAACTTCTTTTAAAACACAAGACCCCTTATGTTTACTAAATTTCAATAAATTTTCTAAGTCGGATGCTCCTGCATCAGTTAATTTTCAATATTTTTTAAAAATGGAAGTATAAGTCATTATTTTTGTGCAAAAAACAACCTGAAAACAAAAAGTGTTGACATTGGAATAATGCCGCAAATTTTGTGTATGCAAACAAACAACCTAAAAAAGAAAAGTGTTGATGATGGAATAACGTCGCCAATTTTGTGTGTAAAAAATGGCTTGAAAACGAAAAGTGTTGATGCTGGAATAACATCGTCAATTTTGTGTGTGCAAAAAATAACTTGAAAACAAAAAGTGTTGATGTTGGAATAACTCTTTTTTCTTTTCGGGGTAAATTATCAACAGTGTTTAATAATGACATTAAAGATGAAATATCATGACTCTGAAAAACCTTAAAATTTCAACGATAAAAAAGATAAAATATCAAAAGTCTTAAAATTCCAACGATTTTTAAGCATGGTATTAAAGATCAAATTTCATGTCTCTGAAAAACCTTAAAAAACCAAGTATAACATTAAAGATAATATATCACCTTTATTTAAATAAAATTCCAATGATTACGAATCATAGTATTAAAGATAAAATATCACTTCTAAATAAATAAATAAATAATTGAAATTTTTCAAAAAAAACATACAATCAAAGGAAAAGAAAAAAAAATTTAACCCAAAAAAAAAAGTTATAAAAAATTTAATAATAATTTTAAAAAAATCGCATAATTAAAAAAATAAAAAAATAAATCAATTAAATTAAAATAAAAAAAATTAAAATTTAGAAATTAAAATTAAAATAAATAAATAAATAAAATTAATATTTTTAAGAAATTTAAATTTAAATTTAAAAAATAAATAAATAAATTTAAAACAAAAATTTAAATTTAAAATATATATATATATATATATATAATTTTTTTCCCAAAAAAAAATTAATTTAAAAATTATTATTATTATTATATATATATTAAAAATTAAATTTATAATCCTCGATCACCACTACCCTAGGGGTCGCATGGCTCACAGGAGCGCCGAGAGAGTCAGCTTTTGTTTAAGTCACGCCTTGTGGGTTGTTAGGGCTCTATATATTATTAATCTATTTATTTTTTTTAAATTTAATTTTTTGTTTTATATATATATATATATATATATATATATATATATATATATATATATATATATATATATATATAATTTAATATTTAATATTTAAATTTATTTTTATATTTTTTAAATTTATTTGTTTTAATTTTTTTTAAATAATTTTTTGTTTTCTAAATTTAAATATTGCGTTAAGTTTTTTTAATATAATTTAAATTTTTAAATGTATTTGTTTCTTTTAAATTTAATATATATTTTTTAATTTTTTAATTCTAATTTTAAAAATGTTTTTTTTAAATGAATTATGTTTATTTTTTATTATTTGAATTTTTTCTTTCATATATATATCTATATGTATATATTTTAATTTAATTTTTTTTAATGTTATTTTTTAAATTTATTTTTAATTTTAATTTCTGAATTTTAGTTATTTTTATTTTAGTATTTTGATTATTTTAAATTTTTGTTATTTATAATTTTTTGTATTTAATCAAATATTTTTAATTATGTTATTGTTTAATTTTTTGTATTTGGTCTAGATCTAAGACTTTTGTGATCCATAGTTTAGATAGATGACTTTCGGATTAATGATGTGATTAATACGAAAGTCATCTATCTAAACTATGGATCCAAAAGTCTTAGATCTAACATTATGTTATTGTTTTTTGTTTTTTTGTTTTTTTTTATAACTTTAAAAAAATGCTTTTTTTGTTTATTTATTTTTCTTTAAAATTTTTATTTTTTTTGAATTTTTTTATTTTTATTTTTATTTTTTTTGTTTAAATTTTTTATTTTTACAAGTTGTTTTTGTTTTTTCTACACTTATATATATATATATATATATATATATATATATATATATATATATATATATTGAATTTGTTTTTGTCATGTCTTTTTTTTTAATGTTTTATTACTAAGGTGAAAATCACCACTCTAAACAGAAGTGATTGATGTTGCATCAACACTTCTCAAAATTAGCATGAAAATCACTAACGTTTTAAAACAAATGTTCATACTTGAGAAATAAAAAATCACCACTTTTCAAAATTAACATGAAAATCATGACATTTAAAAAAAAAATCAAAGAAGATTTATAGTTCCAAAAATATGCTTAAAAAAACGAAGGTGATTCTACATCACCTTTTTTCAAAATCGACATAAAAATCATAACATTAAAAAAATAAAGTCGTAAGAAAATTTAAAGTGTCAAAACTATGCTTTTAAAAAAGGGTGATTTTGCATCACCACTTTTCAAAATCGGGTGTTTTTTTTGCTAGCTCAAAAAAGTAGGTACCAGTACAGTTACCTATTTGATCGATAACTATGTTGATTCTATTGGAATATGTTCGAGATCATATTGTCTCAAATCTACATGGAAAGGCAACTCCATATGCTATGTGGAAGGCCTTAACATATTTATTTTAGAACATCAGCGACCATACGAAGTTGTAAAACATGTACAATGTCACAACTCGGTGGGATGACAATGTAAAACATACACCTGACAGATTGTTGAGATGGCGCATCATTGGATCCCGCGCCTTAGATAGTCACACATGTTACGAGGATGATGCATTGTATAGGGACAAAGGAGCATAATCCACCTCACTTCGATGGGTTGTCAGAAGTAGATATTTTTTTTCAAGAGTATGAGGATCAAATACTAGATTGTTAGAGGATTCCTACAGTAGACGTTGTGTTGCGCACTCCACCCCATCTAGATGGTGGGTCGTGTATAAGCAACACATTTCATAATGCAAACAATGTAAACAATTGTTGAAGGCTAGATTTGGGACCAGCTTTGGGGTCCCTGGAGAGAAATATTCAAGTATGGAATGACCCGTGACTCACCTAAAGAGATGTGTTGCAACATGCACCAAGAGACGAGTACCACAATAAGAATGGGTACACCGATTTATACACACCTTGGACACCATTCCAAATAATTGGTATATTGAGCTAGAAGTGCACAGAGAAACACAGGATTGGCATGAAATGGCACAAAATTTCAGGACTACATTTAGCCTTGAAGCAGAAGAGCCAGCACTATATGAAGCTTTGAAGGTGCCCTAACAAAATATATTCACTGCTAATGAACCGAAAATGATCATAAGTGGGCCATCATGCTCCACACATCAACACTTGTAGTCAGTGTAGGAATTATTGGAGTGCTACAATGTAGCAGAGCAAGGGGAGGATGGATGACCCCCAAAAAATTTAAATTGGGGAAGTAGAAGGTGAGCGCACATTAGAAGGATAGTTTGTTGATTATGCACAGTCGATTAAGACACGAAAGGTGAACATAGGGACCAAATAAATTCCCAAGATGGTGGAAATTAGGGATTATTGGGATGACAACATCGTTGAGAAGGTTGTCGACTTACTGCGGAAATACCAGGACCAAAATATTGATGCTTCGAAGGAGGAGGGAAGAACTATCAAATCTTAGGTCGAAGATGTAGAGGCTAGAGGAATGGCTATGCATCACGAGAAGGCGAGAACGATCCACAAGTACACCACCTTTGAATAAGTGGGCTAGTTAACCAAGTGATAATGAGAGGGAGCTTCATCCCCTATGTATATATGTAAAGTTTGATTCAAATAAGTTTATATTAAATAGTAGTAATAGTTAGGTTGATGTTTGGAGGTATTATAAAGGAGATAAGTTCAGATTAAATGGGAGTAGTAATAGTTAGGTTGATGTTTGGAGGTATTATAAAGGAGAAGCACAAACCAATTCGGGATGCTGACAAGAAAGAGGTTGATTTGGAGTCAGGTCAGTCCACGGGTATGGTAAAAAATAGACAGCACATTATGTTGGGGGTCACACTGCCAAGGAATAATCATGTGCAGCGTTCACGGTGAGATACGAGGGTCTTGATTCTGTAGACCAGGCACACCAAGGACAACGTATATTGACATGTGAAGGTCCATATATGTAAGCGAAGGACATCACCGTGTGATAAAAACTGCACCAACATGATCACTCCAATGAGTGAAATATTTGATGAAATGAAAGATAATGACTGAGCATATTGTTGAATCCTGCTCTGTGGCAGAAGCAAGCTCGTGATATGTCAAGCAAACTATGGATTATAAGGACGAGGGGTCAAAAGGGGGTAATACTGAGGCGAGGAAAATAAAAATCAATTGAGACTGAATGAGGCGAGACAGGTAGCACGCGTGAACCATCATATGAGTTTGATAAGAGGAATATTATGAAGCACATCGATTAAAATTTAGAGTGATTCATATCAGAAAACTATGCTAGCAAGGTAAATATCACAGCAGGTATGATGGAGCACCGGGAAGTGGGAAATGTTATAAAATACCACCCAAGGGCCCTATGGAGAACACAAAAATGTTTAAGAAGGAATAAGAGATTAATAGGATAAAAAAAGGAATAAGGATTTTTTGAAAGTGAGGGAGAGAGGATCGCGCAAGAGGGGCATGATGAGAAAGGATACTTGTGGAGACACATAAAGGGAGCGAAAGGAAGAAGGAGAAAATTTAAGAAAATGATGGAAGGAACCACCTCAATATTTACTATCGATAAGCGAATGTGACTGTGGAAAAGAAGAATGTGTTAAAGAATCCTGAATGAGAGGATTGTGAATGGGAGGTATAGGCCAAAGAGGGTGGATAAGTTGGATTGACTAGCCCAGATGACAGAGGGTCCCCACCGCTTATGGATATGGTTCTCATGTCACGCTACAGTCTCATCAATAGGTCTAGCGCGAGTCCACTTGAAGGAAGGTTTTGCAAGTCTATATGGAGGAGTAGTGTCGGGATAGTTCCCACTCTAGGAGTTGTAGAGGTAGGATGGGATTTTTTCCCCATGCATGATAGAAGGAAAAAGGAACCTCACCCATAATTGTTGCTTGAAATCAGGTAGAAACCTTGTTCTGGTGGGTAAAAGGGGCTATAATTTCTCTAAGGAAACATCATGGTTGGTTGAAAAAGGATAAGTCACCCTACCCCAGTAACCCTCAGAGCAACTTGGAGAAGACAGGTAGATAAGAATCACGTTATCACCCCCCAAAGAAAAGAGGATGTACAACTGCAGGAAGGAGATAAATTTCAAGGACAAGCATGGGACTTAGACCTGGAGCAACAGTGGTGGCCAAGTTTCTCTTTTTGAGAGCATCATTGTGTGGAAGGGGAGCGTGGCTAACTCCTATTTGCTTGTTCGAAGAGCTCTAAGGTAACTGATTTCTCTATTTACTCTTGTATTAATTGTACCAGAAGCAAGAACACAACCTCAGTAATATTTGAGGTCTTGGATCAATGGGGATAGAAGAAGGATTGAGTGGCTAGGGACGAGCCACAATTTTATTAAATTTTGTAATTATATGACCATGTAGTAGGGATGAGAAGCGCCAGAGGTTGAGTAGAGCACAACACAAGGTTGGCGTAGGAAGTAGGGTGTGAAGCAGGTGGACGTCACACAAGAGGATGATAGTGGTGCTCAAGGATGTGATGCGGAAGAAAAGGGAATATTGGAAGTTATGATTTTGAAAAGGATGGAGACGACTGAGGATGTCATGGCAAGTACAAGGATGGATATATTTTTTAGGAGAAGTAGAAAGGGTGAAGTAGAACCGATTGACAAGAAGGATATTTTGAATGGTCAATATTACACATGGGACAACTCAAGAAGGGATGAGAAAATATCTTAATGACCTGCAGGACAGTTGGAGCATTAGGTAGAAGACTAAGAGGCTTCAAGAGGTTTATGGGCAAAGATAAGAAGGGTCGTTGACGAGAGACTGTGGTTTGGATGTTGGACGTTGGTTGTTGTACACTAAATGTTGGACGAGAAATTGAAGGAGAGAACAAAGCTATGGGTTTTGTAACTAGTTATTTGTTGTTTGTGTTTTGCCTATTTTGGGTCTTAGGAGTTTTCTCAAGTCCACAGTTGTTGGGAAACATCATTGTGATTAACTATGCTTCCTTTTATATGAGTTTTTCCCCTATGAGTCAAGTTTATGGCTTGTTCCTGTCAATATATGGTGTATATTTGGAAGGTAAACAATTTCATTGGTATGGTGAATATAACTTCGAGCACAACGCCTATTTTATGAATGTTAATATAGCCTAATGGATAGATGAATAGCTCCATATCTCTCGTGCATTTTTCTGAATGTTATATGTATAATTTTTTTGTATGTTAAAGATATGTATGATAGTTTGAACATTTGTAGCAGTGTTTGATTATCTGAATGTTTATGAAAATTATGTGGTATAGGATCATTGTATGCGGAGTGGATTAATCTCCGACTGGTGTCAATTTAACTCTCAATGACTAAACCTACCACTTTTTTTTATCCACCACACATGCTTGTCTGAGACTCTTGCTCTTTTTGATGAACCGAGGGGCTTAACACTCTGTGTGGTGCGTGGTAATGGGTAAAAGGTGATGTATATGTTAGTCAGTATTTGTGCATAGTGATTCATAGGAAAATCTTTTCAGGCTACGGAAACTTGGTTCCGACAGTCACCCATTAGTATCTCAGATGAGACTTCACTCACTTCATGGGTGTTGCCAAAAGGGTCGATGCTAAGCGGGTCTTTCTTGTCCATTGTGTAGAAAAAAACTAGGTTTTTCAGAATCTCGCATGCCAACACTCATGCGTGGGGTCAGTAGTGCAAATAATATAATAGATGCCAAACATTAAGGCCAACAATCTATCTATTAGTGTGGATCAACTATCAAGGTGGCCTAATGTAGAGCCTCCTACATTGTGGTTCAATATAGAGACGTGTCTAAGGTGGTTCAATGTAGATCAAGGTGAATATTTTTAGAGATTATCTCTCCTTGAATATTTCAATATTTCTAGATATGAGCCTTTGCTTGATTCCGTGACTATTCTTTTATATTAAATTAATTTAATTAAAATAAAATATACCACTTAAATTATTAAAACATTGTGAAATAAGAACAAAATTACAATATCAAAGACACCTCGTGGAATGCAATGAGTACGACATTCACCCTAGAGAAACCTTGTGTAGAAAACGATTTCAACAAAATAAAGCATATTTTCTTTTATACCACTCTAATTCTTAAAACATTGTGAAATAAGAACATAATTACAATGTCAAAGACACCTCATGGAATGCCATGAACATGAAATTCACCCTAGAGAAACCTTGTGTGGAAAAGATTTCAACAAAATAAAGCATATGTATCTTTCTTCATAGCTATCACAATGAACAATGCAAATATAGAATTTGAACCAAGCCCACTATGGATCTGTAAGACACTATAGTATGCTTGAATCTCCTATAGCTAGTTCTTTCTTCTCTAATTTGCAATCCCTCTACTCTTCTTAATAATTGTGTTGCTATGGAGCATAAATCTCTACAGTCAAAGTTGAATCATTTCCCACACTTTTAGCTAGGTTTTTTAACCACCATTTCTGGGTCATAGGGATTCGAGTTCTTAATTTTCTTGATCCTTTTGAAATTTGTATGTTACTAGATCCACATATGTAAGTCTTACATGGCTTCAGATTGTACTAAAGTGGATAAAGTAATAATTAATTTATAGAAAGTGTAACTTTCACAAACTAACTATGTTTACATGATATAATTTAACATTAGAATTTTCTCAATGAAATTTATAGCAAGGAAATCAATTTTCATACAATGCATGGGAAGCCTTGAAATTCGATTGAGAAGTTTAAAATTGTTGGAGATGTTTTATATTATTTGTATGTCGACTATTTATTCATGCATGAGGCATTAATTCTATTTTTCATATCACAACTCAAAATTGTTAGAGATGATTTATATTATTTGTATGTGGATTGTTCATTCATTTACAAGACATTAGTGCTACTTTTCATATCGAGGAGGCTTCTGGTTGCCCAAAACTTTCACTATAAAGGAGATGAAGAAACAATTTCTCACCTTTCTCATTGGATTACCATTTAGTTGGTGAGTAGCTACAATTTCAACCTCACCTACAAGAATTATATACAAGAATTATAATTGACTATTTCTATTTATACCACTATTCTTTTGCAAAATCATATCATCTAATAATAATAATTCTTATATAAAAAAGTAAAAATTCACCTTATTCATTTTAATTAAACATAAACATATCATATAGTGTTAAGTTCTCTAAAATTACTATTAAATAAATATAAATGTAAGAAACCAGCTAAGGTTGTAAACATTGTTTCTTATTAGCTCCAAAACTTTAAAAGCTATTGAATTATAGATTTCATAAATAATCTAAAATCTCACAAACCATATAAGCAAACCTGCAAGTTGCAGTTTGTAATTAAACAAATGGTTTGTTCGGTCCCTCTACCTCGTACTCCATTCCAATTTATATTTCTAGCATTCTCTAAATATTATATATTTTGTTTTTGTTTTGAAGCATCGGTTTATGTTTTTACATTATTATAATCTATTGTTGTTTAGGAGTTTTCTTTTGTAAAGCGGATTCAGTGTTTTCCATAGTTTTGTTTCACTCCAAATTTGATGTGAATTGGTTCTTAATTGAGTAATAAGAATCTTTGCCTTTCACGGAATGTTAGCTCCAATGTACTCTTTTTGTTGGAGATTACATCGTATGGTTGAATTCTTTAATGTAGTACTTCTTCTTTCTACCCAATTCTTTCCCCATGCCTTTTTACGAAACTTATCCATAACAAAATTGTTTAGCTCATTTCTATTTGTGGGACAAGCATTGAGGTAGATATTCCATTTTTGAATCCATGTGTAGTTTTGTCTCATCCTTGTTTTCTTTCTTTCACTCATGCCTTCCTTGAAGATAACATTAGGCTATCTACCTACTCCCATTTGCTCAATTATTTTTAGATATCTTATGAGTTGCACCATAGCAATTGCTTTGATGAGAGTTGCTCTTGTTTCATTCAACATTATCTCATAAGGTACCAAAATTTTTATTTTGAACTTGCTCATGATCAACGTTTTTGGATTTTCTCAATTTGTTTCCATTTTGAGATGGGGGTGTTGCTAGCCCACAATTGACACCCATATAGCATCATTGGACAAACTAGGAGCCCAAAAAGCACTTTAATTGTTTTCCAATCCCACAACTTTGTCTCTCTACATCTGTTTTGAAGAGCATATAATGCTTTCCACCCTCCTAAAATTATCTTCTTTCTACAGTCCTCCCAATTAAGTTTGTTGTTGAAATCAATCCCGAGGTACTTGTTTTCATTTACTTCTTCAAGAATGTTGCCTTCAAAGAAGAACGTATCGGGACTCTGCTTCCTTTTATTAGAGAAAATAATTATTTTGGTCTTGCAAGTATTGACTTGCATCCCCACTACTCTACAAAAATGCTCAAGGGCATATAGGTGGATCTTCAATCCATGGGACGATTTAGAAATCAATACAAGATCATCAGCATATAAAAGAAGTTTTATCACAAACTCCCCCAACTGAACACCATCTCCACCTTGCAGGTTTATCCACTCTTCCAGTTTATCAATATATAAACGAAAAAGAGTAGGGGATAGAGGGAAGCCTTGATTGACTCCAAAATTTTTTGAAATACCTGTTGAGGTTCTAAATTTGACTTTCACCTCTTCATAAAATCTATGGACAACAACTCTATAATGCAAAGGAATTTCAAGTTCTTCCATTCTACACCATAACTTATCTCCAAGTACGGTGTCAAATGCCTTTTTGAAGTCAACAAAACAACAAAATACTTCTTCTTTGTCCCCCCAAACATTTTCAATAATGTGTCTCAACATGATACCATGATCCACTATAGAATGCTTCGGCCTAAAACCCGCTTGTCCTTTTGCCCTATTTTCTTTTACTTCTACTCACTTACTGATGCTATTTTCTACCATGCGGCCAAAAAGCTTTGCAAACAAAGAATTGATCATAATGGTTCTATAATTGGAAGGATTATTAATGTCTCTACTTTTAAAAAAGGGGTATTACTAGGCTAGTTGTCTAGACTCTTGGGAATCCTTATTGAATAATGTTGTTTAATATTTCCATGATGTGCAGTGCAAGAGCGTTCATTCTTCATTTTAGATACTCTACTTGAAGTTCAACCAAGTCTGTTGTCTTTCTTGTTTTCATCTTCTTAATTCCAATCTCCACCTCTTGTAACGTGAAGAGTTTTGCAATTGTGTTGATCATCGGGGGAGGCTCGACCTCTAATTCTTTCTCATACAGTCGACTTGCATATTCAAAACATTGATTGGCTATAATATTTTTTTATATTTACTTCTTCCTTGGTTGAAGTTCCTGCTAGAAAAGCTTTGGGTTATTCTTGCCCAGATATATTAACTCTTCTCGCTTTGTTTGCATGCACTCATCTTTTTTCCTTTTTAGTATTTGCTTATATAACTTTACATTCATCTTCCCCTTGCTTGTGTTTTTCAAATTTCTCTTTGCCATTTTGCATTCCTCATCAAACCAAGCATTTACACGAAAACAATTTGATTCTGATTTCCTATTTTTTGTTCTTTTGCACTTCTCAATTGCACTTTTGAATTATATTTGTTAACTCATGACAGTTGAAACTTTGGAAACCAGTTTTCTCCTTCTGAATTAATATCTCTAGTGTTACTTTTGAATTATATTTGTTAACTCATGACTGTTGAAGCTTTGGAAACCAATTTTCTGCTTCTGAATTAATATGTCTAGTGTTGTCTTGAAGATAGTACAATTTTCTTGTGTTAGAAAATTTTTTCCCCTTGATAGTGATTGCCAAGAGCATTGAATTTTCCTCTTATGGTGCATTTCTTCCAACCATGATACCTTTATATAAATTGAGTGGTTTGATTTTAAGTCACAAATATGCTCTACAATCTTAACTCTGTCTATATTTTCTATCAAGCTTTGTGAACAAATCATATAGTCAATGACACTTGCCCCATTGTATGTGTTGCAAATGAAGTTCCTAGACCTTTTCCATCTATCTAGACCATTGCAAATAATTAAGTTGAAAGCACCACACAGTATAAACAACTCCTCTCCAAAATGATTGCTAACTTTATCATCCTGAACATCTCATCCATTGGAGATTCTCCTCTTCAATGAGTCAAATAAAATTATGATCCTCTTTGCATTGAAATTGAATTAAATTGAATGATTAAAAACTTAACGGACCACCCAAAATAACTTAATCTATATTTAGATTCGTTTTCATATTGTTTCTCCTGTTATGAATTTTGAGTAGGAAATTCTCTGTTTTGTGAAGTTTTGCCCGAAGTCTTGCCTTTACATTAAGTTCACTAAAACCGTTGTTCTCAAATTGACCGCTGTCCATGATTATTTGACTAAAAAATTAAAAATTACATATATTTTTTTATTTAACAAAATTAAAATCCAAAGGGAGAGAATCATTTTGGCCTCATTCCAATGCTAGGTCAAAGGTTCCTGCGGAAAGTGGAATGGCTATTGAGAATAAAGGTCCTCTAATCCCATTTATCACTTGCCAAGCAGCAAAACAAAGTGAAAAGTGGCAAACAAGCTACAATTTTGTAGGCCTTTAGAGAAGGGGATGCCTGAGTACTCCATATTTTCCCTTTTTTCAATGTATGGGGGTTCTGGGGTGCCCCAAAATTACAAGCCCTCAAGCATTAGTACAGACAAGCTGTCCAGATGTGATCATGCTCCAGGAAAACCATGTGTTTCAACAGCAAAGCAATGGAATTTCATTTCTATCAATGTAGTAGGTCTTTCGCGAGGCCAACCCATCCTCTAAGCATTCTCTCTTCAGAACTGATTGTTTTTGGCATAATTGTAAACTTGGAGGCCCGGGATTGTGAGGATTGTGAGTCTTCTAAAGTCATCAAACTTTATGGCCTTTATGCCAGCAAACTTGCATTCTGATCGAATATTCAGGTGTGGGATACTCAATGACTTCACAGGCACATCTGTATGCTAATTATCCTGTGTCATGCATAACTTATAATACAATATAAACTCCGCCCTCTTATCTTATGTACAAAGGGAATGGAAGCTGACTGACTATCAAAACAGTGGAAGCAAAATCAGAAAGAATTTGTTTTGTTTCATTGGATTTAAACAACTGGATAGCTCTGAAAATTTAGTTCAGCATCCAGCATAGCATATATAAGTGGTGGACAATCTCTGTTTATTGGACTTGTCTTGCCTACATGATTTGACTTCCTGGATCTTGCCTGTTGTTGCTGGAGATCTGGATAAGAGGAGGAGTGTTCTCTCTATTTGGAACCCTCCACCCAATGCAATCTCCCTTTCAAGATGTGAGCAGTAGCTCTGGAAAACACTAACAGTCACCTACAATCGGAATCTCTGCATGAAGAGAAATTCAATCTCTAAACTGTTGATTTCTTCAGTTGTTAAGCCTCCCACTTTTGCATAGTATGCATTCCTGTAATGTCTGCATACATGGCATAAAAGAATCTTAGAAACTTTACTCAAAAACCAGTAAAGAAAAAGTTCCAATATAAGTTAAGAAAAGGTTGCAATCCTATAATGACTATGTATACCACTGAATTCTAAAACACCCCTGAACAGTAAAGGATTCAAAATCTTGTTATTTAATGAGAGAACTTACAAGTCATCAAGAAACTTAGTAGCAACCGTGACACTGGTGATGAGAAGCCTGTGCACATTAAGTGATGTTAAGCGAAACTCAGGATGGCTGAGCATAAGGCGATCTATATAAGCATAAGCTACAACGAACACAGAAGGGCTGCAGTGTGCATATTTGAAGATTCTTTCCAAGTACCTCTGTAAGCTCATGGCAGGGATTTGACTTGCAGAGAAAACACAGAGGTCTTCTCTTGAGAATTTCTTAATCCCTGAAGAAAACAGCAACCTCTCATTTCTGGCCACAATCCTTTCAAGCAGAGAAGCTAGTACAGAAAGAATCAGGGGACTTGACCCATTCTCACCCTCTGAACTGTATAGATCAGAAAAGCAGACAGAAGACAGGTCTGACTCTGAATAGGTTTCTATCATATCTAAAGCCATTTGTGTTTTTTTTCAGAACTTTCAATCAATGCAAAAAAATCAGTAGACCCTAAGCAAGGGTTTTATCTGATGAATCCAGATTGAACAAGGAAGCCAATTATGGTGGGAGGAAGAGAAGATGTGGAAGGAGTATTTATTGGTGGCTAAGAAGAGTAATGGGTCATTGGAGAAATAATGAAGTCTGGGGTGGTCTTCCTTTTCCCAACTCAGCTGTGAGGACAACTTTAGTGGAGATTTAGCGAATCCCTGGGCCAAACATGTCACTGTTTTGATAAATTGGACACCATTACTGACAAACCGCACCGGGGCTTCAAGGGTGACCCGATCTGCTGATTGCAGTTTCCAATATTTGAACTTTGAATGGTTTAAAATAGGGGATTTTTTACTGAGTTCATAATTTTGCTGGTTAGATTTAATTTTGTTGGTTAGTTTGCCAAAAAAAAAAAAAAAAATTAGAGATTTTATAAGAATTTATATGAGAGTGATTGGGTCCAATTGGAGCAAACAGGGGAGAAGGGACGAAAGGGAGAAGGAAGCAGCTGTTACAACTGTCAATGTAAAGTTAAACCCATCTGATCCGTCCACGGAGGTCCACTTCGTATTTCAAAGATGCTGACCCAACAGCTGGAATTCCACACCACACCAGTTATTAACCTCCCCTGATACGAAATCCCCATGAATTTTGACATATCCACAAATAATGTCAAATTTCATTTGTCTGGTTCAAAATTCAATTTTTTTTTTTTGGAAAGTTGTGAAGTTAGAGATATAAAAAATAATATGTTTTTGGCTTTGTAAAGTTGTTAACTAAAGCATTAAAAAAAGCTATTGTAAAGTTTAATTTATAAAAAAATTTAAGTATTAACTCGTTTAACCAATTGCAAATTAAAAATTAATTTGGAATTGAGAAGTCTTGGTTAACTCGTGTAAGTCTTGGATGATTGATGTTATATGATTCATTTCATTAATTTTAATCCAATTTTCTCGTCCGTGTCCAACTTCTTCACTGCTCGTGTAAGTCTTGGATGATTGATGTTATGTGATTCATTTCATTAATTTTAATCCAATTTTTTGACCTGTGTCCAACTTCTTCACCGCTGTAAGCATCACTCGATGCAATGAGTGCTAAATTGACTATTCAAAAATCATGAGAAATTACTCAATTACAACTACCTCTCATGGAAATAGTCATAAATGACGACTTACTTAAAGCACTTGAATCCCAAAAATAATATCTAAAATAATTTATTTTATTTTATTATAAATATATTAAAAAATATTCATATAAAAAAATTAGTTATTGTAGATTATTTAAAATAATATTTTTAATAAAATGTTTTTTTTATAAATTTTCAGAAATTATTCAAATTTATTGAATGCATTATTTTTATTAGCTACAATGTAGTATCACATTAATTTTATCTTTTATTTTTCTTTATTTGGTAGATATAGACTATAGAATATATCTTGAATTGACAAATTATATGAATTGTACATATATATCTCCTCTAAGAAATAATATTGTTCTCTAGATACAATCATTGGGTTGTTGTGTGTATATAACTATTGAGTTGGTTTCCAGTTCATGAATGTTGTTTTAAGTACAGTTTGGGTAGCTTATTTATTATTTTCTTTCTTACCAAATTTTGAATGGTTAATTATATTTCTAGTTACTTATTTATTATCTTCTTTCCTACCAAATTTTGAATAGTTAATTATATTTCTAGACTATTTTTTCATTAATTTTCCTTTTTAATCCATTTCATTTAGATATAGATCTTTATTTCAAGGAAATTATACAATATTGATTTCTATATTTCATTTTAAATAAATATATTATAAATAAATATTAGGTTTATCTTTCTAATAAAAACATTATTCAAGGTATAAAATTTCATATAAGATGTTGATTTTTATAATTATATTTTGTTTGAGTAAAAAAGTTAATTATAAATATTTTTCTATTTTAAAAAAATAATATTTTTAATGAAATAATATAAATACACAATTAAATAATAATAATAATTAAAAATAAAAATTATATTTCCTTCTTAATATATTATATTATTCTTCAAAAGTAATGAATTTTGTCCATTATGATGATGATGATGAAGATTAATCTCTATTAAGACCAATGCGGCCTGTCAACCTCGAGAAAGGAAAAAGAATCTAAGTGTGATTCTTCAAAATCTTGTTTCTATGATCAAAGAGAAGTGAGAGAAATGCTCCAAGATCGCTATAGGTGGGTTGGCATAATAAGTCAAGAAGATTGGAAGTGTGGCAAATGTTAGGGAATTGAGAGCGGATGTGAGTAAAAGTTGGGCAATCTAAAAGGAAGTGTTTTTTATCTTCCACTTGCTTAGTATCACAAATATGACAGATTATATCATTCCAGGGAGTCTTGGGAATAGATCACCACCCAGTCTCACTTCGAATTACTTCTTATCCTAGCGATGTTCATTTTTTTTTAGTGTTGGTCAATGCAAAAAGATAATTCTAATTAGAAAGGGTGGGGTTGATCACCCCCTTATAGTATCTTAGCTTCCTTTTACCCTCCAACTCCTTGTCCTCCCACATCTTGTCCTTAAACTTGGAGCTAATAATATTTTTGACACTATCTTTTCTTCCCATACCGAGCTCCTCCTTAATTCCCCAATGGTTGAGCGAAGATTGGGCACCCTTATGCCACCCGCGCTTGAGGCGAAGTTGGGGGTTTTAATTAAAGTTAGAAGCAGTTTTTGGGAGCCTTTTGGATTCCATGTTTCAACACTTCTTCTGCTTAACTCTGATATTGCATTTAATGTCTTTAGACCACCCTTCATTGGTATTAATCTTGGCAGTGATAGTCTCATAGAGACGGATCACAACAATCCCCAGCTCAGGAGGGACCATGATCTCTTTAAGTCTTTCCCAAAGCTTATCTCGAGGAACAATGTCAAAATATTTTCTAAAGTCCACAAAACAACAAAAGGGATCAGCTTTGCTATTGCGACATTCCTCTATAATGATTCTGAGGGTGACAAGATGGTAGATAGTTGAGTGATGTCTCTTAAAACCAACTTGTCCTTTAGCTCTTTTGCCTTGGAATTCAAGCCAAAGGCTAAGCTTCTTTTACAAAATGAGCCCTTAAAGTTTGGCCAAGATGTGGCTAATCATTATGGTCCTGTAGTCAGAAGGAACACTTTTGTCCCCATTTTTAAAGATGGGCGCAATAAGGCTTTGTGTCCAAATCTGAGGGAAGTCATGCGTTACAACCAAATTTAGAAGCTTGTGGATATGAGGAATGAGGATAGATATTCCCATTTTAAGGATCCCAACTTGGTATCCTTGAATATCTTTAGCTTTCCCATTAGCGAGCTTATTAATTCCAGACTCAACGTCTTCCAGAGAGAATACGCCATCCTTAATTGGAGTGTTTAAGGCGGTTCCCATAGTGTCCGGAGAGTCATACAACTTCTTAAGATATTTTTACCAGCTTTCTAAGGGGATAGAATGATTATATTTGGTTTTACAAACAAGCACATTCCGCAAAAAAAATTGGGCGAACTTTGGAAAGGTGGAGAAGATGATCTTGTCTTTTATTAATATATGAATTCTTCTTCATCTTGATGAGGATTTTGTATATAGTGATATTCTAGAGCTTAATGATTTCATTAGAAGCCTCTCTGATCACTTTCCTGGAAATTTTAAAATCTTTGACATACCATGGATTGGAAGTTCTATTATTCTAATTAAATAGAGAACTTGCTAATGGTATAGGAAATGATAGTAGTGAAATGGTAATAAATTTGATCAATGTTGCTATTACAAGTCAAGGAGCCTAAATCTCTTTCTAAATCCCTTAAGAAGAGGTTGACCTTACTTGTATCAAAGTGAATGTGTCTTTTGTTTTCACTAGTCTCCTGCATGTGGGTGGTATGCATAGCAAGATCGATGGATAAAGACATAGGTTTGTGGTCAAAGTCAGGCTCAAATCCATTAAGTAGCTCAAATTTTGTAATATGGTTGAGGAAGAGGGTGTTGGAAATCACATAATCTGCGACACTGCTACCCAGCCCATGGAAACAGGTCATCCGACCAGAGAGGGGCCACTTTTTAATACTATTATAGATGATTAGGTCCTGGGAACTACAAATCTTGAGGAGCTCAGTGCCGAATAAGTTCTCGATTATGTCTTCAAATTTTCTCTTAATTTTATTAGCTAAGTTACTACGATCTTCATCAAGCCACAAGGGGTTGGGGTTAGAGTTTTTACTTAACGTAATGGCTTGGTTAGTAGTAGTTCTAGCATTAAAGTCTCAAAGAAAAAGGATATTACCTTCATTCCTCAGGCTGAAGATGTCTTTTTCTAAGGTATTGAAAGGAAAATTCTTATCCAAGTTGTTCTTCTTATAGGATGTAGAGTTGATAGGAGTGAAATAGAAGATTGCAAGAAAGATCATATTGGTGGTAGAATCGGATATTTTAATCCAAATGTATTGATTGAAGGGGTTGATTTTATGAAGTCGGATGTGAGAGGAAACAATGTTCCTTATATAGTAGGCTATACCACCAAAACCCCTCCGAGAGGATTTCTTATTCCAAACTGACCAAAGAGTGAAAATGTCAAGGTGAGGTACCCTATATTCATCATGCTTCCAAGTTTCAACTAACAAAATAAGGTCAATATCAGTTGGGATCCAACTTAACATAGGAATTTTACACCATGGAAAGCCACAACAGTTCCAAAAGAGGATTCAGAGTGATGCAAGTCCCTATTTATCACTCGTGCTTGAGACTTTATCTCTAATAATATCTTTCCTATTCCTAATGATTGCCCATTTCCCTGCCTTTATTGCCTCCTTAACCTTTTAGACTTCTTTCCTAAGTTCAGCTTGGTCTTTTGGAATGAGATCTTCATTTATAAAGATTATTGTTCATTTTAGGCTTGGGGATTTCCTGAGTATATCCAATTTATGTTCATTACAACCGACCTTGACACAGGTTAGGCTATGTTTATGCTCAAGTATCTTTCCAACCCTTATTGCTTTCGTGAGATAAGTTGTTTCAATTTGAGATTTTGTTTTTAATTGTTCTTTAACTATTTCTAACGTTTTTTTCATTGTTTTTTTCTTCTATATCCGCAATTATAAGATTTAAGGCTCTTTCGTGGCACTCATGGTCAGGTACAATTAGTTTATTAATTTCCTCTTAAATGGGTTTAACATGTAAGTTTATTTTCTGTGTTATTTAGGGTTGAGTTATTATGTAGTTGTTCT
Source organism: Pinus albicaulis (assembly GCA_034641835.2). Lineage (NCBI taxonomy): Eukaryota > Viridiplantae > Streptophyta > Pinopsida > Pinales > Pinaceae > Pinus > Pinus albicaulis. The sequence continues at coordinate 1,815,418,279 of CM076580.1, forward strand.
TTTAGATTTTTTATCTCACTTTTGAAGCTGTCATTTTCTTCAACCATTTCTTGTTTAATATGTTCTGTTTCTTGAATTTTACCATTCATTTCTTGGACTTCACTTTTGAGTGTGATTATTTTATTTTCTAATGATTTGTGGTTTTTGTCAAGCATTGCAGTTAATTCTAGTTTAAAATGGTTTTCTCTTTCTTCTCTTCGTCTTTCTAAAAATTCAATGTACTCATAAAGACTCTCTAAGGTAATTTTACTTGGTCTGTCTTTTTTAGAGGGGGGCTTAGAAATACGAGGGGAAGTACTCATAGTGTAATAAAACAAAACTTAACAAGAGGAGGGTAAGAGGGAACGTGTGCACTTGTCAGGCAGAACTAATGCAAGGTTGCACTCACCACACCTTAGAGGTTGTATCCTTGGAAAATGGAGATCTTACTTCTTCTATGTATTGCGTTGCTTGAGCATCAAAGTTCTCCAAGTCGTCAATGTGAAAAAGAGGAGCTTCCTTTTATACAAGACGATCTGATGTAGGGCACGTCCCTAGGGAGAGAAATCTGCTAATTCCAATATGAAAACTTGCTATCTCCCATTGTGATTTCGTCAGAGGGTTGTACCAAATAGAGATCAAGGCATCAAAAAATGCATTTCCAAAATAAGGATTATCTCCATAGACTCGTTGCCCAAAACTAGAACTTCATTGTATAGATTATCACCACAAATTCGCTACCCAAATTTGAGAAATTCGAAGACAATATCGACAACATATCATTACATTATTGGCACAACCACATACTCGTTTCCTAAAACCAGAACTTTGCTTGCGAGTGTAGAGTAGCTCCTCTGTTGGAATTTGCAAGGAAAACTAGAAGTAGAAATTCACCCAGAAATCGCAAGCTTGAAATTAACCCGGCGTGAAATAGTTGGAGTTACAGAATGATTCTATCCACAGACTCACGAACCCAGAGTCACTACCCAAATATGAGAAATTCGAAGACAATATCGACAACATATCATTACATTACTAGCACAACCACAAACTTGTTGTTCAAAACCATAACTCTGCTTGCCAGTGCAGAGTGGTTCCTCCGGTGGAAGTTGCTAGACAAAATAGAAATAAAAATTCACCCATAAATCACAAGCTTGAAATTAATGTAATTTGAAATTAAAACTATTATAAGTGAAATGAAATTTAAGTTTTGAATTTTGTTTTTTTAATTGAAATGAATTTTAATAATATTTAAGTTCTACATTGTTTTAAAGTCAATTTCACTTATTTAAATTATTAAACATCAACTAATTAGTGATAAGGCATATTGATAAATAACTAATTTAAATTTAAAATTCCAAGAGTGTAACTAATAAATAAATAATTAAAAAAAAAGTATATTATTAAATTAAAATAAAAAATAAGTAATTATAATTATTTTCATAGCTATTATAATTCTTATTCTCTTTAAATTAAAATTTTATATTTATTATTTTACAATTAAAATTAAAATTAAGGTTTTATTTCCTATCTTAATAAGATTTAAATTTGTATAAATAAATCACAATATTATATCATAAAAAAGGTAAAAAGACGTTTTCTAAATCATTTTTTTAATTTTTAAAATACATTTTATTTTTTTATAGTATAAAATATATAATATCATAAAGTTTCACAAATAACATCATAGAAATTCACATATAGATTTTGAAAATTAGTATTTTCTCATATCACTAAAATGTCACAAATATATACACAACAATAATCATACCACTAAAAAGACACAACTTCCAAGCTATATCATTAAAATTTACATTTTCAATTAATAAATTTTGATAAATTGACATAAATTAGAAGACTTTTTATTTTCAAAAATGATCTCAATCAACTTAATTCCATAAAAATGGGATTATACTTACTTTTATTATAGATTCCACAATATTCAAGAAATATTTGGGAAATTTAAAGTAAAACAAAATCAAATAATTAACTTCAAACAATTAACTTCATTTCTACCCAACAAATTTTCAAAATGTTCAAAAATCTACCAAATAAAAATAAATATATAACAGTTACAATGCCAAGCCAAGCAGATTATCTATTTTCATTATATTGTTAAGATTCCAAAATTGACCTGCAAAGTGTTTATAATTTTATGTGCAAACTATAATGGTCAAAGTTTTAAGTCGAACAATTACCTTCATTTCTACTTATTAAATTTTTAAACATTCTAAAATCTACTAAATGAAAATGAATATATAACACTTATAAAACTAAGTCAGATTATTTATTTTCATTGTAAATATTAAGATTCCAAAATTGACAAGCATAATGTTTATGGAGTTGGTGTCTTATTGTATAACCTTGTATTAGGGTGATGTGTATTTTTGTATGTGCTCAATGTGGAGCTGACATGTGTCTCTCTTAAAATAAAAATAAAATATTCAATGTAGCTATAATAAAAGAAAAGAAAAAATTAATATACCATGCATATTTAGTTAGTTGTCCATATTACATAATATAATTTCATCTAAAGTAATTAGAAGTAAAAAAATATTTGAGCAGATTTTTAGACCTTTTACTTTTCAAAAATATTTCAACACCAGATTTAAATAAACTATTTGAAAATCTATGTTAACTAATTTATGTCTATATCAACTATATCAACTATATCAACTAGACTATTTGAAAATATATATTAACTAATTTATCTATATATCAACTTGATATAAATTTATATATAGAAAAAAAACTTCATATACATCTATATATAGAAAAAATTTGTTAAAAGAAAATATTTTATTGTATATAATAAAATAGTACTTAAAAATATATTAATAACAAAAAATATCATTTCAATGTGTATTGATAAAATGTCTAAATACATAGGTTATGTCAAATATTTTAATACCAACTATGTATATATTATATATTCTTTTAAAAAGAGTATATATATATATCATATAAAGTTATTGAAAAAAATAAGTTTTTATGGTTAAAATTTTTGAAATAATTTCCCTATTTTAAAGTTTAGTATTTTTTAAGATATATATATATATAATTTTTTGACTTAAAAAATTAAATTATGTATTTTATATAACATTAAAAATAAAATTTAAATAATAAAAAATTATACATTATATTTTACATTAAAAAAATTGCAAATTGATCTTTCTAAATTCATATTAAATTTATATTGATAGACTTTCCATACAAAATATAATGGTAAAATTTTTATAATTTCCCTAAATCAACGTGAGTTAAACAAGTTCTTATTCCAAAAACTTTATGATCCCAACTCTCGTCATGGCTTAGAGATTCATATATAGGAAAAATGTGACTAAGTGCAGTTGCCATAAGTTATCAGCCAGCTCGTGATCCAATCGTTGTTGGCTTTATATGTAACACACCAACTCAATTAAAAAATATATATTTCTCACAGTCCCATGTCAAATAGAAAATTATAAACTGAGAGATGTCAGTGGAAGGGAAGATTTGGGAAACTTCAGCACACAAAATCTGGTTGTCTAGACAATAATAACAAACAAACAAATCTCTTCTTTATGGCGGTAGAACCAGTTGTCTGATGATTGACATGTTAATATTATTTTATGGGCTTTGGGAAGTGGTAACTGCAAAGCAAAGTTGACTGTTCATCTTCTCTGTCCAACATTACCAATCAAGTTGACAATTTGTAAATATGATCAGAATACATTACAGGGGAGAACTTTCTCATGTGTTCAACCAACCCAACTAGTCAAGTTGGTAACTTTTTTATTAATAATATGTATGAATAATCAAATTTGTATGAATGCAATCAGTTAAGTTGGCCATTTGTATAGTCAAGAGAAATTTCTTCATATTCCCTATTATAATTAGGAAGTTTAAGTTTATAATGTAAAGGTTTAAAGGTTTAATGAAATTTTTTTGGTTTTTTTCAATTGGCTAATAATTTTTTTATAAAAGGCAAAACTTGAATTTATTTATTCAAATTAAACATATATATTTTATAAAGTGTAAAATTTTCTAATATTACTATTGACTAAATGCGTATACAAAAAACAAATTAAAGTTGAGAGTGTGGTTTCTCACCAACTATAATACTTCAAAAATTATTAAATTGTAGATTTAGTTAATATTTCATAATTTGATAGATATGAACAAAATAAATTGTTTGACTTCATTCCTATCAATCATATTTTAAAAAATTCTAAAAATATGTAACCAACATAAAAATAAAAACTTAATATCTTAACATTTAATTTTATTACTTAACCTTGTCAAACTTTTTTCTTTATTTAATTACAATCAAAATTCATTATAAACACTACACACATATTTTAAATTTAAAAAGTTAATTTGAACGAAAATTTAATATCTTAACATTTTAATTTCATTACTTAACCTTATCATACTTCTTTATTTATTTAATTACAATCCAGATTCCTACTAATCTCCTCTTTCCATCTCCAATCCAAAATATGGACTTCCTATTATTTTTATTATAACTGTTTTATATATGAACAATGTTTCTACTAAGTTTGTTTATAGAACAAACGCTGATCCGTGTGAAACAAATCATAGATTCAAATAACCCATGGTCGATATAGCATAAACTGCAACGATATGACACGCTGTGTTTGTTTTTAAAACCTAATTGTTAATCAGTATACTCAATAATCTATAATTAAACCTGCACGTTGCAGTTTTGTTCGGTCACTCTACCTCGTCCCCCATTAAAATTTTTATTTTAAACATTCTCTGAATGTTATATAATTTGTTTTTGTTGAAGCAGCGTGTGCTCAAATGTTTTCACATTATTATAATCCACTGCCAACCAGCTTTGGAGTTTGTTCTTCAACATGTTAAATTAGCCTCTGTGTCTCCTGTGATATATAAAAACAAAAATAAAACAATGATAGACTATTAAGTAAACTTCGGCGTTTGAGACAGTCATGAATAATATTCAAGGTTGAAGAGTGTGTAGGTTTAACAGTTTGTGTTAAAGTTCAAATTAAGGTATCTTGACCAATTTCTTTATTGGGATATAACATAATTTCCATTTATTTCTAAAATGAAGGTTTTGTTGACAGATTTCTACATCAGTAAAATATAACATAATTTCCAAAGCTATAAGCTCTCCAGATGTGATCATGCTCCAGGAAAACTATGTGCTCCAGCAGTGGAATTTCACTTCTCTCCATGGCTAATCTTCTCTTTTCTTCTCTTCAGAACTGGCATACTTGGAGGCTCAATATTGAGTCCTCTTTTACAGTCAATGACTTCAGCTCTGATCACCTCTCAATTTGCTGCGGATTGATAGTTGTGAGGTTAAGCCTCCATCCCCAGTGGACAAGGTTAACCATACTTGCCTTCTTGAGGAGGATTACTTGTTATCATAGATACTCTGTTTACTGTCTGAATTATCCTGTGTCAAACATATCTTATAATACAATGTAAACCCATCCCTCTCATCTTATGTACAAAGGGAATGGAATCTGACTGACTATCAAAACAGTGGAAGCAAAATCAGGAGGAATTTGTTTTGTTTCATTGGACTTTAAACAATTGGATAGCTCTGAAAATTAAGTTCAGCATGCAGCATATCTATAAGTGGTGGCCAATCTCTGTTTCTTTGACTTATCTTGCCTACATGATTTGACTTCCTGGATCTTGCCTGTTGTTGCTGGAGATCTGGATAAGAGGAGGAGTGTTCTCTCTATTTGGAACCCTCCACCCAATGCAATCTCCCTTTCAAGATGTGAGCAGTAGCTCTGGAAAACACCAACAGTCACCTGCAATCGGAATCGCTGCATGAAGAGAAATTCAATCTCTAAATTGTTGATTTCTTCAGTTGTTAAACCTCCCACTTTTGCATAGTATGCATTCCTGTAATGTCTCCATCCATGGCATAAAAAAATCTTAGCAACTTAACTCAAAAACCAGTTAAGAAAAAGTTGCAATCCTATAATGACTATCTATACCACTGAATTCTAAAACACCCCTGAACAGTAAAGAAAATAAAGTCTTGTGATTTAATGAGAGAACTTACAAGTCATCAAGAAACTTAGTAGCAACCATGACACTGGTGATGAGAAGCCTGTCCACGTTATATGATGTTAAGCGAAACCCGGGATGGCTGAGCATAAGGCGATCTATATAAGCATAAGCTACAACGAACACAGAAGGGCTGCAGTGTGCATATTTGAAGATTCTTTCCGAGTACCTCTGTAAGCTCATGGCAGGGATTTGACTTGCAGAGAAAACACAGAGGTCTTCTCTTGAGAATTTCTTCAATTTCATAATCCCTGAAGAAAATAACAGCCTCTCATTGAATTTCTTAATCCCCGAAGAAAATAACAGCCTTTCATTTCTGGGCACTATTCTTTCAAGCAGAGAAGCTAGTTCAGAGAGAATCAGGGGACTTGACCCATCTTCACCCTCTGAACTGTATAGATCAGATGAGCAGACAGAAGACAGGTCTGACTCTGAATAGGTTTCTAAATCTATATGGGTTTTTTTCAGAACTTTCAATCAATGAAAAAAAATAGTAAACCCTAAGCAAGGGTTGTATCTGATGAATCCAGATTGAACAAGTGAGAGGAAGAGAAGATGTGGAAGGAGTATTTATAGGTAGCTAAGAACAGTAATGGGAAGAAGTTATTTTAATGTCCACGAGACTAAAGATAGCCTATGAGACAGATTGCTTCTCTATCTGGGTTTTGAACTCTGCCCTTTTCCTGTGAAGTTTCACAATAAAATCTCTCAGCCTCTTGACAAAGCCCTTGCTGAATAGAATATCCCAAGTGCTAGCTGCCAAAATATCTGCATAACTTTCCCTGCTGTCTATGAAGGCCTCACATTCTAAAATGAAATGCTTTTCTGTTTCCACTTTTCCAGAAGAGCAAAAAATACATACTCTTTCCTCCCACACTTCTTTTGACCTTTTCCAGCACTCTGTTTCACAACAGAGTTGATGTGAATTAGTCCTTAATTGAGCAATGAGAATTTTGGCTCTCCAAGAAATATTGGCCCCTATGTATGCTTTTTGTTGATGATTATGAGAGGAATTAAACTCTTCAATGTAATACTTTTTCTTTCTCCTTAACTCCTTCTCCCAAGTGCCTTTGTGAAACTTATCCATAACAAAGTCTTTTATCTCTTTACTGTTTGTGGGACACACGCTCAAACAAATGCCCCATTTGCTAAACCATTTGTTATTTTGCCGCATCCAAGTCTTCTTTCTTGTGCACAATATGTCATTAACCACAACCTTAGGCCATCTTCCCTTTTCCATTTGCTCATTTTTTTTGTAAATACCTTACGACCCGCACCATAGTGATTGCTTCAATTGAAGAAGCCCCTATTTCACTTAACAAGATAGCATAAGGAACTACACTTTTTATTTTGAATTTGTTTGTAATCAATCGCTTCTGAATTTTCTCAATTTGTTTCCACTACATGTCCGATGTACTGTGAGCCCACAATTCACAACCGTAGAGAATCACCAGAATCACTGAAAGCCCAAAAAGAGTTAGAGTGGTTTTCCAATCCCATAACTCTGCCTCTCTACACCTATTTTGAAAAGCATAAAATTCTTTCCAACCCCCCAAAGTTCTTTTCTTTCTACATCCATCCAGCTTAGCTTTTTGTTGAAGTCAATTCCAAGATATTTGTAATCCACAACTTCTTCCAGAAGTTGCCTTCAAGGTAGAACTTATGATGGTTATGTTTTCTTTTGTTAGAGAAAAGCACGATTTTTGTTTTGCTGATATTGACTTGCATCCCCACTTTTCTACAAAAATGTTCAAGAGAAAGTAAGTGCTCTTGAAAACCAAGAGCAGATTTAGCAATTAGAATAAGGTCATCTGTGTACAAAAGAAGCCTTATAACAAACTTGCCCAAAAGTATATTTTCACCCTCTTGCAAATTTAACCACTCTTCAAGTTTGTCGATATATAAACCAAAGAGGGTAGGAGACAATGGACAACCTTGTTTGGCCCTGATATCGCTTCTAAAATTTTCAGAAATGCCTGCTGAAGTTCTATTTTTGACTTTCACCTATGCACAACTACTCTCAAATGCGTGGGAACCCCAATTTCCTCCATTCTGTGCCAAAGTTTATCGCTAGGAATCGTGTCAAAGACTTTTATGAAATCAACAAAGCAACAAAATACTTCTTCCTTTTTCTCGCAAACTTTCTTGATGATATGCCTTAAAGTTATGCCATGATCAACTGTGGAATGTTTAGGTCTAAAATATGTTGTCCTTTAGCACGTTTATCTTTTTCGTCTACCCACTTACTGATTTTAATTTCTAACATGCTTCCAAATAACTTTGCAAACAAGGGATTTATCATTATGGTTCTATAATTGGAGGGGTTATTGAGGTCACCACTCTTGAAAAGAGGTATTGCTAAACTAGTTGTCCAATCAGTGGGGAACCCCTGTTGTATGATGCTGCTGAAAATTTTTGTAATGTGAGGTGCAAGAATTTTCAAGCCCCACTTTAGATACTTTGCTTGGATTCAACTAAGTATTTTTCATTTCCAACACCCAACTTCTTGATGCCCATCTCTACCTCTTGCACCGTGAAGAGTTTAGTATCAGTGTTAACCAAGGGAGGAGGGTCAACCTTGGGATCATGCTCATAAAGTTGTCTTGCATAGTCAAACCATTTAGAAGTTGTGATATTGTTTCCAATTTGCATCTTTCTCGGTTGGATCTCCTTCCAAAATAATTTGGGGTTATTTTTCCCAAGGAAGATTAGTTCTTCTCTCCTCGAAACCATGAAATCAACTTTTTTCTTTCTTAATATTTTCTTGTAAACTTTGACCTTTATTTTATCCTTTTTTGACTCTTTCCATATTCTCCTTTCCTTTTTGCATTCCCTGTCAAACCAAACATTGACCGGAAAGCAATTTTTTTTTTAGACTTCTTACTTTTTTCTCTTTTGCACTCTGCAAATGTGCTTTGAATAAAATGTGCTAATTCGTGACTATGCAGGTTGTGAAATGGGATTTTTCTCCTTCTCGAAGAGCCTCTCTAGCACTAATTTGAATGTATTACAATTTTCTAGAGTCAAAATAATTCTTCCCTTTGGAAGATTTTGTTGAAAACACTGAATTTTTTACCCTAAATGCTTCTTTCCAGTCCAAGAGCAACTTAAATAAACTGACTTGTGATATGATTCTAAGTCCCAGAGCTAATTTCGAATCAAAACTTCCTCCATTTTCTCACAAAAGCTATGTGATAAAATTACATAGTCTACTACACTTGCTCCATTGTAAGTATTGCAAGTGAAATTACCAAAATTTTCCCATCTATTCAAACCATTGAAAATGACTAAATCGAAAGCCCCACACAAAGTAAGAAATTGTTCACCAAAGAGATTGTAGCCCTTGTCCTCTCGAATTGTTTCCCACTGATGATTACTATCTTATGTAAGCTAGATAGGGTTGCAGTCTTCTTTACAATAAATAATGCTAGCTTGCTCACTTGCAATCCTAACATTGAAATCACCCACTATAATGACTTCGCCTAGTTGAGCATATGTTGCAATATCTTCCTTTAAGGCTGCAAAAGGATATTTGTGGTGAAACCCTCTGCTTTTGTAGATTTTTGAAACTTGCGACGCAAAATAGCATGCTGCAATTCTGATGTGATTTCCATTTTTTGATATTTTAAACCAAATGAATTGTTTATTTGAGTCTTCTTTTTCTAGCTAAATGAAACGACCTTATTTTTCTCTCACTAATACCATGATACCCTCGTGTCCTTTGTCGTTCCTTGCTACCTTGTTACACACTTCCAACTTCCAGTACCCTTCAAACAAAGATGCCTTGCACCCTTCATGCTCATGTGTTTCTATGAGGCAAATTATGTCTCTACTTCCCTTTCCCAAGGCAGTTGTCATGACAACTTTAGTGGAGATTTAGTGAATCCCTGGGCCAAAAACGTCACAGTTTTAGTAAATTAGACACCATTACCGATAAACCGTACTGAGACTTCAAGGGTGACCCAATCTACGCATGAATTGGTGCTAATAAATCGATTGATTGCAGTTTCCAAGATTTGAACTTTGAATGGTTTAAAATAGGTGTTTCCTACAAAGTCCATAATTTTTCTGGTAGTTTTCAAAAAAAGTAATTGTGGGAGTGTTTGAATAATTTTTTTGATAATAGGGGAGAGGGGTCAGTGCCCAAACACCTCAGCGTTGACTGGACCAGGGGCCACGTAAGGAGGGCCACGTCATGTACGTCAACTGTCCGTTCGCATGGCGTTCACGTGGCGGGCACGTGCAGCCGGTCCTTCCGGTCTCTTACCTTTCCTGTCGGTCGTCTCCCGACATATTGTGGAGGCTTCTCGACGAAGCCCCATTTCCTGCTCTGGGTCTGGTTGTTGTGCATTCTCGGCTCCGTTCGTTGTGCGTTGTTTCTCCAATGTCCGACGCCTCCGCCACCACTGTCCGCACGCTCCATCCGTCGTTATGGCGCCCGTGCTCTCCTGGCTCGAGCTCCCCTGGTCCTGGTTCGACTACGACGTCATTCAAATTGTTAGTGGTTTATGCTCTATGCCTGTTCACACTGGGTTGTGTGTTCGTTCAACCTTGCCTCTATGGTGGTTTAACCTCGGCGCTGTGGTGGTTATACCTCAGCGTTGTGTGGTTTAGGGTCGGCTCTTTGCTCTTTATGCTCGGCTCTGTTTTGACATACCTCGGCCCTGTGGTGGTTTTACCTTCGCCCTTTCGTAGTTTTATTCGGCTCTGTAGTGGTTTTACATGGCTCGACCCAGTGGTGGTTTTAAATCGACTCTGTGGCGGTTTTTCTCGGCTCTGTGGTGGTTTTTCTCGGCTCTGTGGTGGTGGTGATCATACCTCGGCTCCATGGTGGACATACCTCAGCTCTATGGTTCGGCAATGCATGTTTTACAGGTCTGTATGCTACGAATTTTGTTTTCAGGTGCGTTTTTCAGCTCTGGATGCTGTGAATTGTGCTTTCAGGTGCGTTAGTCTGTTAGTTTTAAGTGTTTTTACATTTTTTTTAATGTTGGTGCTGTGAATGATTGTGTTTTTTATTTTTTGTAGGTCAGTGTAGAAGCCAAGGACAATGCAGTTGGCTGGCAAGGCAAGGAGGAAGGCCAGGAGGGAGAGGAATTGGATGAGAGGATTTTTAAGGTAGGACTCTGTCCTACCAGTGATATGTATGTGTTTGTAAACACATTTCACCTTAAGGAGATGTTCTCTGTTGAGCTTCTTTACTGTTTTACTGTGGTTTTACTGTTGTTTTACTGTGGTTTACTGTGGTTTAGGGTTTTACTATGGTTTTACTATCTGTAGGGTTTAGGGTTTTAATTGGAAAATCAAGAGGTTTACTATTGTCTCTCTCGTTGGAAAATCAGAATTAGGTTTACTGTGGTTTAGGGTTTTAATTGGAAAATCAGTTTTTGTGGTTCTCTGCTTATGAATTTTAAGTCTTCTCAGTTACATGTGAAAGCAATGCAATTCAGTGTTTTGTTGATACCCAATGGGGAAATTATGTGCTTGAAAAACGGGAGTATTGAACTTTACTGATACCCAATTGGGATTTTGATTAGGGGTCATTGATTTATATCGGCCACGGGATTTGGGTTTTATTCTGATCCATTACTATTTGTGGTTCTGATAGAAGAGGTTGGTTCCTTAATTAAGTACGTGTTCTAGAGATATAGATTCTATTGACTCAATGGGGATTGGATTCTTTCCTTTATGGAGGCTACCAATGATTGTATTGTGCATTTGATGAAACCTTTTAGGCCTTTGGTGTGGGAATTTGATCACAGTATCTTTAGGGTTTCTTACCGTGGATGTTTATTTATTTAGGGATTGCAAAAAAATGAGTTTGATGGGCTGTAAGTTTAGCCTCAGTTTTACGGCACCAGGATCCATGCCATAATATATAAGAATGACACCCATTAGGTCTCTTCCTCGGGCTTTATTGTATTTGTATTTTGTTTGACAAGATGATTCTTCTTATCATTGTGCTCCAAGGGTTTTAATTGGAAAATCAGTTTTTGTGGTTCTCTGCTTATGAATTTTAAGTCTTCGCTATATGAAAAAGCAACGCATCTTGTTTTACTGACACCAATGGGGAAATTCTCTGTGGTCGAAAAATGGGAGTATTGACTTGCATCGATACTCAATTGGGATTTTGATTAGGGGTCATTGATTTATATCGGCCATCGGATTTGGGTTTTATTATGATCCATTACTATTTGCGTCCATAAGAGGTTGGTCTCTTAATCAAGTATGTGTTCTAGAGATACAGGTCTATTGACTCAATGGGGATTGGATTATTTCCATGGAGGCTACCAATGATCAGACAGCATTTGATGAAACCTTTTATATTTTTGGTGGGAATTTGGATCATGTATCTTTAGTGGTTTCTCATCGCGGGCGCTTATTTATTTAGGATTGCAAAAATGAGTTAAATGGACCTGTAAGTTCACCTTGTATTGCTTTTGTTTACATTGCACTTGTGAACATTATAACGTAGGATTTGAAGATTTGTATAATACTATTAGTCTTTACTCTTGTCATTGTTGCAATTCTATTTTACACGATTCCTATTTTGGACTGGTTTATTGTATTTAGATATTTTTTGAATCACTTGACATTTAGATATATTACAATTCATCTCTCATCTTAATTGAATCACTTCAATTCAGTAAAACATGGGCAACGATTTAGTTGCTTTTGTTTACATTTCACTTGTGAACATTATAACGTAGGCTTTGAAGAGTTGTATAATACTATTAGTCTTTACTATTGACATTGTTGCAATTCTATTTTACATGATTGCTCTTTTGGACTGGTTTTTTGTATTTAGATATTTTTTGAATTACTTGACATTTAGATATATTACAATTCATATCTCATCTTAATTGAATCACTTCAATTCAGTAAAATATGGGCAACGATTTAGTTGCTTTTGTTTACATTGCACTTGTGAACATCATAACGTAGGATTTGAAGAGTTGTATAATACTATTAGTCTTTACTCTTGTCATTGACTCATTGTTGCAATTCTATTTTACAGGATTGCTCTTTTGGACTGGTTTATTGTATTTAGATATTTTTTGAATCACTTGACATTTAGATATATTACAATTCATCTCTCATCTTAATTGAATCACTTCAATTCACTAAAAGATGAGCAACGATATTTAGTTGCTTTTGTTTAGATTGCACTTGAACATTATAACGTAGGATTTCAAGAGTTGTATAATACTATTAGTCTTTACTCTTGTCATTGTTGCACTTATTTACAGGATCGTTTTGGATCGAAGGTTTATTGTATTTAGATATTTTTTGAATCACTTGACATTTAGATATATTAATTATCTTCATCTTAATGAACTACTTCAATTCAAGAAAAGATGAGCAACGCATTTAGTTGTTTTTTGATTGCACTTGAACATTATGTTTTAGGATTTCTAAGAGAGTTGTATAATACTATTAGTCTTTAGTCTTGTCATTACAATTCTATTTTACACGATTGCTCTTTTGGACTGGTTTATTGTATTTAGATATTTTTTGAATCACTTGACATTTAGATATATTACAATTGATCTCTCATCTTAATTGAATCACTTCAATTCAGTAAAAGATGGGCAACGATTTAGTTGCTTTTATTTAGATTGCACTTGAACATTATAACGTAGGATTTCAAGAGTTGTATAATACTATTAGTCTTTCCTCTTTTGATTGTTACAATTATATTTTACACGATTGTTCTTTTGGACTGGTTTATTGTATTTAGATATTTTCTGAATCACTTGACATTTAGATATATTACAATTTATCTCTCATCTTAATTGAATCACTTTAATTCAATTATGAATTCAATTTCTTTTTTCAATTATGAATTCAAAAATCTGATATAGGCTAAGGCTATAATGTCTCGATCAAGAATCAATTGCTCCTCGTGTTGATATACTTGCCCGCCACATGAAATGCATGCGAACGAACAGCCGTCGTACATGACGTGGCCCTCCTTTTGCGGCCCCTGGTCCAGTCAGTGCTGAGGAGTTCAGGCACTCACCCCTCTCCCCTATATAATCTCACAATCCTTTAATTATAGTTTTTACTGACAGTCATAAGAAACATTAAATCAATATTTTTATGCAATATTGTATATTAAGTATGGTATGTTGAGCTTGATAAAAACATTTTAAAGATTTTGAATTAGGATGTGGGTATTCTGGGTACTGCATAATTTGATTTATTTTAGGACATCTACTTAACAGGATGCAATGCAAGACCACTTCATCTCTCATCTTAATTGAATCACCTTTGTACAGTGTTCAATTATGAATTCAAAAATGTGATATAGGCTAAGGCTATAACTTCAACAGATTAACAACCAGGATTTAAAATCGTTTGATACATAACTTCACAAAACTGACATATGCCAAGGTTATAACTTCAACATTAACTCCTTGTAGTAGGATTTAGAAACTGTTGATATGTAGGAATTATAAACCTGCTTGATATACAACTTCATAAAAAATCACATACGCTATGATATAACTTCAACAAATTAACAAACTTGTAGGATTTAGAAACTATTTGATATGTAGAATGAAAACCTGCTTGATATATAACAAACTTCATAAAAATTCCGATATAGCCAAGGTTATAACTTCAACAATATTAACAAAACTTGTAGGTGATTTAGAAACTGCTTGATATGTAGGAATTACAACGTTTATATATAACTTCAATTAAAATTCGATATAGGCTAATGTAAGTCTACTATTAACAAAATCATGTTGTCTTGTAAAATATAAAATTAAGTCATGGCACTTACGTTTATTTATTTACTTTATTGCTCATATGGTGGACTACACAACATTGGATGATTAGGATGTGCCTTAATGTTGGCATATGGTTGACTCCAATTTGCTCCATGTAGCCATGGTGGGACTGAGTAGCCCAAGTGTCCACTTGTGTTACTAACCCCAACACTGACTGCAGGTGTCATATAAACACAATTAGGATTCAAACCTGCACTGGTATGGGTATAAGAGGTGGGCCTAACCCCTGCCTGATAGCTAGGGACTTGGATGTTAATCAGGTCTTGGAATGATGGTGTCTGCTCTGCAATGTGGTCCAACGTGTTATACATCAACCTATTTGCCTCAAACTGCCTTGAACCATGTTCTTCTCTGCTTGTCATCCCTTGTCCTTTTTCCAACTCTTGTTGAACCTTTCTTGCCTCTCTCTGTTGCCTTTCCAATTGCTTTTGATGTTCCTTATCTTCCCTTTCTTTTTGTCTTTCGAACCTTTACTTTGCTCGAGCTTCTGCTGTTGCAATCCTTGCAATCCTATTTTCATTGGCTAACTCCTTCTTTCTCTTTTTAGCTTCCTGAATTTCATTCTTTTTACGTTCAGACTCGAACATTAAATTCATATAGTCTTTAGATGTGAGAAATTGTGAACTCCTCCCTAAACGAAGATAATTTGAGGCTGAGTTCCTTGATGAGGCCTTCACTCTCTCTACTGGTAGCTTTAGGAATGCACCAAGTAATCTCTGCTTTTCCGGACCTGCCTGCTGGATTTTATCTTCTGGGACAACTGAATGGCCCCCATTGTTGTCTTCTTCAGGTACTTCATGCTGAATAGGCTCCTCTTCTAGTGATCCATTGTCCACAAAATAATGAACAAGTTCGGTGTTCAACCCTGATGGTTGTGAAGGCATGTCCATGCTTTCATCCTCATTGGTGGTAGATACATTATTTACAGTGATATTCATCATGGCCTCTGCCAGCCATGATGGTGCACTTACTTGGGTTGGCATGGTCAATTGCTCATTGTCAGCTGCATCAGTGGGTGTCACAGCCTCATTGATATTGTTAGTTGGTTCATCACTGAACTGTGTCTCACTGACATGCTCAGCATCATCACCACCACAGAACAACCCTTCAAAAAGGGACATTATACCTTCAGCAGCAGCTACATCTTCTTGGGCACCAACATGCTCTTCTAAGTTCTCTGCTTCTTGACCTTCCACTTCAAATGCTTGGCTACATGTGGTATCATGCATAAGAGCATCAAAATTGAGTGGCCATATACCAATCCTCATAAATCCAACCTTGATATTAGAAGGTGTGAGAGCCCTTTTAAATGCTTTACTTGCAAGCTTAGCTAGCTCAAACCTCTTTACTTCCACCCCTGGATTCTTTGCCATCCATGAAGCTCGCTCGACCCTAAAATAGTTCTTGAAAGGCCCAAACACGCTCACATCAAAGGGCTGCAATCTGTGAGTAGTATGAGTCGGCAATGTTAACAGGTCAATGCCCAACTTATTGGCCTCCTCGATTGTCTGCACAGCCATGTGGCTTCCATGGCCATCTAAAATCATCAAGTGCCTGTTTTCAGGCGAGACACCACCCAGTACAGAAGCAACAAAGTGGCAAAGCCAATTTAGGAACAATTCCTTTGTCATCCATGCATGTGGATGTGCAGCCATGCATGCCCTCGGTTCACAATTATGTATGTAATTTTTTAGTTGAGTTTTACCTTTAAATAGATAAAATCCCGGTATAGATGAGCCAATTGCATTGACACAGGCAAGAATTGTGATCCACTCCCTGCTCTTAGGCAATATCTTAGGCACATTTCTACTCCCTCTCTTTGCAATTACCCACATACCGCAATTTCTTCCTCCCTGTAAGCCTGTCTCATCGCAGTTCCATATGTGGTCTGGGGCATATGAGTGCTGGTCATATGCAGCAGAAAGAGTGTTATAGAACTTGGAAACAATTGCAAGGCGTAGATTTAAAGCCCGGTCTCTGTCAAGGCCCTCTGCTGTACGTAATACAAGGTCTGGATGCCTCTTTTTAAACCCACTCCACCATGACTTCCCAGGAAAACCATCTTTAAAGGGGTTTGGCTTCCCTTGACATATTTGAGCTACAGTGGATTTAAGTTGGATAAGCTCTAACCCATGTCCCAATTGGGCCATCTCCTTACACCACTCCACCACCTCATCTTCCTCCTCTTCAGTCATGACTATAACAGGCCCTCTGCGCTTTGTATTAGTCAACCCATTTATCCAATAATGTATGTTAGAGGCAACAATACCATGTTTTTTTGCTGATGCATGGATTGAATATCCCTTAAACTCGATGTCATCAATTGCAACAAGCATGTCTTCCTTCGTCCAGCCTCTGATTGCATTGATTTTCTTTGTTGAAATTGCACCTTGTATTATGGTCGAAGGTGGTTCTATGGGTGATGGTGGGCTGGGATGATCTGCAACCACAGGGTCCTTTTCAACTACATTACTAGGAGCAATGGGAGCATTGACATCATCATCTGATGAACTGCTCCGTAGTTGGGCCCCCCTTCTCCCTCGCCTCCTGTTCCTTATCCGATCTGCAACAGAAACTCTTGGCATGGCTACAACCTGCAATTTCCAACATCGTTAAGAAATTTGATAAGTATTACAGCACAACTGTATGGAGTAAACTATAATTATGTATGAATTCCAAAATTTCTGCTAATAACATGAAATCTTTCAGTTGTTTGTTGTGAATTAATTGGCATTGAAGTATTACTTGTCAATTATGTATTACTTGTAATATCAACATCAGAAAGATATGTGATACCTACATGGCTGTTAGCTACATGGACTTGTCTAAAATCAATAAGTGCCTATTTTAAAATGGACTTATATTTGGACATGGACTGTGTGTTAGAACTATTTTTATTGAAAGATTTTATTCAATATAAAGTCAATATCCAAATCTGCTTAATAAGCACAACAAAAGGAGGAGGCAACTACATTTATATTGTAGGCAACTAGAAATGTATGTTTGTTGTGAATTAATTGACATTGAAGTATTACTTGTCAATTATGTATTACTTGTAATATCAATAGGAGAAAGATATGTGATACCTACATGGCTATTAGCTACATGGACTTGTGTAAAATCAGTAAGTGCTTGTTTTAAAATGGACTTATCTTTGGACATGGACTGTGTGTAGGCGTTCAAGGTTTATGAATCCTTTGTTTTTCTTAGGAAAACCCTCTGCTCGATAGGAACTGTTCCTATGTAGTTAGTAGGTTGTTGTTCTTATAAATTTTGAAGGGCACTGTTCCTATGTAGTTAGTAGGTTGCTGTTCCTATGTAGTTAGCAGGCACTGTTCCTATGTAGTTAGTAGGTTGTTGTTCTTATGTAGTTAGCAGGCAGTGTTCCTATGTAGTTAGTAGGTTGCTATTCTTATAATTTTTGAAAGATTTTACTCAATATAAATTCAATATCCAAATCTAGTTAATAAGCACAACAAAAGGAGGAGGCAACTACATTTATATTGTAGGAAACTAGAAATAGCTACATGGACTTGTAATGGCATGAACGCTGTTAGCTACAGGGAATTGTAATAGCCTGAACGCTGTTAGATGGTGGACTTGTAATAGCCTAAACGCTGACAACTACATTTTCTCCATAGAAATTGATGTACTATTCTTAGGGGACTGTGTGTTGGAACAATTTCTTGAAAGATTTTACTCAATACTGGACTTAAAGGTTTAGAAAAATTCCAACTTGAAATTTGGAGTAGCTAATTAGTAAGCTAGTTTGAACATTCATATCTTCTTTAATCTATGTGATTTTCTCAACTAAAATAATGATAAAGTACTCAATATCTTGAATAACATTATTGAAGAACAACGAAATACCTGTATGTCTCCAGCAACGCTCTAGCAACTGATGAAGAGAGTGAATGTAAAACTGTGCACACACACTGTCTGGAATGTAACACTGTGCACACACTCTGTCTGGAATGTAACACTGAGCACACTCTGTCCTCTGTCTGTATGTCTGGAACACTGTCTAAAAAGGATTGTATGTCTGCAAAATGGAAACTCACTGTCTGAAAACTCACTTTCTGAAAACTGTATGTCTGCAAAATGAATGGAACACTGTCTGAAAGCTCTGAATGTATGTAAAGTACTCAATATCTTGAATAACATTATTGAAGAACAACGAAATACCTGTATGTCTCCAGCAACGCTCCAGCAACTGATGAAGAGATTGAATAGCAACTGATGAAGAGAGTGAATGTAACACTCTGCACACACACTGTCTGGAATGTAACACTGTGCACACACACTGTCTAGAATGTAACACTTTGCACACACTCTGTCTGGAATGTAACACTGAGCACACTCTGTCCTCTATGTGTATGTCTGGAACACTGTCTGAAAAGGATTGTATGTCTGCAAAATGAATGGAACACTATCTGAAAACTATGAATGTATGTCAGCAGTAGTTTAAGAGTATAACGAATGCCTCAAATGCAGTAACAGTTGATGTTTTATAGTTTTATGATTTAGAATTTAATTGGTAGGGAATATTGGCATGGATTGCCATCTCCCAAATTTAATTGTGTGTTGTGGATTGATTTGTACATGATCCAATGGCTGAAAAGTTTTCATGGTTGATCCTTGTGCTGTCCTAAATTTAATTCCTGTATTGAAATGCTTTCCTGAATTTAATTCCTGTAATTCCAGGGCTGTTGTGTTTAATTCTTGAAATGAAAGGTTGGGTGAACTATTTCCTGAATTGAATGGTGTCATTTAATGTCTTCAATAGGTTGAATGGTTAAACAAACATGTACATATGGCTGACAAACATTTCACCTATTTTTGTGCAGGTGGTACTCAGTCCTTGTGCAGGTGTTACCCAATCTTTGTCCAGGTGTTACTAAGCAATGAGATCTATTGCCCCAATGCAAAATCAGTGGGGGACTGTTTGATGGGATCACTGTACTTTTGGATGGGTAGCATTGTAATGCTTTGTAGTGCATTTTGCCTTAGTTGGTAATTCAGAACTGGAGTTACTTGAGACAATAGGTCTTGTCAACTTGTGATGTTAGACTTGGTGTATGACAGTTGTTGGTCTAGTAAAAAACTGGGCCCATTTTGGACATATTTATATAACTTATATAACTTATTATCAAATATTTATGTGCATATTATCAAATATTTATGTGCATATTTTAGTGAGTTTGTAATTTATGTTTGATGGATGTGTAGGACCAGTACTATAACTACTACTGGTCCTTGCACAACAATAGAAGCCTCTCCCCTAGAAATAAATTCAACAAAAAAATATTTTTCTAATAGTTTTCAAAAAAATAACTGTGGAAATATTTAAATAATTTTTTTTGATAATAAAAATAAATTCAACACAAAATTTTGAGATACTCAAATTCCTAAAACTTACTAATTATAACAAAATTCAACAAAATTTTATAAATTTCCATTATTTTCGAAACAAAATTATAACCTTCTTAAACTTTTTAGGAAGCTAAAAAGCAATAGGGTGAAGGACCCCATACCGGTACGGTACGGTACGATCAGATCAGTTGGCGAAGGCTAAGAAATAAAATAAAAAAGAAATATTAGTATGATTAGAAGGGACGAAAGGTCCACCTAAACCCCTTATCGTTACGTCCACGGAGGTCCATTTCGTACTTCGTACTTCAAAAGTGGTGACCCAACAGCTGGTATTCCACACCACTTATTAACCTCACCTCATATCAAATCCACAAAATAATGTCAAATCTCATTTGTCTTTTGAAAATGCATTGAAAATAAGTTGTTAAGTTAGAAATATAAAAAATAAGTAAGCCATGTTCTTGGATCAATTATGGCTTTTTTGGTTTTGTAAAGTATTAAAAAAAACCATCGTAAAGTTTAATCTATAAATTTCTTTAAGTATTAACTAGTTCAACCAATGGCAAACAAAAAATTGATTTGGAATTATTTACGGAGTTGTTTTTAGTGGGACTTTTTGAAATTTCAGGTGTTAGAATCTGGTGAAAATTTTTGAGGTAAAATCTTGGTTTTTGTTATTCAAACTGGTTTTTTGACTTTATATATGGATTCAGCACCCTCAAAAACCTTTAGGGCACTTTTATTGTGCAAAGTCAACAATCAAACTTCTCTTTTCAATAAATTCCTGCCGGAATTTAGAGAAATTACACCGTAAAAGCCTTCAAAAAATCGCACTAAAGACTATTCAATTATTTACTATAATATTTCAAATAAAATAATTTATTTTATTTCATTATAAATATATTAAAATTTATTAATATAAAATAATAATTAATATGGATTATTTAAAATAATAATATTTTTAATAAAATGTCTTTTATAAACTTAAGAAATTATTCAAATCTCTTGAATGTTTTTGTTTTGTTTTATTAGCTAATATATAGTATAATATAGTATTATATGAATTTTATATTTTATTTTTTTTCATTTGTAAGATATATAGACTTTAGAATATACCTTGAATGGACAAATTATATGAATTGTACATAGACATTTTCTTTAATTTAAGAAAAAATATTGTTCTTTAAATACAATTATTGGGTTGTTGTGTGTATATAATCATTAGGTTGGTTTCTAGTTTATGAAATCTTTTTTTAAGTACAATTTGGGTAGCTTATTTATTATCTTCTTTCGTACCAAATTTTGAATAGCTAATTATAGTTTTGGTCAATTTTCTTCATTAATTTTCTTTTTTAAATCCATTTCATTTATATATTGATTTTTATTTTGAGCTAATTAAGCTTTGCAGTTCACAAGACATGATTATTTGTAATGGGATCAATAAGTGACCTTTCTCTAGTCACATGACTTGTATTCATGGGTGTGGTAGCAGTGTTGTAGACTATGCGATATTTGATATCTAAGTTCTCCACCGTATAGTTAATTTTGATCTCTTAAGCGACCATGAGCCTCACTCTGACCATAGACCTCTCTCCTTAACCCTTAACCTTGTTATGTACACCAACCACAAGCACAAGAATGGCGAGAGTCAAAGACACATGCGTTTTGACAAAAGTAAAACATATCTCTTTTTAAAAATTTTAACAAAGGAATTAGGTTCCTTAACATATAATGACAACATTGATCACATCTAACACAATTTTACTACTATCCTCTCCACTACCATTAACAACTTCTCTAAGGAGGTATCATATAATAAGAACAATAGGACTTCCAACCCCTAGTATGACAGTGATTGTACATTTGCCAAGAAAGTGATTAGAGATACTCCCAAAGAAACTATTAAGGATGAGAAAATAAAGGTGTACAAAGCTCTTATCAAAACTTAAAAAAAAGACTATATAAACAAGAGACAATATATTCTCCTTCACTTCTCTAAAGTTGATTCTAGAAAGTTTCAGAGGAGCATTCTTGTTTTTAAATCAAAAGAGAACAATTTGATCCCCTTATAGAATGGGCTGTATATTTTAGGAACCTTTATGACTCCCCAGACACCATGGGAAACATAAAAAACACTCCTATAGAGGGAGATACCTTTTCTTTGGAAGACATGGAGTTCGGGATTAAGAAGCTCACTAATGGGAAAGCTAGGGATATTGAAGGATGCTAACCTCAAATTCTCAAAATTAAAAGGTTCATCCTCATCCCACACTTGTAGAATCTCCTCAACTTGGAGGTTAAACACGACTTCCCTAAGTTGCGGACGTAGAGCCTTATCATGCCTATCTTTAAAAGTGGGGATAAAAATGTTCCCTCTAACTATAGGACTATCATGATTAGCCACATTTTAGCCAAGTTGTATGGGCTCATTCTGGAAAATAAGATTAGCGCTTGGCTCGAAACCCATGGTAGAAGATCCATTGGATAATTTGGTTTTAAAAGGCACCACTCTACGATTGACCACCTTGTCACTCTTAGGACCATTGTCGAGGATTATCATAACAGTAAGACCAATCTCTTTTACAGTTTTGTTGACTTTAGAAAATATTTCGACATTGTTTCTCGAGAGAAGTTATGGCAAAGGCTCGATGAAATAATGGTTCCTCCTGAGTTAAGGGTCATTGTTATTAGATTATACAAGAATGATATTTCCAAGCTTAAGACCACCGAGGGTTGGTATACTGAAATTAAATGCAACATCGATGGTAAGCAAGGGTGTCCCTTATCCCCTACCCTTTTTGGCATTTACATTGACAAGCTTGAGGAAGTTGTTGGTTGTTAGCAATCTGTAAATCCCTTTAGGCTGAAAAAGGGATACAGAGGTAACCAAAAGCCTCTTTGGGATAGAAACTAGTCCTTTCTAATGAGAGGGGGCTCCCTCAATTAAAGTCTAAAGATAAATAATACTGAATCTCAATGACTTATAGAGACTAGATCTGGAAAGGGCAGTAAATTTAATGAGAATTGTTGGGAAATTGAAAAAGAGAATGGACATTGGAGTATGAAACCAGGGCCATAATTTAAAACACTAACTCAATGCACTAGTGCATATATAAGCCAACTACTAAAACAAAGGTTGGATACGTACATCTTTCAAATTGACATCGATTCTAGTACAGTGGAAACATAGAAACACATAACTATATCCAGTCAAAGTAACAAAGCACATTATGATTTTGCTACATAATCTACTAACTGAGTATTTAGAAGACTAACATGACAAAGGAATAATAATTTCCGTCATATATGAAACAAAAAACCACAATTATCTAGAGCATCCAAGATGAATTCTAGAAAAATTGTTGCAGTGCACATTTAAATAAGACTGAAATGGAACATTTAGAATAACAAGTTCATGGGAGAAAACACTAATTTGCAAGAAAATACCACAAGGATCTCTGACACTAATTGGCAAAACTTGGCATTGATTTTTTATTCCAAAAGATAAAACACATACACCAAGGCTTAGTTCGATCAATCCACCACCAACAACCTACCTCCTTGTTATTATGATATTAAATGTACTTACATCATAAAATATCTCATGACCAGATACATTGTATCTCTTCAATCCATCCAAAGGATCGAATCACACACAAATTCAGAAACATATTGTTTTTTGGCATAAAAATAGATAAAAGTAATCCTAAACAACATCTTTGTCTCTTTAGGAAAAAACATAAAAAAACACTTTATGCCTATCTATTTAATCAATCTAGATGATAATCCTATCTCAAAGATCTTATCATGACATCCAAAAAACCTCGGACTGAAGTTGAAGATGGAAACAACACTCAAGTTGTGTTGCACAACACTTGTGCAGTAAAAATTTCAAAATTATGTTTTGCATTTTTTTCTCGCCTTTGATAAAAAAATATGGTTACAACTACTCCATTGAATCTCTTTCATATGCTGGCAACCTCCAAAATTCAAAAATTTATCCACAAATTTCCACATTTTCAAATCGAAAACCAAAAATTTCATAATTTTGTCAAAAGAAACTGGGAAAATGGTCCTCCAAGTGACACGTGTAATGCCAAAATGGTAGGACCTGTGTAAAATATGAGATATTTTTTGGTATATGAGCTTGTTGTGAAAAAAAAACTCTCTCAGTTTCGTCAAATTATTCCTCAGATTGTCAAAAACAGTTCTCCAAAAACATTACTAAAACTGGTAATTACACAGTCGGAAAAATAGGCCTTAAAGATGCATTTAAATCTCCCAAACTATGACACCTGTGCAAAAATGGAAGTAGGATTTTTTTCCTTGGTCTGTGCTTGAGAAAAAAATCTTTCATTTTTTTAAATTCAGTTCCATGTGGTTGGAAACAACGTTTCAAATGATGACTAAAATAGAGTATTTTGAGTAGCAGTTGTGCATGAGTCCAAGTAGCCATCCATGCTCTGTATGATTGCAGATGGTTCTATAAAAGGTCAAGTGTAATTCGCTTGATATGACTTGGTGATTATGTAGCACCCTCCCCTCCATGCTTGCATACCTCCATAATGGTTGCTCCCAGTTTGCACAGCGGTTGCGCAACACTGTGCAACGAACGATTTGAGTAGCACTGTCGCACATCATATTTTCCACAGAGGATGCAAACTTGTTTATCACCAATTTCTATCTGGGATGGATCTGTGGTTTCTTGTGTTGATGCTATGACCAATGATTAGAACAAAATTAGCATGAATGTGTAGCGTGTGAGATTAAAGTGGCATCATAATTTGAATTACCCCTGTCCTTTAGCATAATGATTCAAAATGATTACCTAAAGTGCTCCATTTGATTTGACATGAGTATAATAGTACATGGAATGATTAAAGTATATTGGGTAGGATATATCTTAGGTATGGTAATTATGTATATGGGAGTGGTGAATTATGCATGAGGGTTATATATGATATGAGTATGGGAAAGGGTAGTGTTATTATAGGGGATGGGCTTAGAATGAAGGGTGGAGGGGGGGGGAATAAAATGAATGTAATATGGTGATAGTTAAATGGTATGGGGGAAGGGTATAGGATGTAAATGTTATGAAGGGGGATGAATTAAAGGTAAATGGGGAAATGGGGGAAATAGGGTGTGAAATGGATAAGCATGGGGTAGATAAGAATAAGGGATAAAACTATAGGATGTTTCAAATGACCATACCTTGTAACCATAAAAAATTTGACTGCAATGAGCTCAATTTAGACAATTCTAGTAGACAAATAACTAAAACCATTTTGACTCGATTGTACAAAACATGTGCGACCATGACTCCCATAACTTAACACTATTTGATGCTATGGGTGAACCCTTTATGACAGGAATTTGACGATGTCAGACAGTTACCTTTGAGGCTATGACAATAGCAATATTCATAGGCTCAATTTATTCAAAAACTGAAAATTAAATGACATGGAAAATACATTTGACGATGAAAACTAATGACCCTAACATTGGTTGTGAAGGACTCAAGCTTGCTGGTATAGTCATTACTCTTCTCCTTTATGTTGATGATATCATTCTTCTTTCTAGGACTCCCAACAATCTCGACAAGCAACTTAAAACCCTCCATGATTATTGTATCAAGATGGGTATTACTGTTAATACTGACAAGACTAAAGTTATGATTATTAAATCCAAAAATATCATTTATGACAATTTCAACTATGATAACAGTTACTTAGAGAATGTTTCTTCCTACAAATATTTAGGTATTGACATTCACCATCGGCTCAACTAGAACTATAGCATTGAGAAAAGGATTTTAAGAGGTTGGAAAGCTTACAATGAGCTTGAAAACAATTGTAAGACAAATGATCTTTGGGTTTGGAGTAAAAAAAACTTCATCTTCGAGATTCTCATCACCCCTATTATTTTATATGGATGTGAGGTGTGGGGATAATGTCTATCTAGAGATACTTGGAGAAAGATTGAAATGATCCAAAAGAATAACCTACAAACTCAAGATTAAAGGTAATACTCCATACCCTATTCTCTTTCTTGAAGCTAGCCTTTCCCCCATTGAATGCATGACTATGTTTAGGTATCTGACGTATAAGAATAAATTGTACAACATGGAAGCCAAGAGGCTCCCAAAAATTTCTTATAACTATAGTTAAAACTACCTTCAGCTCAAGCAAGGGTGGCATAAGGATGCCAAGTCCTAGCTCGACCATTGGGAGGTAAGGGATGAGATCCTCTTGGGGAATAAGGATAATATTAAAAACATCATTACTTTTGAATTTAAGGATAAGTTGTGGAGTGATAAGGATTTAGAGGGGAAAAGGGAGTTAATATAATATAAGAAAGTAATCAACATCACACTTGCTAAATAGAATTACCTTTTTGTATTAACCAGTGTGTTAGTATGAATCTTAATTCCAAGTGTATGAAAAAAGACCACTTTAGATGTGCATAACAAACAGACCTAATAGCAAAGATGGCTGCCAATATCCCCATATCTGCAGTTAGGTGATCAAGATAAATGCTGCAAAAATCTAGATCTATGCATCAGAAGACATTAAGCGGTAGAAAAAACAAGATTTACTCCATGCATCCAATAGACAACACAAGATTATGTTGAACGAATTTTGTATGAATGGCACCTGGGAGGAAAACACAGAAGGGTGTTACCAGTTCTCCTCAATGGGATGGGTTCTTGTAAGTCCTCGGCACTTCAGATCTAAAATTCCTCTCTCTTGATGGTGTAGAAAACCCAGACAAAAATGGTAGCAAAATATGACTATGATGGTGGATCAATAGTCAGACCAAAAGTATAGATCCAGAGTGATCTTTAGGCAACAAAAGGTGGTAAATGAATGGAAAAACCCTTCTATTTATAACAAAATATTGAGTTAGTCTAGATATTGGTGCATAGTTAAAATATAATTAACCAAATCAAGGTCCAACTTTTATGGAATATTTTATTATATTAGTTGGAGGGAAAAGGAATTTGACTTGGGTCAAATCCCTTTATTTGTAAATAATAAATAAATAAATGATTTATTTATCATTTTAAGGATGTGGTTGAGTAATAATCAAATAATTAATGATTTATTTAATTATTCATGGGTGATTTAGTCATATTTAACAAAGAATATTATTTAAATAAGGTTTAAATTATTATTCTTAGTAAATAATAAGATAAATAGTGATTTATCTAATTAATTTCCTTGTTTTGGGTTAAATATAACAAGGAATATTAATTAAACTGTTGTTTAACTAATTATTCCTTGAGGAAATTGAAAAAAATGTATATTTATTTAATATTTCCTCCTGGGGTCTCCTGTTTAGACCATAAACAACTTAATAAAGGTGGTTTACTAAGTTAT
This sequence comes from Pinus albicaulis, assembly GCA_034641835.2. Lineage (NCBI taxonomy): Eukaryota > Viridiplantae > Streptophyta > Pinopsida > Pinales > Pinaceae > Pinus > Pinus albicaulis. Next base: position 1,815,445,865 of record CM076580.1, read on the forward strand.
TTTCATAGTGAAAGAAATTTTACTTAGGGTAAAATTGGTCCTACATGGTGTACTTGGGTCCATCTAATAATAATAGGTTAGATGACCAAAAAGTGGTGTAACAGATTTCCCCCTAGCGTGCGAGCGTTAGGAGCTAATCGTATGACAGAAGTACGTTGTAAGACCTCAATCACTAGACACCGAAGGGGAAGTCAAAGAGAGAAATATAATGTAGACTAAAGTGCTGACAGGACTAGACCCTGAGGAGGCAAGACTTACAGGTGCGATAAGTCTCTTTTATGAGTGAGTACCTATGCTATAGGCGGCGGGGGAGGCATGCCTATGCCCGCCGAGACAAATTACAAAGAATAATGCGTCCAGTAAACGAGGGACTGAACAAAATAGTACATGCTAGCATAAACATAAGCCAAATAAACAACATGATAATGAATCCCACATACATACTGTGCCTGGGATAACAGCCAGGACTTATACAATAATATCTAAGTACACGAGATACAAATACAACCCAAATGCCCCTGTAAACAGGAAAGGGCCCTGAAAATCTGACTGATACATGCAATAAAAAAGGCGCTGCAAGCGGCTGAGGCCAACATCATCAAATCTATGGAGCTGCATCAAAGGCTGAAATGAAGAGGTCATTCGGGCATGTGGGGAGTTACTTGTAGGGCCACCCCCTAATGAGGACTGAGACATTTCACACACACCCAGGAATCACCAATCCAATCTGCTGCGTCACTGAACCATCGAGTATACAGATCTCGATCATGCTGAAAGGAGCTGTAGCTGAGAAACAATCAAGTCAAAGGGCTTTAAGGAGTCCCTTTTCCTGATCCAAGCCACTGAACAAGAGTGGAAGCTGGAACCAAGGTACATCGCCCTCTAGACCTCTCTTTTGGAATAAATGATCTGATGTCGACATAAGGAGGTTCGACATAGGTGAGGCAATAAGGGGTCCTCAAATACGGCACAAGAGAAAATAGTAGAGCGATTGATAGATGGACACTAGGGGTGATGATGAAATGGGGGGGGACTGAGTAGCAGACAGACGACTTCCCTTGTTAGAGCATAAAGGGCATGGATGACATGGCAGCAACTGACACAATATCATGAGGGATAGGGGATAGTGGGACTAGAGGCCATAATGTGCGAAATGAGAGAGGGACCAAGCAATGAAGGATGGAGGACTATAGCATGATACAAAGGGACTCGGGATAGACTCCATGAATGCGATGATGACTCAACTCGGATGCTCTAAACAAGGGCGACTCAATGGTGCTGCCACACAGTAAAGGTCTAATGGGGAACCATGAAAACATGAGTACAAGATGGTAAATCACGATGAAATTCAACACGAGCGTGGACAATTATGGAGGCAAAGTGGTGCCCCCAGTACAAGTGTTGCAAGCAAAGAAATTCGATTTTGAGGAGGGGTGAAGTGACACTTCTTGGAAAAAATGTGTCCCGGTGAATTATCAAACCACTAAAAACTAACATATACCCATTTGAGGGCTCGGTGAGAGCTTTCCAATGGTACAGACAGTTCGTCAAATTGAGCTACGGTTTGGCCACATCCGGCGAAAGAAAAATCAGGGGTTTCTATTTTAATAAGGCGTTTCCCCTCTAAATTCACTCATTTGCATGTGAAGCTGTGGTGAATGTAAAGAGGAGAGAAGGCCCTAAATCTTGCAGCGATCGTAGTGGAAAAATCAACAGTTAGAATCGAGATCCGTCAGTTGCAGGTAAGAGGCCTAACCCTACTCTTTCATTTCAGTGGATTGAAAGTTCAGTTTAGGTCCCCAGGGCTCAGAAACAGGCCCCTACTCCTCTTCACAGCTGAGTTGCATGTTTTGGGGAAAAAGTGCGACCTGGGTAGCAGGTTTTGGGCAAAAAACTGCGACCTGTCCCAGGATTGGGCCTGAAAAGTGTGAATTGTCAGGGAGGGGTTTTTCTGTGTTGTTTTTTGGTTGAGCATTGGGTTTTTATGTTAAGATACAATCTTTCCTATCTGTACACTAACAAATATGATGGTTTTTTGTAGATATGGCAGAATTACAGATCAACTGGAGAGAGAGAGACCTGGGTGCATTACAGTCGAAGATCCAGGAGGATCAGGGTGTCCGCAGTGCATTGGTCAGGTTTGGGGTTCTGAAATTTGTGGAGAACCCTCTGATGAGAGCTGGAGAACCCTTATTGGCCTGGATTGTTAACTATTGGGATCCGAACCATGAGGTCTTTATAGTGTAGGGGCACCGGATCGAGTTGACGGTCCAGGATATATATTTCCTGACTGGTCTCCCACCACTTGGGATGGTCGGGAATACTTAGCCAGTGTTACTATGGGGGCGGAACATCATGGAGTTTGTAGAGCACCATTTTCGACCAGGTCTCCAAGTTAAGGGGACTCGGATACCCATCAGTGATCTAGAGAGGTTAGAGACCCATGCTATGGCCGCAGCGGCGCTGCAGATCCTGGGCAACCAGGCACTCCACCACATCACTGGAGGGTAGATGATGCTTGTGGAGAGTGTGTTGAGTGGGACCTACTATGGGTGGGCCCAGATGATGCTGTCATCTTTGAAACGACAGTTTTCACTATGCAAGGGACAAGTGAACCATGACTATGCATATGGTACAATTTTGTGCTTGCTCTTCTTCAAGAAGATCCCCACACTTCAAACTCACATACAACTCCAAGATGGGGGCCCGAGAGAGCCCAGGATGCACCGGTGGGGGAGACTACTATGCAGAGGGGGAGGTGGGGCGGTCGGACGGGTGTTCCGACCCGAGTTATTTGCTCATTGGGATCAAATGCCACTGTACATATACGACTATCCACACAGTGGGATGAGTTATTGTGGGGACCCAAATCTGCCACTGCCGCCTGGTCGAGTATGTGCATGTAAAGTTCTAGAATATTTTATGTGGTACTGGTACTTTCACTTTTGGTATGCAGATACAGCACCGATAAAACTGGTCAGGTATATGGAACAACCTGCAGTATCAGGGACCGCAGGACCTAGTGGATCGAGAGTGCCACAAAATGAGGATACAACAGCCCTCTTGGAGGACATTCGTCGTAGATGTGAGAGGCTTCTGACCGGTGTTTCAGAGCGCAACTTCAAGACTTGGATGACCAGTACATAGGGCCATGTATTGGTCTACCCTCAGAGTGGTGAGGGGTCATGTGGCGCATAGCGATGGCTGGACAAGGTATGTGCGATATACGAGCTGCAGGAGCAGAGCCATTGGCTCGAGATCCTCCAGATAGTGATTAGGTGTAGGGGCAGGTGGTGCCCACTATTTTTTGTAACATGCTATGGGCATGTCATATGTATCAGAGTTGATGGTCTCTAAAACATATTATGCGACACATATTATGGATATGCATCATTTTGATGGTTTATGTTATGTTATTATCTTGTGTTAAATGCGTGTGCTAAATGCCAGTCTAGAATATTGTTTGCAATGCTATCTACATAGTGATTTTGTGCTCTCGGTACATGACTGAATGTAATTATTTCAAATTCACGCATCAAAAGCTTCACTCGTAAATATCTTCTAAAAAGGATAGGATTATGCACATGATAGACACCATTCAATTGCATGACAAGAAGCAAGGAATCTAAATGAACATGAAGGTGGAGGATGTGATGGGAAAGGGCATCGGCTAACAAACCTCGCACTGCATCATATTCGGCCTGATTATTGGTAGCAGTACCAATGCATACATTGTTTGAGAGAACAAGCGAATGCAAGGGGGTAAAAATGGCCCAACCTGCTGAGGCTAGATTTTGGGAGTAGTGACTTGCACCATCGACATAACCGATATAGGGTGTGGACGGGAGGTCCATCTGAAAAGTGCCACAAGACAACAAATGGGAGGATGATGAACAATGCTGGCAACCTGAGTGCAAAGTAGAGACCGAACAAACACCACGAGAGGGAGCGATCTGGGTACGATGTCTACTACTCACCTGCCGACGGGTAGGTGGGGTGTGAGAGCTACTAGAGGTGTAGCTTGTGCTCAGACCACGAAAGTCACCATAGACACGGATGGTGCCATCCCGCTTATGGGCAGGAAAGATGAAGTCAGGGGTGGACAAGGCTTCCATGATGTCATCATCACAATAGAAGATGGAGTGACGGGAGGAAGGGACACCACATGACGCGACGAAGATACCTAACTCATCATCATGAGAAGAGAGGTTCACATGTGCATCGTCATAGGGGATGACTAAAGAACAAGCAGATAAGGGATCTAATGATGTTGAGCCCAGGGTGATCGCTGAAGGGAGGTCGAGCAAAACAACAGGGGAAGGTTTACAGGGAGCTTCCACCAAGGGTCTCATGGATGATGACAGGTAGAGGATAGTGGCCGCAGGCTCCATCATCTTGACATCGGGAGGGGGAATGTCAATGGGAGCAAGTAAATTCTCAGGTTGTCCCGCATCATAATGCGCAAGTACAGGAGAGGAAGATTGATTCTGTTCAACCTCGTACTCCCGAACTACCTCTAAAGAGGCGCGGTAATGCGTAAGGCGAAGACTATGGTGAGAGTAATGGCCATGGAGATCACACAACGCAAAATGTTGGTTTGTGTGAATAGTATTGGTGTTATTGGCTACAGTCAAGGAAGAAGCAGAGGCTTCAGGGATCAGAGACTAAGGGAACACAACTTTAACCATGGGCTTGATGTGGGGAAACTCGGGACAAGTATGTGTGGCGTGACTGACGACATCACACAAAGCACAGGGCTTTGGGGGTAGAGGAGGTGCAGGGTCAGTTGGGGCGGCCTTGTCCTTTGAGGCCCTCTTGCAAGCTTTGCCCTCCTTACCCAAAGTAGTCGCAATAAGAGGTGGTTCCTGTTGAGGTGGCTAAGGCACTGTAACAGCGGGAGAAGTCATCGGGACTAGTTGAACTGGGGTCAAAGCAAGATAAGGTTTAGGTTGATCAGGCGAGGTAGCGGCTAGGGGACCAAGGTACCAAAAGGGAATCCCCAGGGTCAAGTTAGGAAGAGAGAGGGTAGCCATAATAAGTGCCGTGTAGACTTCGGGAGGTGGAGCTAGGAATGGTATCTGACAGGAGGGGTAATGGCCGGGCGGGATGGCTCCAAGATGGTTAAGGCCTGGAGGAACCATTCCAGGAGGATAAAGAGGCTCATGAATACCAGCTGAGGGTGAAGGGCCAAGAGGAGGAGGTCCAGAAGGTTGAATCGAAGGGTTAGGAGCAAGCTGCGGAGGGCGAGGAGGTTGCTGACTAGTCGAAGCGAGCCGCTTGAGGGAAGCCCGAGACGATTGCATCATGCAAACATTCGATGAGATGGGATCAGAGACAGGAGGAGGGAGACCAGGGAATGTACCAAGCAAAGAGGAGTCTTTGTAGACTTTGGGTGAGACACTTGTAAAAGGATCGACGGTTTTCTTATTTTCCACCAAAGAGATGATGGACTCAGGGGAGGTCTAAGACTTCGGTTTGTAATATGTCAACTGGTTGATGGTGACTATATTTCCATTATGAGGGAAGGACATCTTGCGGTGAACCGCAGAATGGACAACAAACATCGCATAGGTCTAGCTACGACCCAATATAATGTTGTAATCTAAGGGGGCATCAATGACTTCTATGTCAATGCAAATAGTATTGCCCACAAGAGTAATAGGAAAATTGCGGAATAGGCCAATGGACTGGGAGGCGTGGCCATCCAATGCTCGGATAGTGATCGTGGAAGGATCCAAATCAGGTGATCTGAATTTCTTCCAAACCGAAGCGTACATCACACAGGTGGATTCCCCCTCATCGATGATACATCAGGAGACGTTGGCGTTCCGGATTTTTACTGGGATTTAGAAGGCGAAGGAAGCAGGAAGAAGAGGATGTTCTGACCGGTCAGCATCAAAGACAATCAAGCGATCATCGGTAAGATCTATGGTGCCCATGGCAGATAGTAGAGCTTTTCGTTGTGAAGGGCACGACTAGAGGAGTTCCAACGTTGAGATGGCGACATGAGATTGTGCCAAAACATCTACTATACTATACGAATGGGCAGCTTTACCAGAAGCAACATTTCGGCATAGTGGTCCCTTAAGGATCTTGGTATGAACCTCCGCCTTAGGCTGAGGGATCTTCAAGGGACCATTAGGTGTCGAAAGAGGCTCTGTAGAAACTAAAGTAGGTGGCTCGGGGACAGACATAGCGGGAGGCTTGGTGTACTGACGGGACCGAGTCTGAAGGTTGAGGTCAACGATAACAGGTTGGTCATAGTTCATCATGAGGATCTGGTAATCGGGGGTACCAGATGGAAGAGGTTGAGTGGCTGCCTAACCTTCAGGTGGTTGGGTAGCCACAAATTCTTGCTGAGGGAAAGGATTAGTAAGCACAACCGGCAGACTAGGCGCAGCACTGGGAGGGACGAAAGGGGAGGCTTTCTGTCCTCGCAATGTTTCTTGAGACTTCCACATCTTCTTCATCTATGGTAATATAGGACAATCATGCATGTAATGACCATAAATACCACAACAAGAACAAGGCTTATTCGTACGAATAGGCCTGTCCTGCTTGGGCTGAGTGCCCTGTTACTGGTTAGCAGTGTTAGGGGCATTAGTTTGCGGATTAGGTCCACAATTACTGGAGGCAGATTGACTTTGAGTGCCTTTCCTCTTCTTTTTGGAAGGAGGAGGATTAGTCTCACCCTGCTATGCATACACTTACCCCTAAGGGAGTGATGGCTGCTATTGTGGGGGTTGAGAAGGAAAGGGAGGTGGAGGTGCTAATGCTGGAGGAGCTACAGCACCAGGCTGTGGATACAGATAATAAGGAGGTTGGGTAAAATTGTGGTAAGTAGGAGGTTGGGAAAAAAGAGGAGGCATGCCATATCCTGGATACGTGCTACTGGGAGGGGGAAAAGTGCAAGGAGTGTTGGCCCCCCCTGAGGAAAACCATAGCCCATGGGAGGCTGAACGTATGGATTAGTGAGAGCTCCAACAATACTTTCTGCGGCGTGAGATTCCCCTGGTACATTAGCACCACCGGGTCTGGGAAGATCAGGTAGAACGGTTTAAACATAACCCAACTAAGCGTAGATCAGGTCATATTTTAACGCAATTTGGATAGCGGCTTCTTCGGTTTGAGGAAAATGTGATGCGACATCTTTCCTGATAGGAGGCAAGAGGGATCTAAGGAACTAGTCCATGTAGACATAGTCTTCGAAGGTAGGGGCTCGACATAGGATTTTTCTTCTCCACCATTCCTGGACATGATCAGATAGGTGGGTAGCAGATGATTGACGAAAAGAAGTCAAAAGTTCAGTACCAGTGTCATAATGGAGGGGAAGCTGGAGGTAAGACAGAAAATCCTGAGCAAGAGTCGCAAAGGTGGTATGAGAGGAAGGGGCCTGATAACCATGCCACTTAGAATCTTCCCCACTAAGCGCACATTGGAACAACCAAAGACAAACAGAGTCATCAGTAATGGAGTTGGATGAACACCACATGTGGAACGATCGAACATGATTTGTAGGATCTTCACCAGCAAGACCTTAAAATTTGGGAATGTCGGAAGGGAGCTTGGTTGGCATAGGAGGCCAAGCAACATCATGGTGTATAGGGTCATTAATCAACTGGTAAAAATCGGGAAGGCTGAAGCCTGCCATGTAGGGGAGAAAGGGCGCAACTGAGGTAGTGTTCGTTGTGGTCTCACTAGTGGTATTCCTAGCATTAGGTCCGGGGTTACCACCAGCATTAGGTCTTGTACCATACATGGTGAAGGTGACTGGGGGAGTGTTGGTGTCTCGTGTTTTGATAGTTTGGAAAATCAAAAGACAAGGCAACATCAGAACCAGTCTTTAGAGTTACAGGATCTAGTCCTCCTGCTCTCAGAGAGGGATCTCTCAAAGTTTGTTTGCAAATATTTATCTTGTGTGCTTAGAGTATTGGTTTTAGACTAGTTATTAAGTGCATATGTTTGTTTGTTTGGTTGGATTGAATTGATACAGCAGAACATAAAAGGTATAGGAAAGATATATAGGACAGTAAAATATCTGTTTCATTGGGAAATGGAGTCAAAAAGAGGTCATAACACACTTTATCAACGGATATGGGATATCAAAGGGCAAATCTAACTTGGCCACAGGATCCTTTTGTTTTTGGAATGGAATGAACATTAATGATTTGGAAAGAGAGTTTTAATTCTCAACAAAGGGAATTTGAAAGCATAATTTGAAACAATAAATAGTTCTTTGATAGACAGGGCTAACCATAAATTCTACAAATCACACCTTTAAGCAAACAATGATTTCAAAACAACTTTCAAAGTAAAATCTAAGATTCGGGGAACACCCTATTTCCTCAAATATTTTATTCTAAAGGACTTTAGAAAACATATAAGATTTACTGATAATCACAGTCATAGAAGAGGGAACACCTAAAAACATCTATGATCATAATTATAACGACCTTTAAGCCAATTTTTTAAGTGAGGACAAAGGGCAAGATCAAAACAAACCTCTCTGATTCACTATAAGCAAAGAACTTCAAAGGGAGACTTCAATAACAATTTTTTAAGTGGCAACAGACAAGCAGGGAAAACCATAAATCATGTTGAAACCAACTGTTCAAACTATTAAGGAAATAAACAAGCATGAAGACTAAAGATAAAGATTAAAGCCTCTAAAATACGTCAGCAGAAGAAAACATAAAACAGTGAAGGATGAACAGGTCTAAGGTGCTTCCAAGAGTCATTTCTTAGCCTAATACTTTCTATCCTACTGTAGTGAGAAATTATGGAACATAATGAAAACAGGGAAAAACATTAAACAGTTCAGAATACTTCACGAACAGCCAAGCTCATGAATCCAATGATAGAGCCTTCTCAGGGACAAACATGCAACAACATCATCAAGACCTCCAAGACTTCAATTTTTTCTTCAACTTCAAAGCACTATGTATTGATTTCAGAGAGTTTCAATATTACAGCTTGTGATCAAACAACAACCAACCAATAGTTTCTCATCTTCTACAGAGGTATTTATAGAAGAATGAGGAGGTGAGACCTAACAAAATATCTCTAAGGACAATTAATACAGATTCAGGACTTCTTGACCTTTGAGGGGCTCGATGGAGAAGTTTATAGGTGGACTATTGTATTAACTGTTTTTACAATAAATATCAAAGCTTGGTGGGAGCTTTTATTGACTTTGAGGCTCTGTGTAATGTGTGGAGTAACTCCGCAGATATTTTCTGCATTGATTTCTTTGCAGAAGTAACTCCCTGGCTGTGCTGAGGCAAAATCTGATCTTCTTCAATAACTTCGGCCTTTGTTTTGAAAGGTTTGAGGCAACAGGTGGCTCTGTGGTAGCTGAGGAATCAATTCGCCTCAAATAAGGTAGTGGAGGCCTTTCTGTCTGTTAAAAATTTATAATATTTTTTTTTAATTGTGTTTTAACCCAGGGAATTAGGCTTTTGATAATCATTCCTAGCCGTAATTCCCCAGATCTATCTTTAATCTTCTTTTCTGCTGCGCTCTGCTCTTCAATACTTATACTCTTTTTAAATGTGATTTAATCACAGTGTCTTGTCGATGTGCAGGCTGCGCAGGCCTTTTTACGTGTTACCAACGCTCATGAAACATTGATAAATCATTGAATAGAGCCCGTGAATGGTTCCTTTCTAATAGCTCGAAGGCGCAGGAAATGTCTTTCCCAACCATCGGCTTTCCTTCATTATACAATGGAAAACCATTAAAACACCTGCAAAACACAAAAATAATTAAGAAATCCTGTGTTTTTAGGTTTAGACTGCTTCAGATGGCGGGGAAAGGAGCGTAGCCATTAGATGAAAGCATCCAACGATGGAGATCGGCGAAAAAGGAAAAAGGAGAGCGGGGAGAAGAAATAAGACAGGGTGGTTTTGGATCATCCGATCCAGACACGTGGACGGTTCGGATTGAATCAGGAGGTCACAATTGGGGGATCTTGCGATGCGATCAATCGCATTGTAGATATTTGCGATGGGCATTTTAAAATAAAATCGCAATCTGGAAGGGTTGCGATTGCGATGGATCGCATCGTAAATATTTGTGATGGGTGCTTTAAAATAAAATCGCAATTTGGAAGGGTTGCGATTGCGATGGATTGCATCGCAAATATTTGCGATGGGCGCTTTAAATAAAATCGCAATTTGGAAGGGTTGCGATTGTGATTAGCACCCGGGTCTACAACCTTTGGTTTTTGCAGAGAAAGCATGAGATCTGAGGCTCAAAACAAAGGGGCTGATCGCAATCGCATTTTTACAATATGGAACTAAACGCAAAAACTTGCGTTCTTGAACAATTTGCGATGCGATAAGCGTCTTAACCTGTTAACAAGTGGTTCCAGCCCTAAAGCGTATGATGGGGAAGTGGTTAGGACTTAACCCAAGGGGGCTGAAATCCATAGTCAAAATACTTGTACTTTTCATGGTTTTTAATGGATTTTGGAGGTTTCGGAATAGTTAAAAAATGAGTTTTTAACTATGTAAAGAGGATTTTCATAAATGGAAGAAGAGGATTTATGAAAATAAGGGAGTTTTTATGGAGAAAAGGGGAGAAAATGAAGGTTTGAGAAGGGGGAAAATGAAGGTCTTTCAGTAGTTTCTTCTCATGATTTCAGCAGAATTTCCGAGTATAAAATGGCAAAGGTAATGAAGATTTTGGACAGAGGCATGAGGCCTTTCAAGAGTCTTCAAGAGCCAACAATTTTTAGTAATAAAATTTGTTCCTTGGAGGCTCAGCGAGTCTTAGCCACCTTTTTCTATAATCAAATATTATAGGTGGCTAACAATGGCTCCACTTGGGGATGATGCCTTCTTGAAGGTATCAAGAACTTTAGACTTGCATTCTCTGGGAGGCTGATCAGTTGCCTCATTCTATTGTTCTCTGGGAGGCTGACCTGTGCCTGATCCGTTGGGCTGCCTTTCCTTTGCTGGGATGATCTTCTTTAAAAACATATTAGCAGCTATGAAAACAATGGATTTTCATCAATACAAACTTTCTACCTACCCAATCCTACTGATCTAGAATTTTTTCTTCATTGGAGTGCACTTGGATTGCCAAACTCTTTTCACACCATTTTATTCTTTTGAAAGCAGGAAATCTAATCTATTTCTACTCCTTATTTCTCCCTGAACTCAGATTTAACAGTTGAGTTCAAATGATTCTCTACCTAATCTACCGTCTGTTGGGATTAAACTGTCCAACAGATTTTCATTCTCTAAATTCTAAAACATAAATTCAAAAGCAGTCAAGCCAAATATTAAACTGTTTGTCTTGCTGTGATCTATGGCATAAAAACAAGTTGCACATAGATATTATTTTTCAGAAAATTAAATCAAAATGGAAGGCTTAAGATCTGAAAATTCAAAGTACTGCCTTCTCTTTTTACAGCTCTGTTTTTTCTTTGTTTGAGCTGTTTCTTCCTTGTTCTCTGGTTCAGATTTTGAGTTAATTAGAACCAGATTTTTACATCTCTTGACTCAGAAAAAATAAAACAGATTTGAGTCATCTCTTTTTGGAAACTTAGGTTCAGATTTTGAACATGTTTGAACCTTTGATTTATATCCTAATCTACCTACTGATAAGCCAAGATTAAACATTTTGGCAAATCGAGTTCACTATCCTATCAGCAAAAAATTTAAAAACTAATTAGTCAAGATTAGGCTTTTTGACTAACTAGGAGTGTGTTTTGTAGGAGTGGCATTTAAGCTAGCACACTTTTAGATTTGTTTCTCTTTTTGGTATGGGGCTATACCTTTCTTGTTTTGACAATATGCCCTCTTTTTCTTTCCTTTCTTTGTTTTTGTATTTTTTGATTTTTCTAACTTTGAATGCAATGGTTAGACTATGATATTTACAATGAAAAAATAAAATGCTTTGAAACTTAAGATTCTTGGCAGAAGTAATGCTTGAGCATCCTGCCATTGACAGGATCTGAGACCTCCATATAGGTCTTCTCCATTCAATTCTTTCAAGAAAAATGCATTGTGACCCCTCTCAGCATGAATAATATAGGGCCCTTTCCACAAGTTCTCAAACTTGCCATGTTTTCCCTTCTCTTCTTTTCTTGAATCCCACTTAAGAACAACATTCCCAACTTGGAAATTATTTGCCTTAGTCCTCTTATCAAATAGCTTCTTCATTTTTTCTTGGACTAACTGTGTTCTTTCATAGACTTCCTCTCTGGTCTGCTGTAAATGGATTGTTTGATTGATCCTTCTCTGCATATCATTTTCTTCAATCTGCACTTCTTGAAGGAGTTTCATGACTAGAACTCCCAATGAGGTAGGAAAAACTGCATCCATGCCATAAACTAACTGGTAGGGGGACATATTTATCGATTTCTTTGTAGTTAATCTATCAGCCCATAAGGCGTGGACCAGCTTACTGTGCCATGATTTTTGATTTTGCTCCAACAACTTTTTAATGATATTGATGAGGCTCTTGTTGGAAGATTCGGCTAATCCATTTCCTCGGGGATAGTAAGCAGTGAAATGGCCCAAGGTTATGTGATATTTGTAGCAGAAATCAACTATTTTCTTAGATTTTAAAGTAGCAGCATTGTCTGTTATGATTTTTCTGGGAAAATCAAATCTGGATAGGATATTAGTTTCGAGAAACTTGATGATGATAGAGTCATTAGCATTTCTGGAGGGTATAGATTCTATCCACTTGGTAAAGAAGTCAGTGGCTATGAGGATCCACTTATGCTGAGCTGAGGAGGATGGATTAATTTCACCAATGAAGTCCAGCCCCCACTGTTGAAAAGGTGCCTCAACTCTGATATGATGTAAAGGTAAGGGAAGGAGTTTTCTTTTGCCATCAAAGATTTGACACTTATGGAAATACATGACCAGCTTTTGAGTGTCAAGGAAGAGGGTAGGCCAATAGTAACCAGATCTAAGAATTTTGTTGGATGTGGCCTTCCAGTAGAGGTGTCCTCCACAGTCTCCATCATGAAATTTATGCATGATTTTTCCTGCATCATCTTCAAGTAAACATTTAAGAAAAATTCCAACAACATTTTTCCAATATAATACTCCATTCAATATGCAAAAACTCAAAGCCTTTTGTTTCAAGAATCTAGCTTTAGTTTTAGACAAAGAAGGAGAGGCATTTAGATATAAAAGCACATAAATAATGTCAGCATACCAAGGAGAATTTAGAAATGTTTCTTCAATGAAAGGAGCATCAGATTATTCTGTTTCTTCCAACACATCTACCATATTCATGTCCAGTGCTTGAAAGTTGGACTTAGCCATAAGTTTTGCTAATCCCTGCCCCTTGACTAGTTTGGTGGGCCTAATTTCTAAGTCATATTCAAGAATATTTGCAATCCATTTTCCCCTTTACCATCGGGGTCTTGACTTAGAATGTCCTTGACAACAGTATGTGGAACAAAATAAATTATGTGAGAGTGTAAAATATAGACCCTAAAGTCTTTTAATGCTTTCACTAATGCTAAGGCTTGCTTCTCCATGATGTTATATTTGAGTGGAGCATCTCTTAAGGCCCTACTAAAGAAAGATATTGGTTGTTCTTGCCCCAAATCATTCTTTTGAAGTAAAACTGTAGCTATTGTATGTTCGGATGCAAAGGAAAAGATATAGAAATCTTTGGTAAAATCTGGACTAATCAGGACTGGTGCTTGAGTAAGAGCTTGTTTGACCAGTTCGAATGATTGTTTAGCTGGTAAAGTCCATTTTACACCTACATCTTTCTTAAGCATGTTTGTAATGTTTTTTAATAGCTCAACAAGATTAGGAATAAACCTTCTTAGAAAATTAATCTTTCCGATGAAAGATTACAATTCTTTGAGGCTCCTTGGATGGCTGATCTGCAATATGCCATCTATCCTTATAGGGTCTATTTTGATTCCCTCTTCCGAAATTATGTGTCCAAGAAGTTTACCTTCTTGGAGACCAAAGAGTGTTTTCTTGGGATTCAACGAAAAACCAAATTTCCTACACTTCTCAAAAACTTTTCTTAGGTGAATCAAATGTTCTTCATTAGTTTTTGAGAAAATAGTTATGTCATAGGGGTAAATGATTATGAAATAGCCAATGTCTTCAGAAAAGGCTATGTCCATGGCCCTTTGGAAGGTGGCCCCTGCATTCATTAATCTGAAAGGCATTTTGACATACATAAAGGTGCCCCAAGGTGTGGTAAAGTAGTTTTGATTTGATCACTTGGGAGCACTAACACTTGGTTGTAACTTGAGAACCCATCTAAGAGTGATATCCTTTTTTACCCAACTACCCTCTGAAGTATATGATCCATTTTTGGCAATGGGTAGTTGTCTTTTAGGGATGCTCTGTTTAGGTTTCTGAAATCGATACAGAGTCTGATCTCCCCTGTCTTTTTCCTAACAAAAACTAAGTTTGATACCCATTCTAAAAATCGAACAGGTATTATAATGCCAACATCATGCATCTTTTCAATTTCGGCTCTAACTAAAGGTAATAAAAGTGGGTTTATTCTCCTCAGTTTTTGTTTGAAGGGCTTTTGATTTTCCTTCAAGGGAATCTTGTGCTGAATGATGCTAGTATCGTAAGACTTCAGATCTGTGTATGCCCAGGCAAAAACATCTTTAAACTCTTTAAAAAGATTAATGTATCGAGATTTTGTATGAGTTGGAAGAGTGCTGGACAATTAAATCATCTTGGGTTCCGTTAGGGAGCCTATGTTGTGTTCTTCTATGTTTGTTTCTACAGGCTCTATTTTTGGTTCCTTGGCTACATCATTAAAATAAAAAAGGTGTTCTAAAGGTGCTAGACCTCTTGGAATTTTATCATTTTTGCATGATAAAACTTCCAGGTCTTTTTGGTCCACATTGTCAATTGACTCTGCTTCAAATGTATTCTCATAATGACTTATATCAGCAGAGTGTGTGATTTCAACTTCTGGGATTTGTTAAATATACAAACAAGTTTCTTTATGGCTGGTTTCTGATATTGGTATGCCAAAATCATTTTCTGATTTCAAGAAATCGTCTATGTGTTTGTCAGAATCAAACACTTGCCAGTGATCTTCGTTATCAGGTACGGCTGGTTTGTGTTTTACTTTTACACTGAATTGTTGATTTATTTAAGGTGTCTGACAATTGCTGGCATTGAAAGTGAGTTCATTTGCTAGATGATTCAATTCTCTTGGAATGAAAATAAGTTCATATTTTTCAAAGGTTTTCAATAGATCAAGGGCAGCGTTTTGATATTCCCTAAGTCTTGGAATTTTAGCTGAGTATTCTCGTTTGATTTGTTTTATGATAAGTTCAGAATCTCCTAAGATTGATATCCTCTGGGCTTCTAGCTGTTTAAGCAGTTGTAAGCCTAGGAGAAGTGCTTCAACTCAACAATATTGTTAGTGCATGGGAAATCTAATTTGTATGAAAAACTCTATTTTGTATTTTGAATCCACACACCTGCTCCTGCACTTGTTTTATTACACGATCCATCAAAATTCATTTTCCAAAGTATGCCATCCTTATTTTCATTTTCTTGTTGTTGTTGATTGTCAATGCTTTGAATTTGATCGAAGGGAAGATTGGATTGTTGTGGTGAACTGATTGGGTCTATGTTATCTTTATCTTGTTGATTAATGTCATCTTCATTATATAAGATAAAGGAATCTAAACTTTATTGAATAGAATAGATTGGAGAATTTTTTGGTCTGTCCATGTTGCTCACCATGTACTTCATGTGAGATTCCCTATATAGTCTTCTGTTTTGGTTAAAAATGGGAATGGTGGCATAAGACATGTCCATTTGAAGGCTTCCCTGAAGTTTGGCTCCCCAAGATCTTGATAAGAGCATGCCATACTTAGGGGGAATGTCAGCTACAACTATATCCATAACTAGACTCTTAGCAGGGATCTGAGCTAAAGTAACACATAAATCTTTGATTAAACCCAAAAATTTGACTCGGCTTGAGTCAAAAGAATACAAATCTTTTTATGGTTTAGTAATCTCTAAGCCTAGGCTCTCCATTACCAACTTGGGCATCAGATTGTGTGAAGCTCTCGAATCTAATATGGCATTGTGTAAAATTTTCTCATGTATGTTCAAGCTAACATAGAAAGGAGGGACAACCCCTTCTTGATATTTTCCTTCAACTTCTAGACCAAACAACAACTCAGGTTTATCATTTGTCAAGTTTAAAGTGTCTGTATCACTTCCTAAGTTCAAAGCTTTCAAAACTTGGTTTTTGTACACCTCTTGGGTTACTAGTTCAGCTAGGGGGGTGGTGATTTTTATTTTGGCAATCTCTCCCTCAAGGCTGAAAGGAATAATTGACTTGTTTGTATTTACATCTGTTTTTTCAATTGAATTATTTTCAACAACTTTGATTTGCTGAACCTTGTTTGGAATGGTAGTTGGGATAATTTTATTAGGACCACTAGCTGAAGTGCTAGGGGTACTCTATTCAACATTTGGCTGGACACCTTTGTCTTTGTTTGAATTTGGTTTTTTAGTCGAAATGTTGGTTTTCTCTGCTGTCTTTTTGGGCTGATTTTCTGCGTTTTTCTTGACAACAGTGCTAGTGTTCTTATCTTTTGATTTATCTATGTTTCCCTTGCTCCTAAGATCATAATGTTTATGTATCTCCATGATTGAATTTTCAAAACCTAATCTATAGTCATTAGAATCTTCATAGGTGTTTGTATTTTTATCAGAAGAGAAAAAATCTTGTTCTTCCTCAGTGAGGAAAACATCATCTCCACTATCTGATCCAATCAAGTTTACATGGGATTCTTCCAACCTTTCCAACTCCCTATCTTCCTCATATTGATCTACATAGTTTTTTTGGAAGGGAGGTCTAATCTGTTGGTCATTTTCATTCTGTTTTTCTTGATTGTTTTCTCTTCTATAATTTTGATTTCTATTTCGAGGAGCGGCTTGGTTTTGATTTGCTCGTGCTTTCTTAATTATACTCATCTCTTTCATCATTTCTTCCAACATCCTCTCCATTTTTGATCTTGAAGTAGAAGGAGTGGACTCTTCTCTAAAAGACACTCTCTTTTCATTTTTCATTCTTGCTCTCTTCTCCATCAAGTTGACTTCCACATAAAGAGCACCCTGTTGCATATCTTCCAGAGTTGCAAAATTTCTTTCTCTCAGCTGATAGGTCATGTCAGAGTCAAACCCTTCAGGAAATTTATTTAAAGCTGAGCTCTGTGGAGGTTTTAGTTCTGGGGAAAGTGCATTATACACACTATTGAACCTAGTGCAGTAAGCTTGCACACTTTCCCTAGTATTTATATGGAGGTTCTTGTAGTCAGAAAGGACTTGGAGAGGGTTTTTCTTTACTTCCCATTTGTTTAGGAATGTTTGATGGAAGGCTTGGAGATTGTTAATACTACGGGGGGCTAAACCTTTGAACAATTTTCTTACTTCTCCCCCTAAACTCTGAGCAAATAACCTAATCTTGACAGAATCATCATCGATTTCATTTCTGTCAAAGTAGTCATTCATTTTATCTACATGTTGTGATGCAGTTGTAGCATTGTTGGCATCATACAATGGAATTTTGGACTGATAGTCCTGTGGAAGATTAACTAATGGTACAGAAAGGACTAGAGGAGCATACCATGCTACCATGATAGGTGGTGGGGGTGGATTTACAAAAGGGAAAGTGGGTTGAAGTGGGGTGGTTTGGACAGTGGATGTACCGGGGATAGATTGTTGAGCTGACCTTGGGTGAGAGACACCTAAATTGAGAAGGAAATGTAAATTAGGTGGTGTTTTCTCTACTACCAGGTTTTTCACTTTGTTCTGGGGATGAAAGTGAGGACTCAGAATCTATCTGAATTATATCATCAAGCGACCTAGTTCTAAAAGGATTTCTTAAGTCGACTTGTGATTGGTGTAGGGCTGCGAGATTTTCAGGGACTGAATTAGATCTCAAGGGTGATATGAAAACAGTTGAAAATTTTATCTTGGAATATTTCCTAAGTATACTTTCAGGGTTTTCAACTTCTTCCAGTGGGTTTGGGTCAAGGTAGGCTCTAGTATGAATCTTTCTAGGAGCCACTATGCTATGTTTTTTAGACCCAGTTGAAAAAGAAAAGTTTTAACCAAATATGACAATCTTTAAGAGGTTAACTGATATTCTCAGAAGAAGGAAAATTTTAATCTTAAAGACTTCTATCTGAGCTTGTTATGATGCTATTAAGACTTGGGGTCTTCCCAGTGGAGTCTTAAGGTCTGAATTTAGGATTGTGGAGTCGCCAGGTGGGAATTTTTTAGCTCTTTTGGAGGCAAAAGGTTTTATGGTCCACCACCAAGTTTATTATGAAGCCAAACTGAAATGTTTTGGGTTTTTTTGAGTTAATTTGGTCTTATAGGTTAGGAGAGTGTTCTAAGTCTGAATTAACACTTAGCTAGGGTGTCAAAACGTACAGAGTTTTCTCTTATGGCTTGGTAACTAAAATCTTCAAGGTTTGACAGGGCTTTATGAGAATCTTAAGGGTTACTTAGTTTGTCACTGATTCAAAAGGATCCTATCATGATTACCATTGCTTGGTAGTGCTTGAAAAAGGTTACTTATGTTATATTTAGACAGTGAGTGTTTTGTTTTGCAGATTTTGCTCAGAGTCCCACCGTGATCGCCATTATGTTGGTGTCCCGTGTTTTGATAGTTTGGAAAATCAAAAGACAAGGCAACATTAGAACCAATCTTTAGAGTTACAGGATCTAGTCCTCCTGCTCTCAGAGAGGGATCTATCAAAGTTTGTTTGCAAAGATTTATCTTGTGTGCTTAGAGTATTGGTTTTAGACTAGTTATTAAGTGCAGATGTTTGTTTGTTTGGTTCGATTGAATTGATACAACAGAACATAAAAGGTCTAGGAAAGATATGTAGGACAGTAAAATATCTGTTTCATTGGGAAATGGAGTCAAAAAGAGGTCATAACACACTTATCAAAGGATATGGGATATCAAAGGGCAAATCTAACTTGGCCACATGATCCTTTTTTTTTTGAAATGGAATGAACATTAATGATTTGGAAAGAGAGTTTTAATTCTCAACAAAGGGAATTTGAAAGCATAATTTGAAACAATAAAGAGTTCTTTGATAGACAGGGCTAACCATAAATTCTACAAATCACACCTTTAAGAAAAAAATGATTTCAAAACAACTTTCAAAGTAAAATCTAAGATTCGGGGAACACCCTATTTCCTCAAAGATTTTATTCTATATGACTTTAGAAAACATATAAGATTTACTGATAATCACAGTCATAGAAGAGGGAACACCTAGAAACATCTATGATCATAATTATAACGACCTTTAAGCCAACTATTTAAGTGAGGACAAAGGGCAAGATCAAAATAGACCTCTCTGATTCACTATAAGCAAATAACTTCAAAGGGAGACTTCAATAACAGTTTTTTAAGTGGCAACAGACAAGCAGGGAAAACCATAAATCATGCTGAAACCAACTGTTCAAACTATTAAGGAATAAACAAGCATGAAGACTAAAGATAAAGATTAAAGCCTCTAAAAGACTTCAGCAGAAGAAAACATAAAACAGTGAAGGATGAACAGGTCTAAGGTGCTTCCAGGAGTCATTTCTTAGCCTAATACTTTCTATCCTACTGTAGTGAGAAATTATGGAACATAATGAAAACAGGGAAAAACATTAAACAATTCAGAATAATTCACCAACAGCCAAGCTCATGAATCCAATGATAGAGCCTTCTCAGGGACAAACATGCAACAACATCATCAAGACCTCCAAGACTTCAATTTGTTCTTCAACTTCAAAGGACTATGTATTGATTTCAGAGAGTTTCAATATTACAGCTTGTAATCAAACAACAACCAACCAACAGTTTCTCATCTTCTATGGAGGTATTTATAGAAGAATGAGGAGGTGAGACCTAACAAAAGATCTCTAAGGACAATTAATACAGATTCAGGACTTCTCGGCCTTTGAGGGGCTCGATGGAGAAGTTTACAAGTGGACTACTGTACTAACTGTTTTTACAATAAATATCAAAGCTCGGTGGGAACTTTTATTGACTTTGAGGCTCTGTGTAATGTGTGGAGTAACTCCGCATATATTTTCTGCATTGATTTCTTTGCAGAAGTAACTCCCTGGCTGTGCTGAGGAAAAATATGATCTTCTTCAATAACTTTGGCCTCTGTTTTGAAAGGTTTGAGGCAACAGGTGGCTCTGTGGTAGCTAAGGAATCAATTCGCCTCAAATAAGGCGGTGGAGGCCTTTCTGTATGTTAAACACTTATAATGTTTTTTTTTAAATTGTGTTTTTACCCAGGGAATTAGGCTTTTGATAATCATTCCTAGCCGTAATTCCCCAGATCTATCTTTAATATTCTTTTCTGCTGTGCTCTGCTCTTCAATACTTATACTCTTTTTAAATGTGATTTAATCACAGTGTCTTGTCGATGTGCAGGCCGCGCAGGCCTTTTTACGTGTTACCAACGCTCATGAAACATTGAAAAATCATTGAATAGAGCCCGTGAATGGTTCATTTTTAATAGCTCGAAGGCGCAGGAAACGTCTTTCCCAACCCTCGGCTTTCCTTCATTATACAATGGAAAACGATTAAAACACCTGCAAAACACAAAAATAATTAAGAAATCCTGCTTTTTTAGGTTTAGACTACTTCAGATGGTGGGGAAAGGAGCGTAGTCGTTGGATGAAAGCATCCAACGGTGGAGATTGACGAAAAAGGCAAAAGGAGAGCAGGGAGAAGAAATAAGGCGGGGTGGTTTTGGACCGTCTAATCCGGACACGTGGACAGTCCGGATTGAATCAGGAGGTCGCAATTGGGGGATCTTGCGATGTGATCAATCGCATCGCAGATATTTGCGATGGGCATTTTAAAATAAAATCGCAATTTGGAAGGGTTGCGATTGCGATGGATCGCATCGCAAATATTTGTGATGGGCGCTTTAAAATAAAATTGCAATTTGGAAGGGTTGCGATTGCGATGGATTGCATCACAAATATTTGCGATGGGCGCTTTAAATAAAATCGCAATTTGGAAGGGTTGCGATTGTGATTAGCGCCCGGGTCTATAACCTTTGGTTTTTGCAGAGAAAGCATGAGATCCGGGGCTCAAAACAAAGGGGCTGATCGCAATCGCATTTTTACAATATGGAACTAAACGCAAAAACTTGCGTTCTTGAACAATTTGCGATGCGATAAGCATCTTAACCTGTTAGCAAGTGGTTCCAGCCCTAAAGCGTATGGTGGGGAAGTGGTTAGGACTTAACCCAAGGGGGTTCAAGTCCATAGTCAAAATACTTGTATTTTTTATGAATTTTTCATGGTTTTTAATGGATTTTGGAGGTTTCGGAATAGTTAAAAAATGAGTTTTTAACTATGTAAAGAGGATTTTCATAAATGGAAGAAGAGGATTTATGAAAACAAGGGAGTTTTTATGGAGAAAAGGGGAGCAAATGAAGGTTTGAGAAGGGGGAAAATGAAGGTCTTTCCGCAGTTTCTTCTCATGATTTCAGCAGAATTTCTGAGTATAAAATGGCAAAGGTAATGAAGATTTTGGACAGAGGCATGAGGCCTTTCAAGAGTCTTCAAGAGCCAACAATTTTTAGTAATAAAATTTGTTCCTTGGAGGCTCAACGAGTCTTAGCCACCTTTTTCTATAATCAAATATTATAGGTGGCCAACAGGGAGAACCGGGGGTGGGATGAGAAGGAGAACCCAATGAACCAGAAGAAGATTCAGAGTGCGGACTTGGTGGAGGAATAACTCGAATCCTACGCGAAGGAGTAAGTATTCCTACCAGAAATTGAGGATGAAGGCCAAGAAGTCTCCAGGATAAACGCCTTGGTGGCGCAATGATGACGACAAAAACACGACACAAAGGAAAAAGAGACCAACAATGGTAGGGAGGTGCAGGATCAACTGATTACAATGTCTAAACAAGGGCAAAGAGGTGCATGATCAATTGATTTCAATGTTTTAGAGTCTTTGCTTGGCGGTGTTAACCAAGCCATTTTTGCTTAGGGTGTGTGTGTAAAGTGTGTAAATTTTAATTTTTAAACCCAGACGTTTGTAGAGAAAAAGAAAAAGTGTGTTGTATAGCTGCAAATAAACCTGCAAATAACAGTATATCAGATTGAAATAACAGAAAATAAACAGCTAATAATGCAATAATCTAAACCCAATGAGGCGGGCCTCTTAACAAATAGTCTGTAGGTGGGTGAAAAACTAATCAAAACACACTGAAATAGCCAATATATCTAAGGTCAGGAGGGATAGGGATCTAAAGGTCAAATTTGCTAGAAAGTGGTGTAGAAAACAACAACAAATCAGAGGAAAGATTGATGTAAATGAGGTGGTGAAAGGCTATGTCCTGAAGGGAAATGGAGGTGACCCTAGAGGAAAACCAAAAAAAACCTAAATCAGGTGTTTTGGATGGATAAATAACCGATCTGAAGTGGATCAGAAGGTGAGGTATCAGATCTGAAAAATGGCTGAAGACTCTGAAATTTTAGACAACCTGCAACAGCAAAAACTTTGCCACAAAAAGTGGAGGGTACTGAAGCCCTAAGGGCTAGGTTCCCACTTAGTTGAGCAAAAAAAAAAAGTACATGTCTAAAATTGGCAGAGGCGGAGGTTAGACAACCCTGAACAGAGATTCAGACAAACCCATAAAACTTTCATAAAAATTCCCGCAAAAATTCCAGGTCGCAGTTTTTGATCTGTTTTCTGCAGAGGTCGCAGTTTTTGGGCTGATTCCTGCTTCCTGAAGCTCCAAGTTGCAGGTTTTGGGAAAAAAGTGTGACCTGCACTTCCGACACTTTTGGTGACAGATTTCAGAAAATAGTGTTGTCTCAGCTGCAACTGATGTCTGTAACCTACGCAATAGGTCCGAAGACACACGAAAGTTAGAATTTTTATCGTTTTAGGGTTTTATAGGTTAAAAAAAACATCAAGAAAAGAATAAACAAGAGGCTGAAGAGAAATCCTAGGGATTGAAGCAGCTAGATATGCAAGGATCAGAAAAACAACAGCGGTCGTAATCATAAACCCATGTGGAGTCACCAATTGTTAGTATGAATCTTAATTCCAAGCATATGAAAAAATACCACTTTAGTTGTGGATAACAAACGACCCTAACAACAAATATGGCTACCAATATCCCCAGATCTGCAGTTAGGTGATCAAGATAAATGCTACAAAAATCTAGATCTATGCATCAGAAGACATTAAGCAGTAGAAAAAACAAGATTTACTCCATGCATCCAATAGACAAGACAAGGATATGTTGAATGAATTTTGTATCCATAGCACCTGGGAGGAAAACACAGAAGGGTGTTACTAGTTCTCCTCAATGGGATGGGTTCTTGTAAGTCCTCAGCACTTCAGATCTAAAATTCCTCTCTTGATGGTGTAGAAAACCCAGACAAAAATGGTAGCAAAATATGACTATGATGGTGGATCAAAGTCAAACAAAAAGTATAGATCCAGAGTGATATTTAGGCAACAAAAGGTGGTAAATGAATGGAAAAACCCTTATATTTATAACAAAATATTGAGTTAGTCTAGATATTGGTGCATAATTAAAATATTATTAACCAAATAAAGATCCAAATTTTATGGAATATTTTATTATATTTGTTGGAGGGAAAAGGAATTTGACTTGGGTCAAATCCCTTTATTTGTAAATAATAAATAAATAAATGATTTATTTATCATTTTAACGATGTGGCTGAGTAATAATCAAATAAATAATGACTTATTTAATTATTCATGGGTGATTTAGTCATATTTAACAAAGAATATTATTTAAATAAGTTTTAAATAATTATTCTTAGAAAATAATAAGATAAATAGTGATTTATCTAATTAGTTTCCTTGTTTTGGGTTAAATATAACCAGGAATATTAATTAAACTACTGTTTAACTAATTATTCCTTGAAGAAAATGAAACAAATGTAGATTTATTTAATATTTCCTCATGGGGTTTCATGTTTAGACCATAAACAACTTAATAAAGGTGGTTTACTAAGTTATTTTCAAAGTGAAAGCAATTTTACTTAGAGTAAAGTTGGTCCTACATGGTGTACTTGTGTCCATCTAATAACAATAGGTTAGATGACCAAAAAATGGTGTAACACAGTGCTAAGAAGCAAATGAATATTGCAAGGATTAGAACTAATTCTCATGAGCTTCAGAGTGAAACTGAGTGTTGGTTTATTGTGACAGCTGCATTAAGGATAGCTAGTTGTTAACTAGTTATGAGACAATTTTAATTATTGTTTTAAGAAAAAAGATTGGAATTATTAATGTTTTGCTGAAAGGTTATTTTCAGCAGTGGTTAATTATGAATAATAAATCAGTTGTGGGAATTAATTTCATAAAAAAAGTAAAAGTTGATGGTAAATTTTTTCCAAGAACTAGAAAGTGGTTGGGGACAGTTGGAAACATTTACCTGCTCCTCTGGGGATAAGAGACTGATCCTAGTGAGGAGTGGGGGTTTTGTTGATGGAAGGATAGAGTGAAGATTTTTCTTAAGTTGGTAGAGACCAGTGGAAAATCACTCAGAAAATCCTGATTTAATTTCTAGCACTGACTGGACCAGCAATCCTGAGGTTACAACAGAAATTCCACTGTTAACCTGTACCTGTTCAGGATTGGAGCACGGGGGCAAGAGTAGGAAGTTATTTCCTCTCTTGATGGTTGGGAGGACCACAACTAAACTTTTCATAATTTAGATAAGTAACTATGTGTATATTTTCAGTAAGATAAGCACTGCAATACACCCACTCAGAAAATGTTTAGACATTTATTTATTTATTTATGACAGTAACAGTGGATACTCATTTTAATGTTATTATCTCGTTATGTATAATTCTCTAGAAAGATTGGATATTATACTTATACACAGAACCTATTTTGACATTGGAAGTTTAATGATTAAGACTCTAGTAAAGAAGAAAATTATTACTCAGTATTTCCACTTTAATAGTAGAGAATGTATGTGATAAAGAAAAGGGAAAAGAAGATTATGAGTTAAATGTGTAATTATATAAATTTCTACAGTAAACTCCATAGCTAGTAAACTGTGAGCAAGTTACGAAAAAGAAAACAAGAACTGTGTAGAAAGGAAAGAGATCAAGTCTAAAATTCTGTAGAGATAAAAAAATAAATCACTCGTATACACATTTAAAGACGATGTTCTTGATTAAACAACAGAGGATATTGTCAGTCATGGGTACAAGATAAAACCATAACCCATGACGTAGTTGTCCCTCAAGTAAAAACTATATACAGACTTTGTAGGTGGTCCGGCCACCATGATAATTATCTAAAGAAGAAATAAACTACGAAGTAATACCAAGAAACTGAAAACTGGAATTACTTTATCAATACTGTAAAGACAGGAAGAAAGGCGTATTTATTTAAGAGAGTTGAATATATCATTTGCCAAGCTAACTACATATCATCAAATCGAATGAACGAAGGAAATAAATATGAGACAAAACTGAGATTGAAAACTACGCTTGAACCTCTGCTATACATAAGCTCTGCACAGCTTGAAATACTATGAAGTCGCTATGAATTAAATAGTACATATAGACCAAACAAGAAGTAAATGTAACATGAAATGAACCTTATGACGACTGCCTTTCATTACTTAAACCAAGAACAAGAGTTTGTTGAATACTTAGTTAACAACTAGTTATCATAACTGAAAATACCTCTTAGTCTTCTGCATTAATGTTAACTAGTTGGATAGCCATACCTCGTAGTCTTCTGCCTTCTCATTTATTTTCCAGCTCACTCAGAAAAAAATATAACTGTATGTACTAATTTTAACATTATAGTGGGATATTTGTTCTCTTTCGGAGACTTTCCAATGCTTCACAAACAATATAAATCAATTAAACCATTTACATTTAATTACAATGAGAGCTCCAACTCACTCATTCAGCCTCTTGGTTCACTACGCTTGTCTTTTCTGTGACTTCAATATCAAACATATATATCAATACCTGAATTAATCCTCGATTTTGGCATAGACCCCGATGCACCAACATTCTATATATATTAATCCTTGTCTTTGGTATTAAACCTTAGGCATTTCAAAATGTATCAATATGCATCCAACCAAAGTCCACACATGCATTTGCATGTGGTACCACAATCATACGACTTAACATTTGAGTTAAGTTTCAATTAGCAGTACAACTGTTGATTCGGGCCCACTTATTAACGCACCACACACATCCGACGGCTGATAAGATGTCGCTTTGTCTTGGATGATCCAACGATCATCGCCCATTATCGCGTAATTTATATGTACTGACTTTAATTCTCAGAAATCGCGCAATAAAAATGTTTTTGGAAAACCATCTTAGGACACGTGGCATCCAAAGACACATATCGCGTTCATTTTGGCAATACTGCTTACCACTTTTGACCCTGTGCGATACTGCCGGTTTGCTTACCTTTGGTTTTACTGTTCACACTTAGGGTTCTGCTTCAGTTCATGGTTCCACTTCAATAAAGAATGTCGCTCCTTCGTTATATACATATTCATATAAGCTCTGTTCAACCTATAATATATAAAAATCCTTCTTGATTTCGTTATGTGCCTTTCTTCAGTACTTAGATATATATGAACCCTGTTTCATTGATATTTTAATATAATGCTATCATACGGTTTAAATGCCTGACTGCATTAGATTTTCATTGCAAAACGCTTGGTTCCATTACCCTCAAGGTTCCATCTCTGCTTGATCATTTCACTGTTTGTTAACTGCTCTGCCTCTGCTGCTCGACTGTTTCATCTTTGCCTCTGTATTCTCTGTCTCCGCCTCAGCTGCTCTGCCTCCTCTGGTTCTGTCTCCTTTCTCTGTCTTTGCGTCCTCTGCTGCTCAACCATTTCATTTCAATAGTCTTCTTCCGCCTGTCTCCTTTGCCATCTATGCTGTCTCCTTTGCTCTGCTTTGATTCTCTGTATGTCTCTGTAAATAAAATTTCCTCTTTTCTTTGCATGCTCCCTGTAAAATTTCCTCTATCTCTGCCTCTGTTGCCTCCTTTTCCATCAATGAAAACATTTCCAACAATCTCCCCCTTTGGCATTGATGGCAATACACTTCCTCTGTTTGCCTTTTAGGACCCTTCCTTCTGTTGCTTGCTCTTCCTCCCCCTTTGACATCAATGGCAAGGCGTTGCTCATTTTTCAGCGTGCTTTTAACTCTCACCCATGTTGCACTGATCTTCAGGACCTGTTTCATGCTTTCCTTGCTAACTAAGCTCCCCCTGGAATGATATTTTCATTTCTGTTCTCCCCCTGAAACTATGCTTTCTCTTCATATAAGAGAGTACCATCTACAGATACTACCCCTAGTCTATCTCTCAAATACTCAAATGGTTCTCTCGCAAGAGGTTTGGTAAATATATCTGCTGTCTGTTATTTTGTTGGCACATAATCCAACTTGACTACCTTCTGAGCTACTTGTTCTCGGAGAAAATGATACTTGATTGGGATATGTTTAGATTTTGAATGAAGCACATGATTTTTTGATATGCTTATAGCACCTGTATTATCAAATTTGATAGAGATAGGTTCATCAATGCTTGCCTTCATGTCTTGGAGGGTTTGCTTCATCCACATGACTTGTGTACAGCATGTTGTTGCTGCTATGTATTCTGCTTCTACTATAGATAGAGAAATAGATGTTTGTTTCTTGCTTAGCCATGCCACCAGACTTTCTCCTAGATAGAATGCACCTCCACTTGTGCTTTTCCTGTCATCCACACAGTTGGCCCAATCTGCATCTGTGTATGCTGTCAAAGTGAAGCTTTCGCCTTTTGGATACCATAGCCCAAACTGTACTGTTCCTTGTAGATATCTAAATATTATTTTGATTGCTAGAAGATGATTTTGCTTTGGTGCTGCTTGATATCTAGCCACAAGTCCTACTGCTAGCATGATGTCTGGTCTTGATGTTGTCAGGTACAACAGACTTCCTATCATGGATATGTAGAGTCTTTGATCTATATCAGTAGATCCATCATCAACACATAGCTTGCATCCCGTGATCATGGGAGTTGACACAGGTTTGCAGTCTTCCATTTTGAACTTTTTCAACATTTCTTTTAAGTATTTTTCCTGTGAGAGAAATGTGCCTGTGTTCTTTTGCTGAATTTGAAGTCCTAAATAGAAACTGAGCTCTCCAATCATAGACATCTCAAACTCTGATTTCATCTCCTCAACAAACCCTTTTTCTAGCTCATCTCTGTTGCTTCCAAACATAATGTCATCAACATATACTACAACAATCAGGAGTTCATTTTCATGGGCTTTTATGTATAGATTGTTGTCTACTCCTCCTCTCTTAAAGCCTTGTTTTTGTAAATATTTATCCAGCCTTGAGTACCAAGCACGAGGAGCTTGTTTTAGTCCATATAGAGCCTTCTTTAGTCTACATACATAGTCTTCCTTGTCTGTTAATGAGAAGCCTTCTGGTTGTTCCATGTAGACTTCTTCTTCTAGATCTCCATTCAGAAATGAAGATTTCACATCCATTTGATATACCTTGAAGTCTTGGTAGCATGCAAAGGCCAGAAACATTCTGATAGCTTCCATTCTGGCTACAGGGGAAAAATTTTCATTGTAATCAAGTCCTTTGATTTGTGAATATCCTTTGCAGACAAGTCTGGCTTTATTCTTGATTACCTGTCCTTGCTCATTGATTTTATTTTTGAATACCCAGTTTGAACCTATGACATTTTTCTCAGTGGGTCTAGGAACTAGTTCCCAGGTATTGTTCTTCTCAATTTGGTCCAATTCTTCATTCATAGCATTCACCCAATACTTGTCCTTGCTGGATTCTTCATACTTCTTTGGCTCGATTTGTGATAGCATGGATATGTATACCTCTTCTGTCTGTTCAGTTAGTTGCCTTCTTGTCTGGACCCCTACTCTCTTGTCTCCAATGATCTAATCTTCAGGATGGTTCTTCTGAGTGTATCTTGAGGGGGCTTTTGAGCTCAGTTCAACATCTTCTATTGTATTGCTTGTTTCATCATCATCTTGGTTTTTTTCTTTATGGTTGTCTGAAGGAATGCTGCTGTATGTACCTCTTGTATTGTTTGGAAGTTCTTCATCAAATATCATGTCAATGCCTTCTAAAATTTTTCTAAGAGTCTTGTTGTAGCACCTGTACCCTTTACTTTTGGATGTATATCCTAGAAATATCCCTTCATCTGCTCTTGCATCAAATTTCCCAAGATTTTCATCATTATTCTTTATGTAACACTTGCTTCCAAAGATTCTAAAGTGCTTGATTGAAGCTGGTTTACCATGCCATAGTTCATAGGGAGTCTTGTCACTGCTTGGCCTTAAATGAGCTTTGTTAAGGATATGCACGACTGTGTGTACTGCTTCTGCCCAGAAGGTTTGAGGAATATTACTCTCTTGCATCATGGCTCTGGTAATTTGTTGTACAAACATGTTTTGTCTCTCTGCTACTCCATTCTGCTGAGGTGTCCATGGAATAGTAAATTGTTGCTTTATCCCATGTTCATTGCATAGGTCTGCAAAGTCATAATCTGTGAACTCACCTCCTTTTTCTGATCTGATGCATTTTAGCTTGCATCTTGTTTGATTTTCTGCTAAAGCTTTAAATATTTTGAATTTCTCCAGAGCTTCCGATTTATTCTTAAGAAATGCAACCCATGTCATTCTAGATAAATCATCTATTATCAGCATGAAGTAGGATTCTCCACTTGGTGTTTTAGTTCTTGCAGGTCCACACAGGTCCATGTGCACAAGCTGGAGTGGTATTCTTGTTGATAACTCATCTTTGGCCTTAAATGATGTGCGGGCCTGTTTGCCCAATTGACAAGATTTGCATATGGTATTAGAAGGCCTTTTTATTTCTGGCATGTCTCTGACAACTTTCTTCTTGCTTAGTCTGATGATATGATCGAAGCTGAGATGTCCCAACCTCTTATGCCATAACCATGACTCCTCAAGTTTGGTAAGATGGCATGCTTCATCTTCCTCTTTCACTATGTAAACATTACTTTCTGTTCGAACTCCTTTGAGCAGAGTCTTACCTGTGGTGCTTGATCTGACTTCACAGTCTTGTGCTCTAAAAAGAACTTCACAGCCTTTATCACACATTTGACTGACACTCAACAAGTTTTCTTTCATCCCATCTACAAATAGTACATCTTGGGCCTTTCCTCTGCCATTATCTAGGCTGAATGAGCCTTTTCCTTTGATTTTTCCTGATTTATCATTGCCAAAAGTAACATTGCCAGATTTATTTTCATCAAAATTTATAAACTTGCTTCTATCTCCAGTCATATGTTTTGTGCAGCCACTGTCCAAATACCACTGTCTTTTCAGGTCTTGAGCAGTTAGAGCCAGGTCACATTTATTCACCTTATTTTTCCATTGGAAGCATCCTTTTGTTTGGTATCTTTTGTGAGATGGTGAATTACATCTTCTGAGAGGACATTTGGAAGGCATATGTCCAATTTTATTGCATACACAACATTTGATTATGATTTTTACAGAATTGTGAGTATGAGTAAAATTTCCTTGATTCATAAACCTCCTTGAGGTGTTGAGCATCAATCTTTGTCCATATTTTCTGCACTCAATGATTTTATGGCCAAATTCCTTACAATAGAAACAGTAACCATAGAAACAATTTGCATACCTGATGTGAGGTTGTCTTCTCCATTTGTTTTCTTGAGGCAATCTCTTCACTGTTTGCATCTTTTGCTGGTTTGAATTACTCCTCCTTGTATGACAGTATGCAACAATGTGTCCCAGCTTGTGGCAGTCATAACTGGTAGCATTTTTCATAAGAGGGAAGAATCTCCTTTGATGGCTTCCAAATTTGACATACTCAGGGGTATATGATCCTTTTTCTGTTGTCTTAGTATTTATTGCATTCTTTGTTATTAAAGATTTCTTCTGATCTCTGTCTCCCTCATTACATGTTTCTTCTTTTGTAGGAATTATTTGAGCTGCTTCATCAGCCTTCTTTTCTTTTACAAAAATAATATTTTTGTTTTCCTTTTCTTTGCTTTTACTTGATTCTCTTTCATAGCCTAGTCCAGTTTTTATAAGAGGAGATATTTGAGCATCCAGAATTTCTTTCAACTTACCAGAGCTTGTTGTTTGAGAAGAATTTGTAGACACTTTCCTTTGAACATTTTCTAATTTCTTCCTCAGACATACTACTTCTTCTTCTAGCTTCTCTTGTTCCCTAGTTTTATCTTTGATTTGCTGAAGTAACATGTCTTCTATCTTATTGGCTTCTTCAAGCTCTACCTTTAGCTGCATGAGGACTTCTGAATTTTTCTCTTCTCTTACATACTTGAGGAGAATGTCCTTTTGTTTTCTACACTTCAGTTTGAGTCTATCAATCTCCTCTAGGGCACTTCTTAGATCCCCCTCAAGGTCAACTTCACCTTCTTCTTCATCTTCTAGCAGGAATCCTTCAAGTTCTTCTATGGCCATTAGTAAAAACTCAGAGGTTCCTTCTTCACTTGAGGATTCATCTGATTTTTCAGATGCATTGCTGTCTTGTTGAGCATAGAAGGATTTTCTACTGAATTTCTTTCCTTTCTGCCAGTTCTTTGATGTATTTTTCTCTGATTCTTGAGCCTAATTCCTTACTTTCTTGTGAGGACACTTAGCAGCATAGTGTCCAACTCTTCCATAGTTAAAGCATTTGAAAGGAAGTTTACCTTTGTATTTACTTGAGCCTCTATCCAGTTTCTTGACAGATTTAGCCTCTTATTCATCAGAGCAAGAGCATATGTCTTCCTTTTCTTCTTTCTTCTTTTCTGTTTTAAAGGTTGCCTCCCTCGTACTTGGCTTCTTCTGTGGGAGCCTCATCTCATATGCTGTTAGATTTCCAAGTAGCTAGTTCATGGTCAAGGTTTCCCAATCAGCTGTTTCTTCTATTGCAGAAACCTTGGGGTTAAAACTGGGTGGAAGAGATCTTAGAATATTTTTTACAATTACACTTTCTGGTATGGTTTCTCCAAGAGCTTTCATATTGTTAACAATTTCTGCAACTCTTAAGAAGAATCTGCCAACATCTTCATCATCATTCATCTTTAAATTTTCAAACCGAGCTCTATATACTTGAATTTTGTCTGTCTTTACCTTTTTATTTCCCTCATGGATGTTCTCAAGAGTATCCCACATATCTTTGGCAGTCTTACTATGCATTATTTTGATAAATTCAGCCTCACAAAGTCCACTTAAGATTGCATTCATGGCCTTTGCATTTGCTACAAATTCTTGTTTATCTTCTCTCTCTGGGTCAATTGCCTTTGGGGCATATCCAAATTCCACAGCAGCCCAAACCTCTATTCCTAGAGACATTATGTATGCTCTCACTCTGATTTTCCAGAAGGCATAATTAGCACTGGTGAAAAAAGGGGCTTTATTGGTTGAGCTTCCTTCTTGACTAGCCATCTTGGGGACCTAGGATCTCCTTTTAGTGGTTAAACTGGTACAAAAGGAACCTGGCTCTAATACCAATTGTTGAATCCTTAGTTAAACTAAGAGGGGGGGGGGGTGAATCAATTTAACACATACATAAGTCTTTTAAATTTTTCATCAACTTATTTACAACTTAATTTTATAACCAAGCTTAATATGTGAATAATCTTAATATGTTGCAGGAAGTATTAAATTAATGTGACATAAAACTTATTACGAGAGTAGCAAACATTAAGCAAATTTGGTGGATCACATAGGCAACACACATAGAGACAACAGATATAAGTGGAAACCCATGAAGGGAGAAAACCACATCTTATTATTGTTGTGATGCAAAGGCAAGCTCCAACTCCCTCTCACCACTTTTTTTCTGCAGGCACCAACCTACAGGAGGCTCCAACCTCAGTCAGCTACAATTGACAACTATCAAGCTTCAACTTGATAGGGAAGCTCCAAATTCCTCAATTTATCAAAATAAATGTTCGTTGATTTACCTTAGATATCAGCTCATTTCTGTAGCATCTCTTTCTGCTCCTCTCTTCCTTATCTTCTCAGCCTCAATTTTCCATACTCTGGATTCTCTATACTCACTCTCTCTAACCTTTCTATGCATATCAAGATGATATTACTTATAGATAATTCCTGATGACTGTTTGTTTTCCTCTAGGAATTCGAAATGCATAGCCATACCTCTTAGTCTTTTTCCTTTTCATTTCTTTTCCAGCTCACTCAGAAAAAAATATAACTGTATGTACTAATTTTAACATTACAGTGGGATATTTGTTCTCTTTTGGAGACTTGCCGATGCATCACAAACAATATAAATCAATTAAACCATTTACATTTAATTACAATTGAGAGCTCCAACTCACTCATTCAGCCTCTTGGTTCACTGCGCTTGTCTTTTCTGTGACTATGTTTGTCCCTTTTTCTCCTTTGTATGCCTTTCTGTTTATTGCTGTTGCGTAACTCTTGTATGTATGTAACTGCACTTTTATATCATGCGAATCAATTCTCGACATAATAATAATAAGGCATTTTTAAATATATGCACTGCTGTGTTATATAAATTAAGTAACTTCCGGCGATATAATGCTAAGAGATCATTTTAATACATAAAATGCCCTTACGGGCCCACTCTCCGAACTTTCCAATGCGATGTATCACTCCTCGACTACTTCCGATTGTGATTGATCGCAATCGCAACTTCCATTTAAATGTACCGATGCTCTGCTCCTCTGATGTGATCAATTACTGTTAATTTTGAAATTCCGATGCGATGTATCACCTTTCAAATATTTCCGATTGCGATTAATCGCAATCGCGACTTCCATTAAGATGTTACGATGCTCTACTCCTTCTCTGATGCGATCAACCACTGTTCACGTTGAAATGCCGATGCGATGAATCGCTCCGATGCGATATAACATTGTTTACTTAGATACTAGAACTCAAACATATATGAATCGTTGCTTAAACCATATTGGATCTGGAACTCAATCGCAATCGCAACTTTTTTTAACATGTTTCGCTGCCAAGTTTTCTCCGATGCGATTGGTGAGGGTCCCACATTATAAGACTTTGTTTGTATTAGACCCAAACTATAGAGTACTTCACACACACACACACACACATATATATATATACTTTGGCCCCTTGTTTTAAAAGGCACTACACATATATAAAGCGCTGCATATATATATATGTGTGTGTGTGTGTATACTTTGCTGCTTCAGTCTTTAATGTATCCTCCAGCTGGGGTAATGATTCTCGGAATTTTATGTAGCGGGGTCCCACACTGCACATATAATATCCTCCGTCAACATTATATTAAGTCTTTGACTCAGACTTAAACCCAACACTAATATATATATTAATATATATATATATATATATATATATATATATATATATATATATATATATATATATATATATATATATATATATATATATATATATATATATATATATATATATATATATATAAAACCTCTCGGACTCCGTAGTTCGATTAATATTTCCGCTCCTAGCATAGACTTAGCCATGTTCTCTATTCGAACCTTAGTCTTTAATGCAACAAAGGGTTCTGGCTCTTCTAATTACATACTCCCGAGATTATATCATTCACTCAAGTTTTATATATATTAATGCGGCACATATATCATATGGTGGTTCACGGGTCCCACTCTCTACTGTTCACCCTCGTCAGTTAAGTATATCCACAACTTCATTATCAAATATATATATCAATACCTGAATTAATCCTCGATTTTGGCATAGACCCCGACGCACCAACATTCTATATATATCAATCCTTGTCTTTGGTATTAAACCTTAAGCCTTTCAAAATGTATCAATATGCATCCAACCAAAGTCCACACACGCATTTGTCTGTGGTCCCACAATCATACGACTTAACATTTGGGTTAAGTTTCAATTAGCAGTACAACTGTTGATTCGGGCCCACTTATTAATGCACCACACACATCCGACGGCTGATAAGATGTCGCTTTGTCTTGGATGATCCAACGATCATCGCCCATTATTGCGTAATTTAGATGTACTGACTTTAATTCTCAGAAATCGTGCGATGAAAATGGTTTTGGAAAACCATCTTAGGACACGTGGCATCCAAAGACACATATTGCGTTCATTTTGGAAATACTTCTTACCACTTTTGACCCAGTGCGATACTGCCGGTTTGCTTACCTCTGGTTTTACTGTTCACACTTAGGGTTCCGCTTCATTTCATGGTTCTGCTTCAATAAAGAATGTCGTGCCTTCGTTATATACATATTCATATAAGCTCTGTTCAACCTATAATATATAAAAATATTTCTTGATTTCGTTATATGCCTTTCTTCAGTACTTAGATATATATGAACCTTGTTTCATTGATATTTTAATATAAATCTATCATATGGTTTAAATGCCTGACTGTATTAGATTTTCATTGCAAAACGCTTGGTTCCATTACCCTCAGGGTTCTGTCTCTGCTTGATCATTTCGTTGTTTGTTAACTTCTCTGCCTCTGCTGCTCGACTGTTTCATCTCTACCTCTGTATTCTCTGTCTCTGCCTCCTCTGGTTCTGCCTCCTTTCTCTGTCTCTGCGTCCTCCACTGCTCGACCGTTTCATTTCAATAGTCTTC
Source organism: Pinus albicaulis (assembly GCA_034641835.2). NCBI lineage: Eukaryota > Viridiplantae > Streptophyta > Pinopsida > Pinales > Pinaceae > Pinus > Pinus albicaulis. The sequence goes on from CM076580.1 coordinate 1,815,481,531, forward strand.
TTCCGCTTGTCTCCTTTGCCATCTATGCTGTCTCCTTTTCTCTGCTTTGCTTCTCTATTTGTCTCTATAAATAAAATTTCCTCTATTCTTCACATGCTCCCTGTAAACTTTCCTCTGTATCTGCCTCTACTGCCTCCTTTGCCATCAATGACAAAATTTCCAACAGAGTTGAGAATTTAAATTGAAAACCCTCGTCTGTTACACATTGTATGCTGTAATATAAGTAATAGCATTCAGAAAGAAACCTTTCAAATCATAATACAAAAGATTTATATAGCAGTAGAAAAACCTTCGAGGCAAAAATATTTGGCCGAATACTGTCTCTTAGGAAATTTATACTTAATATATAAAAATTGGGAAAAATAACATCGCGCATTAAGGTCGACAAAATTACTCCTCGAGCTGAGCCAAGAAATGGGTTTCAAAACCCTTTTAAAACAAATTCTAGCAGATTTCTCCCAAGACAGACAGACAGACATTGGACTCAAAGTATAGACTTTAAGTGTACCTGTAAGGGAGAGCTATGATTTAGCCATGTGCTAAAATATTTGGAAGAATCCAAAGCGATTATTCGAGGAATGAAAGTGACCAGCGGAAGAAGTGCTAACCTAGAGACAAAAGCCTTGTAAATTAAAAGAAATACAGTAAGGAGATCCTTCAGACATTAAACTTAAAACATCTTCAAATCCTATGCTAAATTTGTTAAAATATGGATAGGGAATTTTTACCTCAGAAGAAGTGATTCGCCGCGACAAGCAGGTCTTGTGGTTGAAATCCTTTAAGCATAGTAAAAATAAGACAGTGAGAAAACTTATATGAAAAGATTTCACATAGAACCACATAATAAAAAATTCGAATAAAACATGAATTACTTGAGTAAAAATTACTGGAACAACGTAAGGAATGTAGCAGTGAGAGTGCCAGTTATAACCATGACGAACAGGGGTTTAAAACACATGCAGCTCACTGCACTCGGCGAGAAGACTATGAAATTCCTCTTTTCGCCAGCAAATGGGTGAGTCACATCCAAGAGCTTTCCACACTGGAGAGAAGCATCAGTAGAGAGGAAGCCGAGACCCCAAAGCTATTCGTAGCAGTGACAAACCTTCAGAGCGGCAGTGTTAACACCTCAAGCACAATGACAAAGTAACAAAGTTTGGTTAACCTAGGCTTGGCAGGGATTACCAAGTGATATCCCCCGCAAAACTCACCATCGTCGATTGCCATAGCACCAACGGTGGAGATCTCATGTAGCATATCGAGAAATGCACGACGGATCTAACAGCTGTTGAAGGAATTAATAACCTGTACATACTCATTCAATTTGCACTATCGTTCCAGTTTGGCCTCAGATAACGAGGAGTAATATCTCATCAAAACGCGGGAGATAAATTATATACGTAAACATGCTAACTATAAGGTTTAATGTTGATTGCTAAATATGTTGCACTATCATGTAAAAGTATTATGTGTAACAAGAAAATCCCATGGTGTACAGAGTTGCAAATATAATATAGATCAGGGTTAGAACCTTAAAGAGTCTGGTGGAGGTTATCATTTAACGGGTTGTGTTAAATGAATTCCTTTTAGAACGATAATTCAAACTTAATTCATGGGTTTAATATCTAAGGTAAGAAAGTAATTTTTTTTCTATGCAGTCTTGTATGGATGTTGCAAGTGGTATCAGAGCAGCATTCATACAATGGGACCCTAAGGGTCAACTAAAAATTTACGCTGTGTGTATTTTGATGCACAAAATAGAAGTATAATAGGAAACATCATGAGAAAGGGAACACCGCAACAACCACCCCAAGACATTGGGGAACCCCAAACAAAACCAGTTGTGAACCCTGAGATGTGGGTTCAGCTGAGTGTTGATCAACACCAACAAGCTAGTAGACTGTTGGAGGAACAACAACATCAAACCAATTTGTTGTTGAACACAGTACAATAGTTACAAGAAGAAATAGTTCGAGTTCGAAGGGATAACGAACGATTAATGCAAGAGCAAGAGAAGATAGTCAAAATTCTGTCAGATAAACAAAATTAAGGAATGGAACATCCCAGTGCTGATAGGGACATTCAAGACGGTGAAGAACGACAAACAAGGGAACATACCATTGATAGAGTGGGAAGAAGCCCTTCTCAGCAGAATAATAAAAACAAAAACTACAATGAGGCAGAGTCTGGCAATGTGTTAGATCAACAAGAGGTTAATAAGTAGAAATTAGAGCTTCAGGGCGAATTTCAAAAAATAAAACCACCAAAATTTGATGGTGAAGCTGAGGAAGTAGTAGAAGCATGGTTGATAAACATGAATAAATAATTTTAGGTGTACGAGTACAGTAGCAACCTGAAGGCCAGATTGGCCATATACCAGTTAAGGGAGAAAGCCAATTTGTGGTGGGAAGAAGTGAAGAATGTTTGCAGCATTGAGGAACAAGAAGTCACTTGGGAATAATTCCACCAATACTTTAAAGACAATTATTTGATAGAACATTTCTATGATGAGAAAGCTAAATAATTTCATGATTTGAGGCTGGGACAGATGACTATGGATGAATATATCACCAAGTTCACCCCCTTGTTACGATATGTTCCATAACTTCGCGAGGCAAAGGCTAAGGTGCAGAGATTTTTGAGCAGCCTGCGAGCACATAAGAAAGAACGAATTGAGTTTTTGAATCCTAAAACCATGGACGAAGCCATTCGTAAGGCATGAATGTGCTATCAGCAGTCCAAGGCTAAAGGGGAGGCTGGAAAAAGTTGGCATCCAAGGAAAGGACATAAAATTAACTCGAATTTCAAAGGCTCCAAAAGCAGTAAGTACTTTAAAAATTCTGCCCGAAATTCTGTTAGCAAAAAATTTGGCAGAAATCACTAGAGAACCAGATGGCCAATAAAAGAAAAGACTACAAAAGCATCTAGCAAGCCTAAGCAAGGATAGGTGACCAAGCCACCTCTACAGTGTTGGGGGTGTGGTGAGGCACACTACTACAAAAAATTCCCACATCGAGCAAGAAATGACACAGTTGCAAACTTGCAGGAATCTTCTACAGTAGGTGATGTGGCACGAAACATTCCTCGTATCAACGTCGCGTTGGAGGATCGACAGGCAGATTATCAGCTAAAAATGATTGGGCTGGAAGGTAAATTACTGTCTTAATATGTTTCTATTTTGGTAGACCGAGGTGTGAGTCTAAGTTATGTTAGTCCCAAAATAGTGGAAATGTGTAAATTGAAAGAACATAAATTTACAAACTCGTGGCTGGTACAGCTAGCCACTAGAGCAAAACGAAAGATAACTGCCAAAGTTCTAAACTGTACTTTGGAAATTTCGGAACAACAATTAAATGTAGATCTGAATATATTTCCATTAGGGTCCTATGATGTTCTGCTGGGCATGGATTGGCTAGAAAAACATTGGACCTTAGTGGACTGCAAGGAAAAGGTCATTTATTATAGAATGTAATATAGAACACGTAAGGAGATTCAAGGAGTCAAGAAGCCGCTACACCTGCGTCCAATCATAGCATCCCAAATGAGTAAATGTATGAGGAAGGGATGCCAAATTTATGATATTCAGGTGGGGTATGCTGATTCCAAGGAAAAGTCACCTATGATGGAAAAAATACTAGTGGTGCAAGAATTCATGGATGTTTTTCCAGAAAATATTCATGGATTACCAACAAGGCGATATATTGATTTTAATATTGAATTGATGCCAGGAGAATCACCTATGTCAAGGGCTCCTTATAGAATGAGCGTTCTAGAATCAACTGAATTGAAAATGCAGTTACAGGAACTGCTGGACAAAGGTTACATTCATCCAAGTGTGTCCCCTTGGGGAGCACTAGTGTTGTTCGTGAAGAAGAAGGACAGAACCATGCGGATGTGCATGGATTATCGACAGCTTAACAAGTTAACAGTTAAGAATAAGTATCCATTGCCAAGGATTGATGATCAGTTTGATAAGGTGAAGGGGGCCATAGTGTTTTCAAAGATAGATTTAAGATCTGGATATCATCAGATTCGAATTAAGGATGAAGACATTTACAAGACACCATTCCATACCAGGTACGTGCATTATGAATTTGTGGTGTTACCCTTCAGGTTAAAAAATGCACCAGCAACCTTTATGAGCTTAATGCATGGAATATTTCATCCTTTCCTGGATATTTTGTGCTCATATTTATAGATTACATTATAATTTATTCTAGAAACCAGGAAGAACATAAGAGAATTTGAGGATTGTGTTGGAAATGTTAAGAAAACACCAGTTGTACGCTAAGTTAAGCAAATGTGATTTCTTTAAAACAGAAATCCAGTACCTAGGCCATGTCATTTTAGCAGAAGGAATTTTTGTTGATCCAGAGAATATCAAGACAATCATGGAATGGAGAGTAACCCAGAATTTGGCAGAAATTCGATCCTTTATGGGATTAGTTGGGTACTATCGAAGATTTATTGAAGGATTTTCCAGAATTTTCTTTCCTACTACTTCTTTGCAGAGAAAGGAAAAGTTTACAAGTGGATTGTTGAATGTCAAAATTTTTTGAAAAGCTGAAACATATTTTGACCACTACACCTATGTTGAGGGTAGCTGACTCCAATAAATAATTTGAAGTTTGTACGGACGCAAGCAAAGAAGGTGTTGGGGCAGTTTTATCACAAGAAGGCAAATTAGTGGCCTATGAGTCAAGGAAGTTAAAAGATCATGAACAAAGGTACACAGCCTATGATCTGGAATTAATAGTAGTAGTACATGCGCTCCGGGTATGGAGACACTACTTGCTGAGTAAAATTTTTGTGTTAGAGACAGATCATAGCAGCTTGACTAGTTACTTCCAACAAGCTGATTTAAATGCTAGACATGCAAGATGGAATGCCTTTATAAGTGAGTTTGATATGGAAATCCAACACGTAAAAGGTAAGGAGAACCAGGTGGTTGATTCTTTAATTATAAAGTTGCATTGTGTTTATGAGCTTTACTAAAATCAGCTTGAAAGTAAATTCTTAGATCAAGTAAAAGAAGAAACACAAAAAGATCTGGAATATCAATTCCTATGGTAGCAAATGGAAGACACCAGAAATCAAGGAAGTACTTCTGAGTATGGAGTAAATGATGATCAGATGCTAAATTTTAGAGTAAGGTGTATGTACCAAACCGTATGGACCTAAAGGAGTTGATAATGAATGAGTACCATTGCAACAATTATGCAGGTCACCCAGGATACCAGAAAATGTTGGCTGCAATAAGAGAGGTATATTTTTGGCCTGGTATGCGTAAAAATATTGCTGAGTATTTAAATAAATGTTTGGAGTGTCAACAGGTGCAGGTGGAGCATCGAAATCCCACAATATTGTTGCAGCTCATACCGGTACCTGAATGGAAGTGGGAAGTTATATCCCTGGACCTCATTACAGGCTTACCGCAAAAAAAAGGCAAAATGACTCCATCATGTTGGTAGTGGACAGATTGAGTAAATCTGCACATTTTATATCTGTGCAGTCTACTTTCAAGACTGTACAGATAGCAGACATAATTATGAAGGAAATTTTCTGGCTACATGGTATTTCAAAGAAGGTAATCTCAGACAGAGATGTTAAGTTTACCTCAGCATTTTGGAAGACTCTATTTACAGGTCTAGGGACCCAAATAAAATTTAGTACAAATTATCATCCCCAGACCGACGGTCAAACAGAGCGAGTAAACCAAGTGTTGGAAGACATGCTGCGCATGTATGGGATGCAACAACCAACCAAATGGGAGGACTATTTTCATCTTGTTGAATTTTCTTACAACAATGACTACCAGGAGTCCCCGAAGATGAGTCCTTTCGAGGCCTTATATGGGAGGCAGTGTCGCACACCCATAAATTGGAGCAGCCCCGAAACAAAATTAATTTTGGGACCTGAGATGCTTGCTGAAATGGAAACAAAGGTAAAGAAGATAAGACAAAATCTGAAGACTACACAAGATCGAAAAAAGATCTATGCAGATAAAAAGAGGTCTTATCGAGAATTTGAAGTGGGAGACCATGTGTATGTGAGGATCAAACCCAAGAGGAGTACCTTGCGGAGGAGCTCTTGTGTCAAGTTGGCTCCTAGGTTCTGTGGAGCTTTCCAAATTTTGGAAAGGGTAGGACCTGTGGCCTATCGGCCGGCTTTACCGAATCACATTCGAGTACACAATGTGTTTCATGTGTCCCTGTTGAAGCGTCATGTGCATGATTCAAAGCACGTAATACATTGGAAAAATATACATGCAGGATAGAATTAAAATCCTAACTTGAAATATGATTTCTCTATGAGAGTTTAACATGGAACTTTGCTATTCACAGGTAGAGTTGGACGATGAGTTTCTGTTCGAGCCGCAACACTTACTTGACCGGAGGGAAATCATGCTCTGGAAGCGAGTCATCACCCAGGTTAAAGTGCAATGGAAACACTTTGGCCCGGATGAGGCTACTTGGGAGGATGAAAAATTTGTGCGTGAGGCTTACCCAGAGCTAGAGTGAAACACCGAGAACGGTGTTACTTCCATGGGGGAAGTTGTGACAATTGAATTAAGGATAATTAGTTGTTAACTAGTTGTGAGACAATTTTAATTATTGTTTTAAGAAAAAGACTGGAATTATTAATGCTTTGTTGAAAGTTTATTTTCAGTAGTGATAAATTATGAATAATAAATCAGTTGTGGGAATTAATTTCATAAAAAAGTAAAAGCTAATGGTAAATGTTTTCCAAGAACTGGAAAGTGGCTGGAGACAGTTGGAAACAGATACCTGCTCCTTTGGGGATAAGGGACTAATCCCAGTGAGGAGTGGGGGTTATGTTGATGGAAGGAAGGATAGAGTGAAGAATTTTCTTGAGCTGGTAGAGACCAATGGAAAATCACTCAGAAAATCCTGATTTAATTTTCTGGCATTGATTGGACTAGGAGTCCTGAGGTCATAGCAGAAATTCCACTGTTAACTTGTACCTGTTCAGGATTGGAGCACGGGGGCAAGAGTAGGGCATTATTGCCTCTCTTGATGGTTGGGAGGACCACATCTAAAATTTTCATAATTCAGATAAGTAACTGTGTGTATATTTCGAGTAAGATAAGTACTGCAATACACCCACTCAGAAAATTTTTAGACATTTATTTATTTATTTATGACAGTAACAATGGATACTCATTTTAATGTTATTAGCTCATTATGTATAATTCTCTAGAAATATTGGATATTATACTTATACGCAGAACCTATTTTGACATTGGAAGTTTAATGATTAAGACTCTAGTAAAGAAGAAAAGTATTACTCAGTATTTCCACTTTAATAGCGGAGACTGTATGTGATAAAGAAAAGGGAAAAGAAGATTACGAGTTAAATGTGTAATTATATAAATTTCTACAGTAAACTCCATAGCTAGTAAACTATGAGCAAGTTACGAAAAGAAAACAAGAATTGTGTAGAAAGGAAAGAGATTAAGTCTAAAATTCTGTAGAGATAAAAAAATAAATTACTTGTATACATATTTAAAGACGATGTTCTTGATTAAACAACAGAGGAGACTGTCGGTCATGGGTACAGGATAAAACCCTAACCTAGGACGCAGTTGTCCCTCAAGTAAAAACTATACACAGACTTTGTAGGTGGTTCGGCCACCATGATAATTATCTGAAGAAGAAATAAACTACGAAGTAATACCAAGAATCTGAAAACTGGAATTACTTTATCAATACTGTAAAGACAGGAAGAAAGGCATATTTATTTAAGAGAGCTAAATATATCATTTGCCAAGCTAACTACATATCATCAAATCAAATGAAAGAAGGAAATAAATATGAGACAAAACTGAGATTGAAAACTACGCTTGAACCTCTACTATACATAAGCTCTGCACGGCTTGAAATAGTATGAAATCGCTATGAATTAAATAGTACATATAGACCAAACAAGAAGTAAATGTAACATGACACGAACCTTACGGCGACTGCATTTCATTACTTAAACCAAGAACAAGAGTCGAGAATTTAAATTGAAAACCCTTGACTGTTACACATTGAATGTTGTAATATAAGTAATAGTATTCAGAAAGAAACCTTTCAAATCATAATACAAAAGATTTATATAGTAGTAGAAAAACCTTCGAGGCTAAAAGATCCGGCCGAATACTGTCTCTTAGGAAATTTATAGTTAATATATACAAATTGGGAAAAATAACATCGTGCATTAAGGCTAGCAGAATTAATCCTCGAGCCGAGCCAAGAAATGGGTTTCAAAACCCTTTAAAAATAAATGTTAGCAGATTCCGCCTGAGACAGACAGACATACATTGGAGTCGAAGTATAGAATTTAAGTATACCTGCAAGGGAGAGCTATGATTTAGCCATGCGCTAAAATATTTGGAAGAATCCCAAGCGATTATTCAAGGAATGAAAGCAACCAGCGGAGGAAGTGCTGACCTGGAGACAGAAGCCCTGTAAATTAAAAGAAATACAGTAAGGAGATCCTTCAGACATTAAACTTAAAACTTCTTCAAATCCTGTGCTAAATTTGTTAAAATATGGATAGGGTATTTTTACCTAAGAAGAAGTGGTTTGCCACGACAAGTAGGTCCTGTGGTTGAAATCCTTTAAGCATAGTAAAAACAAGACAATGAGAAACCTTATATGAAGATATTTCACATAGACCCACATAAGAAAAAAGGAAAGTCGAATAAAAAACGAATTACTTGAGTAAAAATTACTAGAATAGCATAAGGAACGTAGTAGTGAAAGTGCCATCTATAACCATGACGAACAGGGGTTTAAAATACCTGCGGCTTACTACACTTGGCGAGAAGACTATCAAATTCCTCTTTTCGCCAGGAAATGGGTGAGTCACATCCAAGAGCTTTCCACACCGAAGAGAAGCATCAGTAGAGACGGAGCCAAGACCCGAAAGCTATTCGTAGCAGTGACAAACCTTTAGAGCGATAGTGTTAACACCTCAAGTACAGTGACAAAGTAACAAAGACTAGTTGACCTAGGCTTGGCAGGGATTACCAAGTGATATCCCTCGCAAAACTCACCATCATCGATTGCCATAGCACCAACGGTGGAGATCTCATGTAGCATATCGAGAAACGCATGGCGGATCTAACAATTGTTGAAGGAATTAATAACCTATACATACTCATTCAATTCGCACTGTCAAGCCATTTTGGCCTTGGATAACGAGGAGTAATATCTCATCAAAACACAGGAGATAAATTATATACGTAAACATGCTAACTATAAGGTTTAATGTTGATTGTTAAATATGTTGCACTATCATGTAAAAGTCTTATGTGTAACAAGAAAATCCCATGGTGTACAGAGTTTCAAATATAATGTAGATCAGGGTTAGAACCTTAAAGAGTCTGGTGGAGGTTATCATTTAACAGGTTGAGTTAAATGAATTCCTTTTAGAATGATAATTCAAACTTAATTCATGGGTTTAATATCTAAGGTAAGAAAGTAAAATTTTTTATTTTTTAATTTTTTTAATTTTTAATTTATTTATTTTTTGTTTTATCTAATTTTATTTATTTATTAATTTTAATTTTAATTTTAATTAATTAATTAATTTATTTTATTTTAATTTTTATTTATTTGTTTATTTTATTTTATTTTATTTATGCAGTCTTGTAATGATGTTACATTTATTCCCAAGATTCTTTAGGACGAAAGAATAGGTCTCCATTTTGACACTGAAAGAGTCGAAGATTGAAAGCAATTTCTCTTGGATTTCCCGTCCTTTACTCACATCCGTTCTCATTTCCATAACATTTGGCCCACTACCAACCTCCTTGACTTATTTAGTGAGCAAAACTATAGTGACCTCAGAATGCTTCTTTCCTTCCCTTTTTATCATAGAAATAAAATCTTGAATATTCTTAATTAACCACTTCTTTCTTAAGGTCCAATAGACCATATTAGTCTCAGTGGACTTTAATCATCATCAAAATATTTATTTCTATACTTCATTTTAAATAAATATATTATAAATAGATATAATGTTTATTATTATTAAAAGTATACAAATCGATATTAGATATTGATTTTTATAATTATATTTTATGTTTTTGTGAAATGATTATTTATAAATATTTTAATAATAATAATAATAAAACTTATTAAATAAAAAATTAATAAAACTATAATAATATTTTTAATCAAAAAAATTAAATTAAAAAAAAAAAAATATATTTTCTTCCTGTCAAATTTGTGATCTAAGAAGATGGAAGATGAAAAGCACTTCCTTTTAGATTGCCTTACTCTTACTCACATTTGCTCTCAATTCCCTACCATCTGCCACACTTCCAACCTTCTTGACCTATTAATCCAGCCCACGATCTTGGAGCACTTATGTCCCTTCTCTTTGACCATAGAAACAAGATTTTGAAGAATCAAACTTTGATTCTTTCTCCTTTCTTAAAGTCTGATAGACCGCATTGGTCTTAATACACTGTAACCATCATCATCATCATCATCATATTATCTTCCAAAAATAATGAATTTTGTCCATTATATATGAAATTAAAACTATTATAATTGAAATGAAATTTAAGTTTTGGATTTTATTTTTTTAATTGAAATTAATTTTAATAATATTTAAATTTTCTTTTTTAAGGTCAATTTCACTTATTTAAATTATTAAAAAAAATCAAATTATTAAACTTAAAATAATTAGTAATAAGGTATATTGTTAAATAATCTTATGAAAATTATTAATCTAAATTTAAAATTCCAAAAGTCTAATTAATAAATAAATAATAAGTAGTTTTAAATAATAATAAAATTACAATATTAAATAAAAATAAAAAATTATAAAATAAATTTTGATAATCAATCATAATAATAAAATATGAAAATATAATAATAATAAGTGTCCAAAAATAAAAAAATGTATTTTTTATTTTGTTATATTTATTTTTAGATAATTATAGTTATTTTCATCACCATTTTAATTCTTATTCTCTTTATATTTAAATTATTTATTTTTTTATTTTTTCAATTAAAATTAAGGTTTTATTTCTTATCAAAATAATATTTAAATTTGTATAAATAAATCCCAATATTATACTATAAAAATTAAAAAATCAAAATTTTTAATATAAAATACATAATATCATAGAAGTTCACAAATAACGTCATAAAAATTCACAAATAGATTTTGAAATTTTTTATTTTCTCATATCACTAAAAAAAATGACAAATACATACCAAACAGTAATCATATTAGTGAAAGGTCACAACTACATACCAAACATTATATCATAAAAATAATACTTCCAAAACCATGTGATTAATTAAATTCTGTTTAACCCAACTTTTCATTCATTTCATTTATTGTTATGGCTTCCCAACATTAACACGAGAAGTATTTAAAGACTTTTAGTGCAAGCTATATCATTAACATTTACATTTTCAATTAATAAATTAACATAAATTAGAAGACCTTTTATTTTTTAAAATGACCTCAACCGACCTAATTCCATGAAAATGCGATTATACTTATTTTCATTATATATTTTACAATATTTGGGAACTTTAAAGTACAACAAAGTCATATAATTAATTTCAAACAATTAACTTCAATCCTACTCAACAAATTTTCAAAATCTTCAAAAATCTACCAAATGAAAATGAATATATAACAGTTACACAGTCAAGCCAAGCACATTATGTATTTTCATTGTAATTGTTAAGATTCCAAATTTGACATGCAAAGTGTTTATAAACTTTATGTGCAAACTATAATGGTCAAAGTTTTATACCTCACATAAACTGAAGTGGGGTAAACAAGTTTTTATTTTAAAATCTTTATATTTTTAATTTCAACTTTCATTTTACAACTTTGTACTTTCATTTTACAACTTTCTACAAGAGCAATATATATTTTTGTCATATGGAGTTAATATATATCTTTCTTAAAATAAAAATAAAATAATTAGTTATTAATATGACATAATATATTTTCATATAAAATAATAAAAAATAAAAAATAGATATAATTAGAAATTTAATTTAATTTTTAAAATATATATATATAACTAAGATTTTTAAATTTTTATATAATCAAAATACATTAAGGAGGAGAACCTTCTCATGTGTTAAGTATAACTAGTCAAGTTGGTAACCTCCTCATCAACAATTTGTATGAACTTAGTCAAGTTGGCCATTTGGCCATAACTAGTCAAGTTGGTAACCTCCTCAATGCTATTTCGGAAAACTTTAAGATTCCACCTATGGAACTTACAGGTGCCATAAATACCCTCCAATACTCACTTGGAATCTCGACTGGTTCTGTAGCTGGTATTTGGAGTGATTCAGCGGTAGAAGGTTGCACCGCGCTCCCCTGGTCCTTTGGTGACTCAAAATATTTCGAGAATTCTTTCACCAAATCATAATCATTTGATTCAGCTACATGAATTTTTACAGCGCTGCCTTGGTCTCGTGGGGATGAAAACCCTTTTAGAGGTTCTCCTTCCCAGTTAGAACTGCTCAGCTCTTCTGATCCCCTACTTACTTCCCCTTCTGCTGCTGATAAGGAAGTCTCCTCCACTGATACCCTATTTATTAAGTCTTCTGTCATCGAAAGAACACTTTCTGTTACCGTGGATGGCACTGGTTGCTCCACATACTGCCCTTCGGACTTTGTCTGAACTGTAACCCTAACACCAACACAGGATGATGCCCAAGATCTATATTTTTCAATGATTTCCTGAATGTATGTCTTCCTTCCCATATCCTTTCATTTCTTTGGGGGTCTTCCTCTACCCCTCTTATTCAAATCCTTGTTCATACAAATTGTGAGGAGGGTTCATCAAAGTAACAAAAATCGCTCAGGACCCGGAGCAGGACAGATAACTTCCTCCCTGGGACGAGAGAATAGATTCAAACAAAAAATAAAAAGAAAAAAGGAAAATCAGAGTTTCAAAATACCCTCCCCAAGACGAGGGGTTAAATTTAACGAAAAAGAAAAACAAGCAGAAAGAAAAACGACATGTTATGCTTAGGACTTGGAGCAGAGTAATAAATTCCCTCCCCAAGACAAGAGATCGATTTTATAGAAAAGCAATAAAAAAACAGAAAAGAAGAACTCAAAGCACTTACGCTCAGGACTTGAAGTAGGGCAATAAATTCCCTCCCCAAGACGAGAGATTGACCCTTAGATCTATTGCAGATGATGTTCTTGCACCTGTTAGCCTTCCCCGACAACAACGCAAAAATGTTGGTGTCTGGATATGAACAATGTTCAACCCTTTTTCCACATAAATTGTCAACTCGAGGGCATTAGTTATTTCAAGACTAACGACAAAGTATATGCAGACACAAGCACATGACCTACTGTAGATCACAGGTTTAAATCCACAATACACAGACCACTGTAACAACAATTAAGTACATTGCATAATTTAAAGACATTCACAACAATTAAATATTAATTGCAACAACAGTAATAAAATCACACTAAATTATGAAACAATACAAGAAAGGAAAACGCAACACCTAATCAGAAGAGTGGGCCCAATTCTTTGATCAGGACTACGGTAAACTCACGAATTACAAAAGAAACAACAAGATGTTGCGCATTCGATTAATGATAGAGTAGAATTGTTACAAGATTTGTATGAAAAAGGGCTTAACCCCAATTCACAGCCCGCAGGGATTTTTATACAAATGTCTTGGAATCCTCAATTCCCCTCAGCAACTCCATAATCACAAAAATACATTTTATTACAACGACAACCTAGTTTCCCAAAAGGAAGCCGTAAAGAGGCCTGAAATGGCGCTGGTACAACAGAGTCTGTTACGCTGTAACAAAAAATGAGGAAAGCGATGAAGATGGGTTGTTCCTGGACTTACAGCTGCAACGCTCCTGTTTTGGCCGAATCTGTAGAAATATCAGAGTTAATATGTAAAAAGGTAAAACCTCCATGACAATTACTTCATTAATCAAATATCCCATGAAAGATAAGGAAAAGGGTGTTACCTCATGCATTTAAGAGTAATAATGGTACAAAGAGATAGAAAGATAGGGTAAAATGGAAGAAGAAAGTATACAAATCTGGATTCCAACATGTGCTTATTTATACAACAAATTGTAATCTTTTGATCCCCTTAGAGAATTGGGGCATCTATCTTAAGAAGTTGTATGACTCCCCGAACACCATGGGCATCATCTTAAACACTCCTATTAAGGAGGATATATTTTCTCTAGAAGACATTGAGTTTGGCATTAAAAGCTCACTAATGGGAAAGTTAAAGATATTGATGGATACCAAGTTGAAATATTTAAACTGTGAGGTCCTATCCTCATCCCTCATCTCCACAAGATTCTCAATTTGGCGGTAAAGCATGGCTTCCCTAAGCCTTGGACGCAAAGCCTTAATGTGCCTATCTTTAAAAGTGGGGTAAAAAACATTCCCTCTAATGACAGGACCATTATGATTAGCCACATCTTAGCCAAACTATATGGGCTCATTTTGGAAAAGAAGATTATCCTTTGGCTTGAAAGCCATGGTAAAAAAGATAAAGCGCAAGATGGTTTTAGGAGACATCATTCGACTATCAACCATCTTGTCACTTTCAAGATCATTGTCGAGAAGTGTCATAATAGTAGAATTGATCTCTTTTTTTGTTTTCTTGACTTTAGGAAAACTTTCAACATTGTTCCTTGGGATAAGCTTTGGAAAAGACTTGAAGAGATAATGGTTCTTCCTGAGCTGAGGATTGTTGTGATTCATCTTTACAAAATTTTTGCTTCCAAGCTTAGGACCAATGAAGGTTGGTCTAAAGATATTAAATGTAGTATCAGGGTTAAGCAAGGGTGTCCCCTATCCCCTAACATTTTTGGAAATTACATTGATAAGCTAGAGGAGTGTTTGAAAACTACGGGTTGCAATAGCATCGAGCTTGCTAGTATAATCATTATTGTTCTTCTTTATGTCGACGATATCATTCTTCTTTCCAGAATCCATGACAGCCTAGAAAATTAGCTTAAGGCTCTTCATGATTACTGCTCCAATACGGGTATGAAATTTATTATCGACAAGACTAAATTCATGATCACGAAATCCAAAAATATCAACCATGGTAATTTCATCTATGATAACAATTACTTAGAGCAGGTTTCTTCTTATAAATATTTAGGTGTTGAATTTCATTGTAAACTCAACTGGAACTATAACATTGGGAAGAGGATTGTTGGAGGTTGGAAAACTTATTATGAGCTTGAAAACAATTGTGAGTCAATTCATCTTTGTACTTGGAGTAAAAAAGGGTTCCTTTTTTAGACTCTTGTCACCCCTATTATTTTATATAGATGTGAATTTTGGGGTTGTAGTTTATCCAGAGAGTTCTGGAGAAAGATTGAGACGATTTAGAAGAAATTTATAATCTTCAACCTCAAGATCAAGGGAAATAGTCCCTATCCTATCCTCTTGATTGAAGTTTCCCTCTCCCCCATTGAAAACATGACTATGTTTAGGTATTTCATGTATAAGAAGAAGCTTTACAATATGGAATCCAAGAGACTTCCCAAAATTTCTTCTAACTTTAGTCAAAACCCCCACCTCCGCCTCAAGTGTGTGTCATAAGGATGCCCATTCTTGGCTCAACCATTAGGGGATAAAGGAGGAGATCATCTTGGGAAACAAGGATAGTATAAAAAATACTATTACCTTCAAATTTAAGGATAAGTTGTGGGATGATAAGGAGTTGAAGCGAAAAAGGAAGTTAAGATATTATAAAGAGGTGATCAACCCCACCCTTTCTAACCAAAATTATCTATTTGTTTTGACTAGTACTAAGAAAAAAATGAGCATTGCTAGGATAAGAACTAATTCTCACACGCTTTGAAGTGAACCTAGGCCGTAGAATACTCCCAAAACTCCTTGGGACGAAAGAATATGTCACCTTTGTGATACTAAGATGGTGGAAGATGAAAAACAATTCCTCTTAGATTATTCGGCCTTTACTCACATCCGCTCTCATTTCCCTAAATTTTTCCAAACCTCCAATCCTCTTGACATGTTAAGTCAGCCCAAATATAGTGATCTTAAAGCGTTTCTTTCCCTTCTTTTTTTATCATAGAAATAAGATCTTGAAGAATCACAATTAGATTTTTATTTTCTTAAGGTCTCATAGATTGGAGCGTTTCTTTCTCTTCTTTATTATCATAGAAATAAGATCTTGAAGAATCACAATTAAATTGTTATTTTCTTAAGGTCTCATAGACTCCATTAATCTTAATAAAAATTAATCATCATCATTATCATCATATATATACATATATATAATTATATTATTTTTAACTAAATTTAATTTTAAAATAAAAAATTATTATTAATTTTTATTTACAAATAATTTTTAATAAATATCTTATTATAATATAATTTTAAAATACACATAATTTATTTTTAATAAAATATTTCACAAACTACTTATCCCATTAATACTTATTCCTATTTTTTCCATTAATAAAAATAATTACATTAAAAATCTCAAACATTTTCACTAAAATATATATATATATATATATAAAAGTCTCTTACATATTCCTATTTTATATTAATGGAAATAATTACATTGAAACTCACAAACATTTTCTATAGCATATGATATCACATAAATAGCACCTAAATTGTGAAATGCTTTATTTCTGAGTATGGCTAAATGTCCTAGTGGAATTTTTTTTTTTATATCAATAGAAATAATTACATTGAAACTCACAAACATTTTCTATAGCATATGATATCACATAAATAGCACCTAAATTGTGAAATGCTTTATTTCTGAGTATGGCTAAATGTCCTAGTGGAACCTTTTTTTGATATAATCCAGACATACTACCACTCTTTGCTACGATATGTCTGCACTCAATAGGTATAATACGTTTGGAGAATCTTAAAGTTTTCCGAAATGCAACAGTAAAATATTAGTTTTCTGCATCGAAATTGTATGATGGCTGAAACATGAGGAGGTTTTCATGGCTAATTTGACTGATAGCATTGAGGTGGTTACCAACTTGACTAGTTCTTAACACAATGAGAAGGTTCTCCTTCTTAATGTATTCATATTGATAACTAATTATTTTATTTTTATTTTAAGAAAGATATATCTAAATTTTATATGACAAAAATATATATCACTCTCAAACAAAGTTGTAAAATGAAACTTGAAATAAAAAAATATAAATATTTTAAAATAAACACTTGTTTACCCCACTTCAGTGTATTTGAGGTGTAAAACTTTGACCATTATAGTTTGCACATAAAGTTTATAAACACTTTGGATGCCAATTTTGGAATCTTAATAATTACAATGAAAATACATAATGTGCTTGGCTTGACTGTGTGAGTGTTATATATTCATTTTCATTTGGTAGATTTTTGAAGATTTTGAAAATTCATTGAGTAGGATTGAAGTCAATTGTTTGAAATTAACCATATGATTTTGTTGTACTTTAAAGTTTCCAAATATTGTGAAATATATAATGAAAATAAGTATAATCTCTTTTCATGGCATTAGGTTGGTTGAGATCATTTTTTAAAATAAAAGGTTTCCTAATTTATGTTAATTTATTAAAATTTGTTAATTGAAAATGTAAATTTTAATGATATAGCTTGCATTAAAAGTCTTTAAACACTTCTCGTGTTAAAGTTCGGAAGCCATAACCATAATTGAAATGAATGAAAAGTTGGGTTAAATAGAATTTAATTAGTGACATGGCTTTAGAAGTATTATTTTTATGATATAATGTTTGGTATGTAGTTGTGACCTTTCACTAATATGATTATTGTTTGGTATGTATTTGTCATTTTTTAGTGATATGAGAAAATAAAAAATTTCAAAATCTATTTGTGAATTTTTATGATGTTATTTATGAACTTTTATGCTTTATATTAAAAATTTTGATTTTTTAATTTTTATAATATAATATTAAGATTTATTTATGCAAATTTAAATATTATTAAGACAGAAAATAAAACCTTAATTTTAATTGTAAAAAAAATAAATAAAAATTTTAAATTTAAAGAGAATAAAAACTAAAATGGTGATGAGAATAATTATAATTACCCAAAAATAAATATAACAAAATAAAAAATACAAGTTTTTATTTTTGGACACTTATTATTATATTTTAATATTTTATTATTATAATTGATTATCAAAATTTATTTTTTATTTTTTATTTTTATTTAACAATATAATTTTATTATTATTTAAAAATATTTATTATTTATTTATTAATTAGACTTTTGAAATTAATAATTTTCATAAGATTTTTTTTTTTTTTGACAGAAACGGTTATGTAGTATTAATATTCATCTTGGCCTGAATGCCAGAAATCTAATTACATTGAGGATGTCTAAATCCTGATGCATCTCACTGCTAATATTGAAAATGCAGCCGAAGCTTGCAAACTTCTTCCATGACAGACAATCTAAAAATTCGATTTCAGAGATTTTCCCTAACTTAAATATACAAACAAATTTATTTAAGAGCCAACAGTAAAACATGACAACGGACAGCTTATGGGATAGGTTCCCAAGATTCTTCCTCGTCTTTCATCTTGACCCCGGCAGAGAGGAGGGTAGCTTTATTGGCTTCAATGTTCGCCTGTTTATTATGAGTTCTCAGCACATGGTAGTAATTCAACTTCTGAAAAGCGTTTTCCATACCCTTAATTCTGGATATCAGCCTTGCTAGTTTGAGATCCGAGGCTGGGGATTTGGAAACCATTGCGTTTATAATGATCTGGGAATCCCCTATGACATTAGCTTCACTTATATTTAAATCTATGAGGATCTTGAGGCCTTGGTAGAGGGCCAAAGCTTCAGCTTGAACGCTGGATGAGAATCCAAGCCCCCAAGCAAAAGTATGAATTTTTTCCCCAATTGGACTTACAACAACACCTCCAGCACCAGCTTTGCCCGAATTTCCCTTTGCTGCCCCATCAAAAAAGAGAGAGTGCCTTGAATGAGAATTGAGCCAGTCTTGAAGGTCAGTTTCGAATTTTCTTATTTGCTAGTCTTTGAGAGGAGGGACGTTTCTAACTGCTGATTGAAATTGCAAGTCAAGGGAAGATCCCCAAGCAATGTCCTGTTGGCTGAGATTGGAATCATCTTTTATATCAATCAAGCACTCCTTTAAATGACATTTAATCTTGATTTCTAAGACCTTGTGATTCTTTTTAATATTTCTGAAGATTCTTCTGTTTCGTTCTAGCCAGATCTGCCAACAAATAACCTTTGGAAGGACAGCCCATGCAGATTTAATTAGCTGATTTGTAGAAGGGGGGCCAGGATATATGATTGCCCAATTAGAAAAAATATCAGCAGTGGAACGAGGTAGCAAAAAGTTGGGATCCAAATTGTGAATGAAGGAGGACCAGATCTGCTTAGAGAACTTGCATTCGAGGACTAGATGGACAGCAGTCTCTGCATTTTCATTGCACAGCGAGCAGATGGATGGACCATAGAACCCTTTTCTCTGCAAGATGTCATACGTAAGGATCTTGCCGTGGCAGAGGAGCCAAGCGAAGAAGTCGACTTTGGGCCATGAAGGAAAACGCCAGACCCC
Organism: Pinus albicaulis; assembly: GCA_034641835.2. Classification (NCBI taxonomy): domain Eukaryota; kingdom Viridiplantae; phylum Streptophyta; class Pinopsida; order Pinales; family Pinaceae; genus Pinus; species Pinus albicaulis. Next base: position 1,815,501,138 of record CM076580.1, read on the forward strand.
CTGCCAAGGTGCAGGGTCAGGGGGGACGTAAGGCCTCTCTTTCAGCTTGTCATATCCCATGGAGACAATGTAACCTTTGGCATTCGGCCCCCAGCCTTTCACATCTTTTTTCCTCATGCGCGTGGGTGCCAAGCCATGGAGGAGGTCCAGCAGCGTGGACCATTCGAGTGTCAGGTGAGCCGGCACCTCGATTCGTTTCCACCCTGCCCAGGCAGAGTCTTTCCAAAGAGAAATATCCCACAACGAACACAGCCCCTCTCTATCCATCCAACAACGCAGCGCTCTAATGGAGGCTCTGTCTTCAATTGGGTCCTTATTCATAATTTTATCAGCCCAGATATTGATCTTTTTGCCATTTCCTGGAATCCAATAGGAGTGCGCATTGATTAAGGGAGTAGCTTTAACATACAGTTTGAGAAAAGACGAATAAGGCAAATGGATTACATTGACTAAACAGGAGGAACGAGGACCCTTGAAATACTTTTTCCAGAGAGCCAATTGGGCCCAGCCAGGCTTGGGCGCAATGATCCTCCAAATAATCTTAGCTGCCATAGCCACGTTTTGCTGACAGAGATTTTTGAAATTCAAACCACCCTCCCTCAGAGGCTTGGAGATGGTTTCCCAACTGATAAGGGGAATCTTGTTTTCATTCTGTTTACCTCCCTTCCAAAAAAACCTCCGCATGAATTCTTCCATTTTTTTTAATATACTTGCCGGAGCGAGAAGCACAACGAATTGAAATAGGGGAAGACTGGAGAGCACAGATTTAATAAGGACAGATTTGCCAGCAGTGTTGAGCCAGGAGAAGCCCTAGGCTTGGATCCTAGACTTGAATTTTTCCAATAAGAAATTTTCATAAGATTATTTAACAATATACCTTATCACTAATTATTTTAAGTTTAATAATTTGATTTTTTTTAATAATTTAAATAAGTGAAATTGATCTTAAAAAAGAAAAACTTAAATATTATTAAAAAAGAAAAACTTAAATATTATTAAAATTAATTTCAATTAAAAAAATAAAATCCAAAACTTATATTTCATTTCAATTATAATAGTTTTAATTTCATATATTGGACAAAATTCATTTCTTTTGGAAGATAATATGATGATGATGATGGTGATGGTTACAGTCCATTAAGACCAATGTGGTCTATTAGACTTTAAGAAAATAGAAAGAATCTAAGTTTGATTCTTCAAAATGTTGTTTCTATGGTCAAAGAGAAGGGACATAATTGCTCCAAGGTCGTGGGTTGGATTAATAGGACAAGAAGACTGGAAATGTGGCAATGGTAGGGAATTGAGAGCAAATGTGAGTAAGAGTAAGGCAATCTAAAAGGAAGTGTTTTTCATCTTCCATCTTCTTCGAATCACAAATTTGACATCAATATCTTATATCAATTTGTATACTTTTAATAATAATAAACATTATATCTATTTATAATCTATTTATTTAAAATTAAGTATAGAAATCAATATTTTGATGATGATTTAAGTCCATTAAGACTAATATGGTCTATTGGACCTTAAGAAAGAAGTGGTTAATTGAGAATATTCAAGATTTTATTTCTATGATAAAAAGGGAGGGAAAGAAGCATTCTGAGGTCACTGTAGTTTTCTTCACTAAACAAGTCAAGGAGGTTGGTAGTGGGGCAAATGTTCTGGAAATGAGAACGGATGTAAGTAAGGGACGAGAAATCCAAGAGAAAGTGCTTTCAATCTTTGACTCCCTTGGTATAAAAAAGGAGACTTATTCTTTCGTCCTAAGGAATCTTAGGAATAAATGTAACATGCATACAAGACTGCATAATTTTTTTTTTTTACTTTCTTACCTTAGATATTAAACCCATGAATTAAGTTTGAGTTATCGCTCTAAAAGGAATTCATTTAACACAACCTGTTAAATGATAACCTCCACCAGACGCTTTAAGGTTCTAACCCTGATCTACATTATATTTGCAACTCTGTACACCACGGGATTTTCTTGTTACACATAAGACTTTTACATGATAGTGCAACATATTTAACAATCAAAATTAAACCTTATAGTTAGCATGTTTACGTATATAATTTATCTCTGTTTAGATTCAACAAGATGATGAGCTTAGTGAAAAGAGTCGCCTTCACTAAGTGGGCCCACAGGCCATTTTTGGCGCAAGTCTATTTTTAGACATGATGATCATATTTCAGAAGTTGCAGGATGCTATTTGTGGATGGTTGATCAAGTTGGAAAAATAGATGAAATTCTATTTTTAGAATATTGGGCGAAGTCTATTTATAGATCGTTAATCTAAAAATGGATGCTTGTCGATTATTATTAGCTCTTAATAATAATTAGACACTAAACAACAACTTATTCTCTTGGAGCACTTCAGTTCAGTGCACAGATGTGGCACAATAGCTGACAGAAGGAATTACGCTATTCCTAAGGGTTTACTGGAGCTAATGCATGGAGGACTCAGTTAGAACTCAAGTGGCAGAGTTATGACACAGTTGGAAGAAGTAGTTATGGAGTTGTATTTATTTTAACTCAATTAGACTCAGTTGAGCTAGTTGTATCTAGTCTAACCCGATTGATACACTAGTGAGAGTGGTGTGAATTAATTATTAATTAATTCACTAAATAATAACTCATTAATCAACTGAAGAATACATCAGTTAACTACAGTGCATGGACAGTTTCAGTGGAGACCAGTGGAGAGGTAGGTGAAAGAGCAAGTGTGACTATCAGTTGTGATTATAGTGATGCATTGATTGCATCCAACACTCGCTGGAGATGCCAATGAGGATTGCCCACTAAGTATGGAGTAATTCGGAATTCATTCGCAGCTATTCTTCGCGAGAGATTGCTTTTGAAGCAAAGAAGGTGTGGCAAAGATCGGCAGCATGGATTTGCAAGATTAGGCCTCATTAGTGTATGACGATTGTACCGAATAAGGGCTGTGGGATAAGCTTGTATGCTTGTATGAGACGTCATATGACTTCCATGTTACATATAGTTGGGCTTTTGCACGTTTCAAATAAAAACTGTGTTATGTGCGATTGAATATTTTTTTTTATGCTTCACATGTGTGTGCAATTAATTTTTCTGCAAAAGATTAACAAGTGGAATAGATTCAGTATCTTGCATAAAGTTAAATAGTGTGAGATCAGGTGGATCTTGGACATATGCATGCTTAGTGCAAATAATTTCTACATGGTATTGGAGCATTGTTGATTGAAGATTGCAATTGTGAAGTGAGTTTGTGCTGGTGGAAAATTTGAATTTGCTACAGAAGATTCTTGGTGCAGAAATCGAGTATACATTGAAATGTCTTTCAACGGGTTGAGATTGGAGTATGCCCTTGATGGGAGCTCGAATTACATAGCTTGGAAGGACAGGATGGAGGCGGTGCTGGAGGATAATGGGCTGAAGGAGTTCATCGATAGTGATGTTCCTAAGTTCATGTGTATTTGCTAGACAGTTGGATGACTGTTGTGCGATGGGATATAAAATTCAATGAGGTGAAAGCCATGAAGTTGTCGCTTGAGAAGGAGCTACACTTACATGCAGAAGAGGAACTTCTTGTTCCCAAATATGAGCCTCTGGATGTGGATCAGCCACAGGAGGAGATTCATGGAGTGGAGGAGTCCTACTTGGGTGATTACTGAACATCGATGCGGTGAACAAGCATGCTACCATAGAAGTTAGAGACTAATCTTGATGCGTACGTAATGTAGGAGTCCCCGCATCACAGCGCAGACAGGAGGACAATCACCGAATCATACATTTAGATACATGGCTCTATAGAGAAAGTGCATGATGTAGCCATCTTGTTTTGAAGAAGCAGTGCAGGAGCCCACATGGGTAGATGCCATGGTGGGGGGGTATGACTCCATTGTCAGAAACAGTGCTTGGGAGAGTGTTCCAAGGCCGGTGGGAAAATCAGTTATAGGATCAAGATGGATCTACAAGGTAAAGCAAGCCGCCGATGGGGAGTGCCGAGAAGTATAAGGCAAGATTTTTTTCCCGTGGCTTCTCGCGCATTGAGGGATTGAATATGCGAAACCAGAATCACTTCACCTGCATTCTTCCGTGACGTGCATCATCTCATCTCTCGAAATAACAGATGGGTTGGCACATTCATTAGATGGATGTGAAGACTGCATTCCTTAATGGGATCATTGAAAAAGAGGTGTACATTGAGCAGCTTGAAGGATTTGAGATCTTCAGCAGCGAGTCGCATGTGTGCAGGCTCAAAAGAGCGTTGTATGGGATGAAACAAGCACCCCGTGCTTGGTACACTTAGATTGACAACTATTTCACTGGACTTGGCTTCACCAAGAGTGAGGCAGATGCAAACCTGTACCATATTGTGGTTGAGGGTAAGCTTTTAATCATTGTACTTTATGTTGATGATTTAATACTAACAGGTGATGAGAAATTGATACACTCATGCAAGGTAGATCTTGCAAAGGAGTTTGAGATGAAGGATTTGGGCCTCCTTCATTATTTCCTTGGATTGGAAATATGGTAGCGGGAAGGTGAACTATTTGTGTCTCAAGGCAAGTATGCCCGGGAGATACTGGAGAAGTTTCACATGCAAGGCTGCAAGCCTATCGACGCTCCTCTTCCAGGAAATTGGAAGAAAGAGGATGCTACATTGGCAGAGATAGTGGATGCCACTGTTTATCGACAGTTGGTGGGTTCGCTCATGTATTTAGTCAATACAAGATCAGACATATGCTATGCGGTAAACCAGCTTTCACAAGCAATGGTTAAGCCTACCAAACTCTTTTGGAAGGCAGGCAAGCATGTCCTGAGATATCTCAGGGGTAAATCTGAGTATGGTTTATGGTACAGACAGATGGATGAGGTGAAGTTGCATGGCTTCATGGATGCAGATTGGGCAGGAAGCCAAACAAACAGAAAGAGCACATCAGGAGGGATTTTTAGTATCAGATCTACGGCAGTTTCTTGGTACAGCAGGAAACAAAGATCTGTGGCACTTAATTCAATAGAAGCATAATACATGGCAACAAGTTTAGATGCATGTGAGGCTATCTAGATGAGGAAGATTCTGGTTGGTTTGTTCGGTTCACATTTAGATCCCAGGGTGATTCATTGTGATAATCAGAGTTGCATTAAACTCTCGGTTAATCCTGTGTTTCATGGTAGATCTAAACATATTGATATCTAGTATCATCATATGAGAGATTGTTTGCAGCGGAAGATCGTGTTGCTTCAGTACATTCCTACGGAGGATTAGGATGCAGATATTCTGACGAAGGCGCTCACCAGGAGAAAATTTGAATACCATAGAGGCAGTATTGGGGTGAAGGATAATCCCTATCTTGTTGAGAGGGAGTGTTGAGATTCAACAAAATGATGAGCTTAGTGAAAAGAGTCGCCTTCACTAAGTGGGCTCGCAGGCTATTTTTGGCGCAAGTCTATTTTTAGACATGATGATCATATTTCAGAAGTTGCAGGATGCTATTTGTGGATAGTTGATCAAGTTGGAAAATATATGAAATTCTATTTTTATAATATTGGGTGATCTATTTATAGATCGTTGATCTAAAAATAGATGCATGAAGATTATTATTATCTCTTAATAATAATCAGACACTAAACAGCAACTTGTTCTCTTGGAGCACTTTGTTTTAGTGCATAGATGTGGCACATCAGTGGACTGAGGGAATTACGCAATTCCCAAGGGTTTACTGGAGCTAATGCATGGAGGATTCAGTTAGAACTCAAGTGGCAGAGTTATGACACAGTTGGAAGAAGTAGTTATGGAGTTGTATTTAGTTTAACTCAGTTAGACTCAGTTGAGCTAGTTGTATCTAGTCTAACTGAATGATACACTAGTGAGAGTGGAGTGAATTAATTAGTTAATTAATTCACAAATAATAACTCATTAATCAACCGAACAATACCGCTTAACTACAAAGGCATGGTAGCTTCAGTGAATGCCAGTGACGATAGGTGAAAGGGCAAGATAGACTATCTTCGTTGTGACCATAAGGATGATTGATTTCATCACACTTCCGTGGAGAGGCCATTGAGGATTGCGAATAAGGATGAGGCACTGGTTCATTCGTAGTTATTCTTCGCCGGAGATTGCGCAAAGGAGGTAGGCTGTTTTGAGGGCATAGATCGGTGCGTGGATTTGCAAGATTAGGCTTAATTAGTGTATGATGATTGTAATGTACTGAGGGCTTGTGATAAGCTTTGTATGCTTGTATGAGATTGTCATATGATCTCCATGTTACATAATATATAGTTGGGGTTTTCAACTTCAGGCTTTCCCGGTTAAAAACTGTGTTATGTGCGATTGAATATTTTTGTTTATGCTTCACATGTGTGTGCAATTAATTTTTCCGAAAAAGATTAACAAGTGGAATAGATTCAGTATCTTGCATAAAGTTAAATAGTGTGAGATCAGGTGGATCTTGGACATATGCATGCTTAGTGCATATAATTTCTACAATCTCCCGCATTTTGATGAGATATTACTCCTCGTTATTCGAGGCCAGACTGGCACGACAGTACGAATTGAATGAGTATGTACATTTTATTAATTCCTTCAACAACTGTTAGATCCATCGTGCATTTCTCAATATGCTACATGAGATCTCCACCATTGGTGTTATGGAAATCGACGATGGTGATTTTTGCGCGGGATATCACTTGGTAATCCCCGCCAAGCCTAGGTTAACCGGTATTTATTACTTTGTCACTGTGCTTGAGCTGTTAACACTACCACTCTGAAGGTTTGTCAGTGCTACGAATAGCTTTCGGGTCTCGGCTCCGTCTCTACTGATTCTTCTCTCCGGTGTGGAAAGCTCTTGGATGTGACTCACCCATTTTCTGGTGGAAAAAGGAATTTGATAGTCTTCTCGCCAAGTGCAGTGAGCCGCATGTGTTTTAAACCCCTGTTCGTCATGGTTATAAATGGCACTCTCACTGCTACGTTCCTTACACTGTTCTGGTAAGCTTTACTCAAGTAATTCGTGTTTTATTCGACTTTCCTTTTTTCTTATGTGGCTCTATGTGAAATCTCTTCATATAAGGTTTCTCATTGTCTTTTGTTTACTGTGCTTAAAGGATTTCAACCACAAGACCTGCTTGTGATGGCGAACCACTTCTTCTCAGGTAAAAATACCCTATCCATCATTTAACAAATTTAGCACAGGATTTGAAGATGTTTTAAGTTTAATGTCTGAAGGATCTCCTTACAGTATTTATTTTAATTTACAAGGCTTATGTCTCCAGGTTACCACTTCCTCCACTGGTCACTTTCATTCCTCGAATAATCACTTGGGATTCTTCCAAATATTTTATCGCATGGCTAAATCATAGCTCTCCCTTGTAGGTACACTTAAAGTATATACTTCGACTCCAATGTCTATCTGTCTATCTCGGGTGGAATCTGCTAGCATTTGTTTTTAAAGCGTTTTGAAACCCATTTCTTGGCTCGGCCCAAGGAGTAATTCTGTCGACCTTATTATGTAATGTTATTTTTCCCAATTTGTATATATTAACTATAAATTTCCTAAGAGATAGTATTCGGCCGGATATTTTGGCCTCGAAGGTTTTTCTACTGCTATATAAATATTTTGTATTATGATTTGAAAGGTTTCTTTCTGAATACTGTTACTTATATTACAACATGCAATGTGTATTAGTTGAGGGTTTTCAATTTAAATTCTAAACTCTTGTTCTTGGTTTAAGTAATGAAAGGCAGTCGCCGTAAGGTTCATGTCATGTTACATTTACTTCTTGTTTGGTCTATATGTACTATTTAATTCATTGCGGCTTCATACTATTTCAAGCTATGCAGAGCTTATGTATAGCAGAGGTTCAAGCGTAGTTTTCAATCTCAATTTTGTCTCATATTTATTTCCTTCGTTCATTTGATTTGATGATATGTAGTTAGCTTGGGGTGAAAACTCAAAGTTGGGAAACACTTTTTGGCAGATGGCCAAAATTTGGGTGAAAATTTTAATTTCTTGTTCGAGAAAATAGTCAACTCAATTTATCGACTGAGAGTTTTTAAAACTCTCGTCTGAGAGATTTTTAATGTTTCTCCATAGAGTTATATTGGGCTTGACCGGAGTTAAACTACTCTTGGACGAGATTAAGTATTTTCTCGTCCGAGCGTTTTATTGACATAAACTCTCGGATTTAATGATTTATAAAACTCTCAAATGACGGCTTGTGAAAATTCTGTGTGTGCCTTTGTACAGATTCTCTCCTATCTTGCAGAGTCAGAATATTTGAAAATTCAAATTATGGTTTTAAGAATTTACAGTCAATTGTTTTACGATAACATTGTTTACAGTTTACGTTGTACTGAAAATGGGAAGGCTATTGATAGGTATAAGTGAGCTCGTTGCTAGCAACCATTGCCTCAGAAAGTCATGCGTTCCATCAGTGTTCCTTTTCCACCAAAGCATGTTGAGGCCTTGGAGGAGAATGTGGATTGGGAAGAAATACAGTGGTCATAGACAAGCATCTGGGTTCGTGGTAAAGAATACCCTCTTGCACGTGCACATTTTTTGGCCTCAAATTAACAAGCTAATGGTGGATGGATATATTTTTGAAGTTCAAACACTATAAACTTCATTTTGAAGAGCTGTTCAATTATGATTTGACCATTATTAACAAGAAGAATGGCTACTTTACTTGCTTTATACCACTGGTGCGGGATGTATAATTGGTTTGGAATTCAACAATCGGAACCTAAATATACCATCTCAATAACTGTTAATCAAGCGATAAGTCACAGAGGTGCAACTGGAATCAGTTTAATTCTGCACTTGAATGGTAGTAAAGAGATCAACGACAATGGAATATTGAAGCATCGAGTGAAAAATATTCTTTAGAAAACCTCTTTGTAGATATGGAATTACGATGAGATCCATAGGTTATTGCAAAAATGAACATTTAAAAACAATATTGGTTGATTGACAATAATTGATTCTGCATTATCCCTTTCAAGGATTAAAAAAGACAATGGGAAGGCTTTGGATCCAAACGAAGCTTGTAACAATGATCATGTAGTTAAGGTGCAATGTAATTTTGGAACTTAAATGTGATCGATTTTCCACTCAACTCCTTTTTTTTGAAAAAATATAAGTGTTTCATTGCACCCCTAACTCGCTTTCCTGTTAATTCCTGTTGAATTAAATTATACGGTGACAGAAAAGGAATTCCTGGCTATCATTTACGCTGTCAATAAGTTCCGGCAATACATCACCGGGTATTCTACTGTTGTCCATACTAATCACGCAACAATCAAGTATTTGATGAACAAAACTATTACTCATGGCTGTATTACAATATGGTTACTATTGCTTCAAGAATTTGATATTACAATAGTAGATAAGCTACGAGTAGATGATTTCCTATCTAGAATGGATAACAACGATGAATGCACACATGTAGAAGATAGTTTTCCTAATGAACATATTTTTGCAGTTTCTACTAAACCTTCGTGGTATGCAGATATTGCTAACTATCTTTCTACAGGGAAAGTGCCTCCTCATTTGTTATATAGGGAACAACGAAAAATTCTTCATCATAATGCCCAATATTCTTGGATGGCAGGGTACCTTTTTCACACAGGAGAAAATAAGCAGATCCGGTGTTGTGTGTATGAGGATGATATTTATGAGATATTGAAAGCTGCTCATGATGGCCCTTGTGGAGGGCATTTCACAGGCAAAAGAATAGGCCATAAGGTGATACAAATGGGATATTACTGGCCTTCTATCTTTCGTGATGCACATAATTATGTTAGGAGGTGTGATAGTTGCCAACGTATGGGGCAGCCCAGTCGAGCTGATGAAATGCCTTTGCAGGCACAGGTAGTCCTAGAGCCTTTTGAGAAATGGGCCATTAACTTCGTTGGAACCTTTAACCCACCCTCCCAACAAAAAGTCCACATCTTAGTCTGTACTGATTACATGAATAAATTGGTGGAAGCCAAAGCTATTGCAAAAGCAACAGAGCAGGTGGTCTCAAATTTTCTATTTGAAGAAATTTTTTCTTGTTACGGTACTCCAAGAGAGATTGTTTCAGATGGAGGAGCACAATTCACATCACACATGATAGAAAAGCTCATGCAGAAATATGGGTTCAAGCACAGAGTGACGTCTCCATACCACCCCCAGGTGAATGGACAAGTGGAAAGCACAAACAAGACATTGGAAAACATCTTGACAAAAAATGTGGCTTACTATCCTCAAGATTAGGCTCAGAAGTTGCTAGAAGCTCCTTGGGCATACAGAACAACATGGAAAAATACAACTGGGTTTTCACCATTCAAGCTGGTTTATGGGAAATCCTCGTTGTTTCCAATATAATTCGAAATCAGTACACTCTAAACAGCTCTTGAAGTTGTTTTGGATCTATCAGATGCCCAGAAACACCGACTGGCCCAGCTCAATGAACTAGATGAAATCAGTTCAATGGTTGTCCAGAGAACCACTGCTATTCAACAACAGAGAATGAAATGGCTCGATAAGTTTATTAAAAATAATGTGTTTTCAAATTTGAGATTGGGCACTACTTTATGACTCCCTCTTTAAGGATTTTAAAGGAAAGCTTTGCACTCGTTGGATGGGACCTTATGAGGTGGAGACTGTATTTGATAATGAAACAGTCAGGCTAGTCACAATAGATGATACACGTGCTTCATTTATAGTCAATGGGCATTTCCTGAGATTGTACCACCGCCTGACCTCTAAGGATGCATTTATCAAACACCTCTTTAAGAAATATGGTTTGAAGGTCATCAGTGCAGAGAACTCTTCCTCTGCACCCTTGTTGTATATATATATATATATATATATATATATATATATATATATATAAAGAATTATGTTTTATTTTGTTGTATTTTTGTAGTTGTTACTATTAAGGAGTAAAAATCAAAGAATATTTTTCCAAAGTATCAGTTGTTGTTACACATGGTGTTGTTACTCAGTTACTGCTACTCATGGTGTTGTTACTCGGTTGCTGCTACTCATGGTGTTGTTACTTGGCTACTGCTACTCATGGTGCTATTACTCGGTTGTTGCTACTCATGGAGTTGTTGCTTGGTCGCTGCTACTCATGGTGATGTTACTCGGTTGTTGCTGCTCATGGAGTTGTTGCTTGGTCGCTGTTAGTTGCTGCTACACCTGGTGATGTTACTCCTTGATCAATGCTGCTACACCGGATCTTGCTACTCACACTTTTGTTACTCCAGATGTTGCTACACCAGATGTTGTTATTCGCACTGTTGTCACTCCAGACACTGTCACACCGGATGTTGTTACTCGTATTGTTGTTACTTCGGATGCTGCTACTTGCACTGCTGTTACTCCGGATGCTACTACTCGCACTGCCATTACTCCAAATGTTGTTACACCGGATATTGTTACTCCGATGTTGTTACTCCCAATGTTGTTACACCAGACGCTGTTACTTTGATGCTGCTACTCGATGTTGTTACACTGGATGCTGTTACACCACATTCTGTTACTCCGATGCTGTTACTCGATGCTGTTACACCAGATGTTGTTACTCTGATACTGCTACTTGATGTTGTTACTTCGATGCTGCTAATCGATGTTGTTACACCAGATGCTGTTACACCAGACGTTGTTACTCTGATGCTGCTACTCGATGCTGTTACACCGGATGTTATGACTCCGGATGCTGTTATTCGTATTGATATTACTCCAATCCACATCATTACTGCGTCGTCATCCTACCAACCATCACATCGTCCAGGTAGGCCATCAGGTACGCCTCCACATGACTTTTACGAATTTAATTAAATATCCCATGTGAAGATCTTAATGTTGCGGACGGAAACAATTTAAGTTGTCACGGGGGGGGGGGTGCCATCATAGTCAAGGACAACGTAATAATTACCTCATAAATCATTCTGAAATTCTGTGCATAGGTACACCTTACGATCCCCATCAACATTCGATTTAATCATTAATATGCATTGGGACCCGTAATATGTCTTTTCCACTCCATACGAAATAATTATTACTTTTATTCACCACACTTATCATATTCTTTTATGATTTTTCTTGGTCTCCAAGAATTACCGTTTGTATTTACCGTTACCACTTTCCATTTTCACCATGTTGTTTCTCTGAATTTGGTATCCACCACCTTACCCAATAGTCTGTTGTTACAAGAAGTGCTGCTACAAGTCTCCACAGTATGGGTGGGCTAGATGTGCGGCATGAACCTGAAAACATAGCTTCAGTCCGCAACAATCTAGAGGTATGGCAAATATTTGTCGATGCAGGGTGGGATACCTACTTTGACAGATTGCAGGGGTTTGATGGAGGAACCAAAATGGATTTCGCACTCAATTTAGAGGATAACTACTCGCGGGTTAGAGGTTTGGAAGTTCCTATCACAGAAGAGGTAATTGCAGAGGTTAGCAGGGTGAGACAGCAGGGGTAGCAATGGTTTGTGCGAAGAATTTCTCTCCCGTAATTTCCTAAATTGTTCTTGCAAGCAGGGGAAAGTGTTGTTCCAATGGGCAGAGGATACGAACGCAGGACCGTGCCGTATCCTCAGAACAAAGTTGCAGGTATCATAATAAAATATATAACTTGCGCGGGAAGAGCCACAACTCTGTTTAAGTACCATTTTAAAATTTTAACGCACCTTCGATTTCCACAGGCTCAGGTGCATGCCTTAAACATGCCTTTCTTCCTATTGAAACAATTGTAGCACATGGCACAGGCCACTCGACGTTCACGTCGAATGCCGATAGTGCTTTCCAACCACGGATTGGTGCGATTATTGGTTGTGCATGCAATAAACAGGCTTCGGGTCTCCTCGGTGGAACTCTGTGGGTCCTCAGAAGAAGAGGTAGCAGCCATTATTGCTGCTAGAGAAGAGGAACTAGTTTCTCTAGCTGGTTTGGCAGAAGCACAACATTCAGAAGGATTTGATCAAGAAGAACCTAAGGAAATGGAAATGGAAGTCGAACAGGAGGAACCCGAAGAAGTGGACATGATGGTCGATGAGGAAGAACTTGAAGAAATGAGAATGGAGGAGGTAATCAGCGACATAGCCGAGGCTACCACACAAGAACCAACCTCGATTGAAGAGCATACAGATGAAGATATTATGGACATCGTGCAGGAAGTCAAGACTATCATAAAGTCATCGACTTTTCTCAATGAAGAACAAGGGAGTGAAACTATAGACAAAGAAATGGTAAGTGATGTTGCTTTGCAAGAAACAACATCACTTGCCCAAGCGAATATGGATGTTGACATGAGTGGGGGTGTTACACAAGAACCACCCCCAATTCGGCTAGAACAGGAGGAGTCAACCTGTGAATTCAATGCTGTTCCTCGAGAACTAGTACCAACTGTAGAAAAAGAGGCAATTCATGAGGAACAGGAAAGTAGAGAGGGAATGAACCAGGAGGTCAATACTATTCCATAAGAACCAATATCGACACTAGAAGAAGAAATGGTGAACAAAGAGCGAGAGGACAGAAGGGAAACAAGCTGTGGAATCAATGTTGCTCCACAAGAACCAGCATCAACCCTGGTTGAGGTAATAATGCATGAAGTTCCAGTTAAAGCGAGAAATGAGGATGATGAGTCTGTCCCCCACTCTCCGTTCTAGTCCATGATGCCTAGAGGGGTGAGGGGATTCCGCTCGCCCAAACGATTAACAGAGGAAGTAGCAGTCCCACCAGTTCTTAAATTTTGACACGACCAAGATTGGCCCAGTCACTACCCAACCTCTATTGGAGCACTTAGAGGCTCGCGAAGAAGAGAATTCCTGTGGAGACATCAGAACATAGAGTGGTCATTGAAAATTTCGACCAAACGGCAGGAGTCCCTGAAGGGAATATAGAGAAATAAGCCCCTAAAGAGAGGGAGCCCAGCCAAAAAGGCTTAGCGAGAGAATCCACTGAGAACACCGGCAGCATTCTGCCACCTCCTGAGCCTATCATAGGCCCTGAGACTAAATTTATTGTTAAACAAGAATGGGTTGAATAGTGTGAGAAAAGAAGGTTACCTCTCAAAAAGAGGTATCAGTTGCAATTCAGTGAAACCATGAGACTAAAAAGGGAGGTTAAGGATTTGAAAAGGAAATTTTCCTGACTGAAAAAGAAGGTAAAAATCTACAAATGGAGGGCAATAAAGCCAAAATTTGAGGTCTCCTCTGTAGCCACCCAAACCGACTCGATCGAAGAATTGTTTGAAGGAAGGGAATTTGTATTGGCCGCTGAGATCCAGAAGTGGTAGTCTGCTGCAAGTGATCATAAGAAGGAAACAACTCGAGTTCAGGAATAGGTTGCTAAAGTCATCATAGGGTACATGGATCAGTTATATAAGGCGCGATTAAAGCATGTTAAACAGAAGGCCAGAATAGAAGAACTGGAAGAACAAGTGCATCTGCTGCAAATAGATAAGGAGAAGATGTTCTCCCTGGCACAATAGATTGAGGGACATAGAGAACACATGTTGGCAACCTAGAAATGGTGTGCTGACCTATGTGTCAGTCAGATTACGATGTTCCTAAGGAAGTGTTGGACAATTGTCAGAAAAGGAGGATGTTGTCATCTTCAGTCGTCAGAGAACGAGAACCATTTGTGGCACCTAAATTTGCACGGGCTTTAGAAATAATGCCACGTTTCGTGGCATGAATTCATACTTGTGGGGCCAGATGGATGGGATTGAGGTTTCAATTTCCCCTTCTCTGGTTACCAACCGAGTGGTATACTCCTGCATACATCGTTGATCCAGACTAGTGGAAGGATGTTGTTTTGACAGAGGGATATAAGCCACTAGGGACAGAAATGGTTGAAGAGTATGACCTCACACAGCTTCATGCTGATCACAATTAGTCCAATTTTGATTTGAGGAGACGGCGAGCTACATGAGGACATGCAGATAGACCAGTTGGGGGGAGATGTTGGGTACCGGATTTGTATACTTTCTTCTTCCATTTTACCCTATCTTCCTATCTCTTTGTACCATTATTACTCTTAAACACATGAGGTAAAACCCTTTTCCTTATCTTTCATGGGATATTTGATTAATGAAGTAATTGTCATGGAGGTTTTACCTTTTTACATATTAACTCTGATATTTCTATAGATTCGACCAAAACAGGAGCGTTGCAGCCGTAAGTCCAAGAACAACCCATCTTCAATGCTTTCTTCATTTGTTGTTACAACATAACAAAATCTGTTGTACTAGCGCCATTTCAGGCCTCTTTACGGTTTCCTTCTGGGCAACTAGGTTGGCCTTGTAACAAAATGTATTTTTGTGATTATGGAGTTGTTGAGGGGAATCGGGAATTCCAAGACATTTTTATAAAAAGGCCCGCGGGCTGTGAATCGAGGTTAAGCCCTTTTTCATACAGATCTTGTAACAATTCTACTCTGTCATTAATCGAATGCGCAACATCTTGCTGTTTCTTCTGTAATTCGTGAGTTTACCGTAGCCTTGATAAGAGAGCTGGGCCCACTCTTATGATCGAGTGCTGCATTTTCCTTTCTTGTATTATTTCATGATTTAGTGTGATTTTATTACTGTTGTTACATTTAATCTTTAATTGTTGGGAATTTATTTGAATTTTTCAATTTACTTAATTGTTGTTACAGTGGTCTGTGTGTAGTGCATTTAAACCTGTGATCTACATCAGGTCATGTGCTTGTGTCTGCATATAATTTTTTGTTAGTCTTGAAATAAATAACGCCCTCGAGTTGAAAATTTATGTGGAAAAAGGGTTGAACATCGTTCATATCCGGACACCAACAACACATTCTACCAAAACGTTTTTGGTGCAACTTTAGAAAGGCGAAGAAGGCGCTCTTGTATTTTATTAATATAGGACCTCTTCTTCCTTTTGGTAAGAGCTTTATATATACTTATATTTCAATTCCTTACAGTACCATTGGGATCATCTCTAATTTCTTTCCTGGAAATTTTACAGTCCTTATCATACCATGGGTTGGAAGTTCTGTTATTCTTCTTATACAATACCTCAGTAGAGAATTTTTTATTGGTAGTGGAAAGGGTAGTAGTAAAATTGTAATAAATTTGATCAATGTTATTATTACAAGTTAGAAAGTATAAATCCCTTTTTAAATCCTTTAAGAAAAGGTCTACATTATTTCTATCAAAATGCATGTGCATTTGACTATTACTCGTCTCCTTCATATGGTTAATATGCATAACAATAATGAGGGTTAAGGACAAAGTATTCTGGTCATAGTCAGGCTCGTAATCGTTAATCAGATCAAATATTTCAATAGGATTGAGAACATGGGTGTCAAAACTCGCATAATCCCCAACATTATTGTCTAGCCCATGGATACAATTCATTTGGTCGAAGGAAGGCCACTTGTTAATTTCATTAAAAATAATCAGGTCTTGGGAGCTACAAAATTTGAGAAGCTTAGTGTCGAATAGGTTCTTGGTTATGTCTTCAGAGTTTCTTTTGAATCTATAAGCTAAGTAAACATCTTCATCAAGTAGTAAGGGGTTATGGTTAGAGTTGTTACTTAACATAATAGCTTGGTTAGTAGCATTTCTAACATTGAAGTCCCCACACAAAAGGGTATTACCTTCATTCTTTAGGTTGTGAATGTCTTTCTCTAAGGTATTGTAAGGGCAATTCTTATCCAAGTTGTTTTTCTTATAGGACGTAGAGTTGTTAGAAGCGAAATAATAGATTGCAAGAAAAATCATATTGGTGGTAGAATCAGAGATCTTAATCCAATTATACTAATTGAAGGGGTCAATTTTATAAAGTCACATGTGATAAGAAACAATGTTCTTTATATAATAGGCTATACCACCAAAACCATTATGAGAGGATTTATTACGAGAGGATTTATTTATATTTTAAATTTGTTTTTTTAAGATAATATATAATCATTTAAACCCACGAGGTGTAAACCGGGTTGTTTGCCTAAAATTTCCAAGGACCGGTCTTCTTCTATCTAATAAATAGGCTAGCTCTCGCCTAAACTTAGTGTATATATATATATATATATATATATATATATATATCCATTAAATTTTTTATTTATTGTATTCATATTTAAAATTTAATACAATTTAAATTATTAAAAAAAAAAATTGTCATGCATATATATAATTTGAAATTCAATAATATAACAAATATGAATTTTACCCAAATTCATTAGGTACACCCAATTTCAAGAGTTGTGAAACCAGATTGTTTGAGACTACATTTAGTTGGAATGAAAATAAGACATAATGATAGGAATATGCTTCTATTGACTAATTTGTAAAGTATATAACTATATAATTATAATATTTATATTTATGTATAAAGGTTAGGTTTACAATGGCATATAAAGACCAAAAAAATCTTTAATAATAAAAGGTTATTTAAAAAATATTACAACAATTCTTTTATAGGTTTTTCATTTTATATAAAAAATAATAATGTCATATTAGTAATGAGAGGTCATTTCAAAAATATGACAATAAAGTTTGTAATTGTATATAAAGAAAATTTATGTCATAATAATACTGAGAGATCATTTAAAAAATATTTAAAAAAAAATCTCATAAGCAATGAAATAGCAATGGTCACATCTGGTTAAGGGTAAATTAGAATAGGCTGTGATGCTCTTTAGTGTGCATAAGATCTATGAGGGGAATATCAAAGGAGGAATCATATTCTAGACCTTATTCCCTATGTCTGAACCCTAATTCCTTCTCTAGTCATGTAACTTGTTGTTCAACCTCAGTGGATTAACCCCACTTCAAAGAGGCATAGAGAGTTACCAATTTCGTGTTGCATATTATGGAGGAAGTCCTAAATCATAAATATAATATGTTTTTTCATACTCAATAAAAATGGACGGTACTATGTTGTTCCTTTTTTTAGACATCCTAAACGTTTTTTTCTTATTGGATGCCTCACACTAGGGACAAGCTCATATGTAGGTTTGGGAGGTTGATCTTCATTGTCTTTGATGGCAAGGTTCTCCCAAACAAAGTTTAGCCACCCTTGTTCATTTTTTTGATAGAGGGACAACACTAGTGCATAAAGGAGTGGAGATAGGTTTTATAATATGTCCTACAATCAAATATTTTTTTCCAATTTTATTGGAATATCTTTGCTCCTAAGTCAAGTAAACCTCACATTTGTCTAAAAGAATAAAGTTCAATTACTTATTTTAACCATGATGAGCCTCCATGCATGTCACTGTCTACTCATGTAAGGAGTAATTTTATATAGGTTTGGTGTACAAGAGGTAGATTCAATCCTCCTTTCCTCTAATATTGATTATGTATACCTTATTTGATGTCTTGTGTCAGTGATGATCACCTCCATAATCTCTACTCTTACATTTATCACCCTATCTAGGGTAATCAATTGGGAACATTACTTATTAAAATAAATATTGTTAATTTTTGCATAATAATCAATATAATGATAGATTTTTATCATGCACACTTTGTGTGATTTATAACATGAATTTACCTAGCATATTTCAAAAGAACACACTAGCTTAAAACAAATATTCAACATACAATTATTTTATACAATGACCATAAATTTAACCCCATAATGTTGCACTTGTCCATGATGTTTATATTTCAAAGAAAAGGGACCAAATTTTTGATTTGCAAGATTGGTTCTAATTGAGAAGATTCTTTTAAGGAATGATAGAAATATGGTGGAATGTGTTTTAGTTATCATATTTATTGATGTACTTGATGACATTATGATGGTGGTTGTAACATTTGTAGCCATTATTTTTGGGGAACATATCCACATGTAATGTGGAATTATTTTAGGTAACCAATATTTATTGTGCTTGACCCATTAATGTGCAAGGGTTGTATATGCCCACTGCTAGTTTTAATCAACTACATTATCCAACGGTGGGCATATCCAATCCCCACGGATTAATGGGTCAATAGCACCAAAATATTGGTTGCCATTATTTTATTTCTTGAAGTCTTAGTAGATAATTTATTTACTTAGTTGTACTTATGTACATGTAATGGGGAAATAATTGATTTGTTGAGGTCCTATAATAGAGAATTTATTTATTTGTTTTGTTCCAATCATTGATGTACTTGTATCATTATGACAATAATTGTAGCATTTAAATCCATCATTTGCAAGGCATTGATATACATGTATTTGGACATCCCTATATTTATTAGGTTCTTTTAGTGGGGCATCTACATTTCTCCTTGTTACATAATATAGGTGGGTAGGTGACTTGATACGCAAGTTTTGTATCTCACAACCATTATATACATTGAGAAAAAATTAAGTTCATCCAATCTATCCATTAGTGTTGATCAACTATCAAGGTGGCCTAATGTAATGTGGCTCAATGTAGAGACACGTCTTAGGTGGTTCAATGTAGATCAAGGTGGATCTTTCTAGAGACGATCTCTAAATTCCTTGAATATTTCAATATTTATAAAGATGAGCCTTTGTTTGATTGCATGAATTTTCTTTTATATTAAATTTCTTTACTTAAAATAAAATTCAACACTCGGATTATTAAAAAAACATGAAATAATAACATAATTACATTATCAAAAACACTTGGTGGAATGCCATGAGTACAACATTCACCCTATAGAAACCTTGTGTGGAAAAGATTTCAACAAAATGAAGCATACATGCTTTTCTTCACAACTATCACAATTTACAATACAAATATAGAATTTGAACCAAGCCCCACTATGGACCTATGGGATGTTGTAGTATGCATCAATCCCATATAGACAGTTCTTTCTTCTCTAATTTGTAATCTCTCTATTCCTCTTAGCATAAAATTGCTACAATCAAAGTTGAATAATTTCCCACACTTTTAGTTAGGTATTTTATCACCATTTCTTGGGAATTTGGATTAGGGTTCTTAATTTTCTTGATGCTTTTGAAATCTTCTTTGGAAATCCATATGTTTCTAGATCCACATGTGCAAGTCTTACATGGATTTGCATCGTACAAATGTGGATAAAGTAATAATCAATTTATAGAAAGCTTAACATTCACACATTAACAAGGTTTACATGATATGATTTATCATTATAAATTTATTAATGCGCTTTATAGCAAAGAACTTTATTTTTCATCATTTTCCATCAATTTGTATTAAAAAAAATGCTTGGAAATATTTGAAACTAGATTGAAAAGTTATAAATTATTGGAGATGTTTTATATTCTTTGTATGAAGAATTTTAATTCATCAGTGAGACCTTAGTTCTACTCTTCCCCCTTTTAGTGATCTGAAATTGATTGTTAGTTAATGTTGTGCTAATATGAGTTTTAGAATTAACATGAAAGTGCTTTGGTTTGATTCTTATACAAGGGTTTATACATGTATTTATGATTGACAATTCATTAAACTTGATGAGATTAAGTGTATTTCATGAACTTAAAATCATGGAAACTCAATGTTGAACAACAACATATAAAAACATAGCAAGCACAAATAGCAAAGACAAACACAAGTTTTTGATGAAGGATTTCACCCCTCCTGGGCTACATCTCCTTGGTCCAGCTTCATAGTGTGGGCCTTTGTATTAGCTTCAATCGTGAAAATTTGTTGTTTATAGTCTCACGTTGCCTCTGCAACCTGCTCCAATGGCTCCAAAACATCAAAATATACCAAGAACGACTCTTCCTAAGCCAAAATTGGTCAAAAATTGCCTCAGTTATGGAAAAACCAAATTTTCCTAGTTTTTCTCCACTAATTCTGGAACTTCGCCAGTTAACTCCACTAAATGTGGAGCTTCTCCGCATTTGTAGGGTTTGCTAAATCTTCCACCAAGTTAAGTGTGCACTTAATTAAGCGATAAGTATGAGTTAATTGTGGTTAGTGGGTGCATTTAGCGCTAACCACATCTTAGCGCTAATTTCAAATTATCATGGTATAACCATGGATTATCGTTAATACACGGCTTAATTGCATTTTAAAACTCAGCCGAAATCTGCTTTAGCTCCTGTCTTTAGTGCTCAGACATGTGGGAGGGGGTTGGCCCCCTCCGGACCCCCAACTTCCACTTCATATTAATTTAAGTGGCAGTGAAGTCCTTATGGGGGAAGGACTATGGTGATTGGTATACTGGTAAGTCGTTGGTGCTGTAGGCGGGTTGTCATGGGTTCGACCCCACCCCTGCCATAAATTATTTTTGCATAAAACTTCAAATCTGACAATAGTAATAAACTTTGGTTTATGATTTATATGTGATATATATATATATATATATATATATATATATATATATATATATATATATATATATATATATATATATATATATATATATATATATATATATATATATATATATATATATATGTTGCGCCATTAACCTTTGAATATGGTTCCAAACTTTTAAAATAACCATATATGCGCCCAAATCGTCCTTGCATAAAAATTATCATGCCAACCAACCTTGCCATGTGGGGGGGGTCGCATGTGGCAGCCTTTGACTGCGCCATGTGGCCCTTCCCCATTGGCCTAAAAATTCCACCATTGATAAAAATAATCCCCCATAGATAATTCCAAACTTAATATTAGGAGAAAAATTCAACTTCCCCAAGAAACATTGGTGAATCTGGTGATGACACTTGTCATAGTGTCACTGGTTGAAAACTGGAGAATATTCCCTAAATATTCATGAGGTGCTGACTAGACTACCAAGTCATCAGTCTGTCACTGTTTTGCACAATTTTTATATGTTTTGGAAAATGAACAGTGAACCATAACTTACTCATACGAACTTGGATTTTGATGAAACGAGTTGCGTTGGAATCCTGGTGAAAAGCTCTATTCGGTCGCTCTAGTTTGGAGAATTTCTGAGAACTTTCATTTTTTAGCTAAATATTGAGCCTCTGATCATTTAGAGATCTTGAATTGCTCAAAACTTTCACTATAAAGGAGATGGCGAACCAACTTTTCACCTTTCTCCTTAGATTACCATTTTTTTGGTTGGAAACTATTATTTCAACCTCATCTAAAAAAAACATAAATGACTATGTTGAAAATGGAAACAAGAAAATATTTTAATTTAATTCCCCCTTGAATTAAATTAGAATAAAAATGTAATTCCACATCATAAGACAACTTGTATGAGTTAACTAAGTTATTATGACTTAGCTAGTTTAGTTAATTTAAGTTGAGGGTTTAAATTGAGTCACATAGAGTGTCTCCTACAAAATAGGAGCCATGGTTGAGTTTCTTTTGAGTTTTGATTAATTAACTCAGTTTATTTGAGTTAAAACTAGTTTAAATAGTTCTAACTAATGGAGGACCTAGTGAGAAGTCAAAGAGTGGAACTTGGACTTGAACCACACCTAGTGATCAATCATATAACTGATGATTCACTCATAAATAACTTATCCATATCAGTTCTGAGAAAACCCGATTGATATTAGAGTTCAACGATACTGTACTATCAGTTGTATAATCATCCAAATTGTACATGTGGTGCATGCTATCAAAGGAAAGCCCCTAATGGATTGCGTAGTATCGATTGTGAATTTCCCTAATTAGAAGGGCCTAATTATGCAAGGAAAATTTGCAAGGAAATAGGGATCTTGGAGGGTAGAAAATTGGTTAAGTATGAGACAGATAGAGATAGTGTTGAGGTTTCTCTAGTTGGAGAAAATAATTGTAATCTTCTCATATTTTCGTACTTATGAAATATACAGATAGAGGGGTTTTTAACTGAGGCTTTCCATAGGAAATATTTGTGTACTGTGTGATTTAAATTCTTTCTCTTTCAGGTTTTGTGATTTCATGATTGTAATTGGTAGAGTAGATTTAAGTATATTGTTTTAGCATATTACAATTATCCGTTTGAATTTACATGGATTTTTCTACATGGTATTAGAGCAGGAATCACTATAGAAGAGAAGAATATGAGTTTGTTTTGTGCGGGTGAATGGAATTTTCATATCTTCTCTTCAATACTAGCAACATGATCAAGATGTCTTTCTTTGGATTGAGACTCGAATATGCCCTTGAGGGTAGTTAAAATTACATAGCTTGTAAGTACAAGATGGAAGCTGTTTTGGAAGAAAATGAGTTGATTGAGTTCATAGATAGTGATATTCCTAAGCTTACAACAGAAGATGCTCAAGATATTACGGCATGGAGGAAGAACATAGAAAAGGCAAGAAGGATTAACATAGTTACTCATCAAATGGGAACTATTACCTCAAAACGAGAACTCTAACAAAAAAACATCAAAAAACCACGAAAAAACAACCTAAAAACAAAAAGTTGTATTATGGAATAACTTTTTTTATTTCAGGGTTAATGACGCAGCCTTAGCTACGAAAACCCACATATTTCATACAAAATGCATATATATACATTTTACCCAAAATCGAACTCTCAATCTTTTATGATATAGTCTTTAATCAGACTACAAATATAATTATTCTTCATTATAATATTTTCTAGAAAAATTAATTCCTTGGGTGTGATTTTGGTTTAAAACATACGATGTCAACAAAAACAAATCTGGGTCCACAACCTATTTTAAACACACCTTTACACCATTGATCATATACGCTCATCAATTTGATGGAAATCACACTTCAAAATGTGCGATGTTTAAAGTTTTTATAACTTGCGAAATAGGTGGTTTTATAATGCCATGCTTAGTTTCTGGAGACTAATTGCACAGTTTTATAGAATACCATTTACTACCTTTGTGCCATGCAAAGACCTCTTACCGTTTTATGATACTACTTCCGGTTTCGTTCTCCCTCTGACTCAAAATTCCATGACGCAGAGTTCTGGAATCAAGAAATCATTCCAGTCACGAAGGTAATCAAACACCCTTTTGATTTCATCATGCTATCGACCTCAGATTATTCCTCCTCGCAACAGTTAATTCGCCACTTCATAATTGTCAAGCCTGTTGGTGCTACAACTTAAATTCAGAATTCAACGCCGCAATTCATGTATTCATCCTTTAACACCACGAATTGTGAACATAAAAGAACTTCGGTTCATACAAATATATCTGTCACACCATTAGTTACTAAGTTTAGAACACACGGATTTCTACTCAGCCACTCACTCGACAGAATTCATTCACCAGGGTTTTATTGCAGATCATTCAAACACAGTCACTCAACCTTCCAAAAGGGATTTTTTCGAACTCTATGTGAATTCGATTTCCATCTCTGTCTAATATTCTTCTGTCGCTATGCATATTTGGTGTGTCTGGCTCTCTTCTGAAATCATTTATATCACTTCATTTTTATAGTATTTACTTGGATTCAATAGATCAAAACTTTGTCTCTTTCGACTCTGCCCAAATTCAACTTATATATTATGCATACCTTTGATTCACACGCAAATTTCAAATCAGTCATTCAATGCACACAATATAACTCAGTAATGAGACACGAACTCATAAATTGAGTTCTCTGTATTAATACTCAATATTTGCATAGGAATTCTCTTCTGGCCAGATATTTGAATTGGTGGCCTTTTACTTCCTACTACCCGTAGGCTACAATCAAAACCCCTAACTATCTGATCCTGAATCTCTCCCCCTCTATGCCTTGAGGCCTATCATTTTATACAACAGGTTCTGAAACCAATTCTGGTTTCAGATCCTTTATCTCCTCAAAAAAATCCTGAATATCCTCTAAGTCCTCTTTTGACTCAACTAATCCCTAAGGATTCTCTCTAATCCGCAAAATCATGAAACCAATTCTAATTTAGGATTTACAATTAATTCTCAAATATCTCATTCCCTATGGAATCTCAACTATCCTAATTCTCTCATGTTCTCCAACATTCGAGAACATTTACAAATGCCTCACCAATTAAATCCTATTCTAAAATATCTCTCATTAAAATCACTCAAAATCTTAATAATTATATTAATTTGTTACATAGAAACCCAACTTATTTTAAAACAAAAGACCCCTTATGTTTACTAAATTTGAATAAATTTTCTGAGCCGGATGCTCCTGCATCAGACTCCCAAAGTAGAAATTAATCGTGATCTCCTGATATTGTGTTTTCAACCTTTGGCCTCCTGGATCCCATACTTTTTTTTGCTGCAGTCCACAAGCTGCATTGTCTCCATCTTCATTTAGTTGCACTTTTCCAAGCTTCAATACTTTATTCTGCATCTTCCCACTAGCTATGCTTTCACATTCTATTCTTGTCTTTTCGTTACTGTTGTTTCTTTGATTTCTTTCTGCTGTCTTCTTCTAAGACACCTTCATCATCAACCTTCTTACGTTTTTTATTTCTATGTCCAGGTTATCTTCTGACTGATAACCACTCTACCATTTGTTGCTATTTCCAATTTTTGCTGCAAATATTGTTGTAGATATTGGTCCAAATACTCTCCTAGATATTGCTTAAAATACTCTTTTAGATATTGCTCCAAATACTCTTGTAGATATTGCTGCCTCTCTAACTTCCTAAATATCTCTTAAGATATCTCCCTCTGCAACATCCTTCTTCTCTTTACTACCTACAAATTTACTTTCAAAAAATAAATTATCTTCTTATTCTTTAACTACAGTAACATACTCATTCATTCTTTTTTGTATACTAGTAAGCATAATCAATTTTGGAAAACTAGTATCTGCTCTTGCCTCTGCCACAACTTCAGACATTTCCACTTTATTATTTACAATTCTTTTCTCTTGTCCAATTTTTTCAAGCAAACATTTCAGCCATTCCCTTTGTACTTGTTTCATCTCAAACAAATCATCAATATGCTGTAATTCAGTTTCAACATAACCTTCTTCTTCTTCCTTGAAAACCTTTTGTGATCGTCCTTCACCTTCTTGACTTATTCTGACAGTCAATTCAGCTTCTTCAAACTCTGTATTTTCATCCTTTATCACAATATAATTCTGATTCTCCACCATTGTGACAGTTCTAAGGGTCTGTCCTATAGTCTTCTCTTGGCCAATCAAATAAGCCAATTCCTTCTTGTCATCAACAATAACAAGTTCCTTCATATGAGACATGACTGTCTCACCTTCCTTGTAGATGCTCTCCTTATTAAGTAAGGAATCTATGGGTTCCTTCTGCTGCAACAATTCATCTTCATTCAAGACAACTCCAAGAGATGGATTGCATCCTGCAACACCTGTAAACATAATCAAATTATCAATTTCAAAATCACAATACCCAATGGTTTCATTTGATGATCCAGTCACCAAATCTTCTTCTTGCAGTTCTAAGTCTCTTTCAGGACTCATAAAAATTTTACTCTCTTTCTTTCCAACTTCCAAGGTTATCTCCATTGTGCCAATCACCATGATAGAATGATGACCCTTCACTATGTTTTCAGCTAACATAGTTTCCTTTTCATTATGTTTTCTAACATTTTCCATTTTTTGTCCTCCTTTACCTGCATAATTAATACATGAATTATAAATATTAAAAATACAAGGTTTCAATGCCTCTTCCTCCTCTTGCAACATCTCAGTATGCTGATTTGAAATTTCCACTAACTCCTTTTTCAGCACATCCATATGTTGATTTAAATCCTCCATGAGACTGTTAGCTAGTCTCTCCTTCATATCATCTGTTTCAAGAATGTCCCTCTGCTTTGGTTCACAATAATGAACTTCTTTGAATTGTTGAATCATTTTTACATCCTTATCATTTTTTCCCGACTGTCATTCATGACAATTTCTTTGTCTTTCTCTTTCATAGATTCATCCTAAGTATAGATCCTCTACTTTTTGAACTTTCTTCTTTGAAGATCTAACCTTCTATATAACTCAACAATTTCAATTGGGCTAGAATTTGGAAACTTTACACAATTTTTCACACCTTCACTTGTTGTTGACCAATCATCAGATGGTCCTTCTTCCTCTGCTAAATCATCTTTAATGTTCTGTTGTATATTTCCATAAGACTCCTTTGCCTCCTTTTGTTTCTGAGATCTTACTATCTCAGTACTAATCTGAACAGATTTTAGATTCAGCTCCTTCTCCTTAACAAAATCTAAAGCTTGTTCATCATCTTGTGATGTACCTGCAATCATACACAAATCATTAGTTTTTAAACCACGAGACCTTTCAATCTCGTTTGCTTCTTCAAGCACCCATCTTTCACAATGTACTTTTTGTTTTCCAGCAGATCCTATTTGTTGTGACTCAATTCCTTTGAGTCTTTCTTTTTCCAACAAAGAAATGTGTATCTATTCAAGTTCTCTGAACTTGTTCATCAACTTAGCATTCCATTTCTTTTGCAATAGGTTCCATCTAACCCATTTCCTCATTCTCCACCCATGCTTTCGGAATTAATTCCATGTCTCTTGTACCCATCCCTATAGTACCTCCAATTGTACTTTCATCACTGCAATATCTCTTTCTTGCTCCTCATTACTTATCTTATTTTCATTGCTTTCCTTAGAACCTCTTCTCTAAGCCTCCATGTCCATCTTCCTCATGAGCTCATCCATGCTTGATTGGTAAGCTGAAAAATAGCCTTCTCTTGTAGCAATCTCCTTTTGCTACTCAGTACCCTATCAAGCTTCCTTTTTGAGCTTGACCTCTTCCTAGGTATTCTTTTGGTTCACTCTCTTGAACCTGCTATTCCTTTAGCTACTGCACTCAATCACCTTTCTTCTTTCAGAAATATTTACCAGTTCCTCCATCACTACTTCTTAAGGCTTGATATTTCTTTGTGGAGATATTTTATCTTGTCTGCAACCCGAATTTTCAAACCAAATCAAAATAAAACACACTATCTCACCTTCAATATTTTTACATGACCTTTTTCTCCCATTCACTAAAATTTTGAGTGGACTGTTCTCATTTATTTCTACAAATGTATGTTACACATCAACTCTGCTACTTATCAGATTTAATATCTGATCTCCTCTTACTTCCTCCATCACACATGCATTCTGTACAATTCTAATTTAAAAAAAAAAAACAAAAAAAACAAAAAAAACAAAAAAAACAAAAAACAAAAAAAACAAAAAACAAAAAAAAAAAACTTAAATCTTCAAAAGAGCTTTTGCCAGCTATGATACCACCTGACGCAACCTTAGCTGTGAAAACCCACATATTTCATACAAAATTCATATATATACATTTTACCCAAAATCGAACTCTCAACCTTTTATGATATAGTCTTTAATCAGACTACAAATATAATTATTCGTCCTTATAATATTTTCCGGAAAAATTAATTCCTTGGGTGTGATTTTGGTTTAAAACATACGATGTCAACAAAAACAAATCTGGGTCTACAATCTATTTCAAACGCACCTTTACACCGTTCATCATATACGCTCACCAATCCGACGGAAATTGCACTTAAAAATGCGTGATGTTTAAAGTTTTATAACTTGCGAAATAGGTGGTTTTATAATGCCATGCGTCGTTTCTGGAGACTAATCGCATAGTTTTATAGAATACCATTTACTACCTTTGTGCCATGTGAAGACCTCTTACCGTTTTAGGATACTGCTTTCGGTTCCGTTCTCCCTCTGACTCGAAATTCCACAATGCATAGTTCTGGAATCAAGAAATCACTCCAGTCACAAAGGTAATCAAACATCCTTTTGATTTCATCATGCTATTGACATCAGATTATTCCTCCTTGCAACAATTAATCTGCCACTTCATAATTATCAAGCCTATTGGCGCTATAACTTAAATTTAGAATTCAACGTCGCAATCCATGTATTCATCCTTTAACACCACGAATTGTAAACATAAAAGAACTTTGGTTCATAAAAATATATCTGTCACACCATTAATTACTAAGGTTAGAACACACTGATTTCTACTCAACCACTCACTCGACAGAATTCATTCACCAGTGTTTTATTGCAGTTCATTCAAACGCAGTCACTCAACCTTCCAAAAGGGAGTTTGTCAAAATCTATGTGAATTCAATTTCCATCTCTGTCTAATATTCTTCTGTCGCTGTGCATATTTGGTGTGCGTGGCTTTCTTCTGAAATCATTGATATCACTTCATTTTTACAGTATTTACTTGGATTCAATAGATCAAAACTTTGTCTCTTTTGACTCTGCCCAAATTAGACTTATATATTATGCATACCTTTGATTCACACACAAATTTCAAATCAGTCATTCACCACACACAATATAACTCAATAATGAGACACGAACATAGAAATTGAGTTCTCTGTATTAATACTCAATATTTACATAGGAATTCTCTTCTTGCCAGATATTTGAATTGGTGGCCTTTTACTTCCTACTGCCCGTAGGCCACAATCAAAACCCCTGACTATCTAATCTTGAATCTCTCCCCCTCTATTCCTTGAGGCTTATCATTTTATACAAAAGGTTCTAAAACAAATTCTGGTTTCAGATCCTTTATCTTCTCAAAAAAATCTTGAATATCCTCTAACTCCTCTTTTGACTCAATTAATCCCTAAGGATCCTCTCTAATCCACAAAATCATGAAACCAATTCTAATTTAGGATTTACAATTAATTCTCAAATCTCTCATTCCCTATGGAATCTCAACTATCCTAATTCTATCATGTTCTCTAACATTTGAGAACATTTACAAATGCCTCACCAATTAAATCCTATTCTAAAATATCTCTCGATAAAATCACTCAAAATCTTAATAATTATATTAATTTGTTACATAGAAACCCAACTTCTTTTAAAACACAAGACCCCTTATGTTTACTAAATTTCAATAAATTTTCTGAGCCGGATGCTCCCACATCAGACTCCTAAAGTAGAAATTAATCATGATCTCCTAATCATGCGTTTTCAACCTTTGGCCTCCTGGATCCCATACTCTGTTTTGCTGTTGTCCATAAGCTGCATTGTCTTCATCTTCCTTTAGTTGCACTTTTCCAAGCTTCCATACTTTAGTCTGCATCTTCCCACTAGCTATGCTTTCACATTCTATTCTTGTCTTTTCTTTACTGTTGTTTCTTTGCTTTCTTTCTGTTGTCTTCTTCTCAGACATATTCATCATCAACCTTATTATGTTTTTGATTTCTATGTCCAAGTTATCTTATGACTGGTAACCACTCTCCCATTTGTTGTTATTTCCAATTTCTGCTGCAAATATTGTTGTAAATATTGCTCCAAATACTCTTGTAGATATTGCTCCAAATACTCTTGTAGATATTGTTGTCTCTCTAACTTCCTGAATATCTCTTAAGATATCTCCCTCTGCAACATCCTTCTTCTCTTTACTACCTACAAATTTACTTTCAAAAAATAAAATATCTTATGATTCTTTAACTGCAGTAACATACTCATTCATTCTTCTTTATATACTAGTAAGCATAATCAATTTTGGAAATCTAGTATCTGCTCCTGCATCTTCCACAACTTTAGAAATTTCCACTTTATTATCTACAATTCTTTTCTCTTGTCCAAATGTTTCCAGCAAACATTTCAACCATTTCCTTTGTACTTTTTTCATCTCAAACATATCATCAATATGTTGCAATTCAATTTCAGCATAACCTTCTTCTTCTTCCTTGACAACCTTCAGTGATTGTCCTTTACTTCTTGACTGATTTTGATAGTCAATTCAACTTCTTCAAACTCTGTATTTTCATCCTTTATCATAATAGAATTTTGATTCTCCACCATTGTGACAGTTCTAAGGGTTTGTCCTACAGTCTTCTCTTGGCCAATCAGATAAGCCAATTCCTCCTTGTCATCAACAATAACAAGTTCCTTCATATGAGACATGACTGTCTCACCTTCCTTGTAGATGATGTCGTTATTAAGTAAGGAATATATGGGTTCCTTCTACTGCAACAATTCATCTTCATTCAAGACAAATCCAAGAGATGGATTTCCTTCTGCAACACCTGTAAACACAGTCAAATTATCAATTTCAAAATCACAATACCCAACGGTTTCATTTGATGATCTAGTCACCAAATCTTCTTCTTACAGTTCTAAGTCTCTTTCAAGACTCAATTTTTTTTTACTGTCTTTCTTTCCAACTTCCAAGGTTATCTCCATTGTGCCAATCACCATGATAGAATGATGATCCTTCACTATGTTTTCAGCTAAAATAGTTTCCTTTTCATTAAGTTTTCTGACATTTTCGATTTGTTGTCCTCCTTTACCTACATAATTAACACATGAATTATCAATAATAAAAATACAAGGTTTCAATGCCTCTTCCTCCTCTGGCAACATCTCAGTATGTTGCTTTGAAATTTCCTCTAACTCCTTTGTCAACACATCCATATGTTGATTTAAATCCTCCATGAGACTGTTAGCTAGTCTCTCCTTCATATCATCTGTTTCAAGAATGTCTCTCTGCTTTGGTTCACAATAATGAAATTATTTGACTTGCTGAATAATTTTTACATCCTTATCCTCTATTTCCAACTCTCTTCTTTTAAGATCTAACTTTCTATATAACTCGAAAATTTCAATTAGGGTAGAATTTGGAAACTTTACACAATTTTTCACACCATCACTTGTTGTTGACCAATCATCAGACGGTCCTTCTTCCTCTGCTAAATCATCTTTAATGTTCTGCTGTATATTTCCATAAGACTCCTCTATCTCCTTTTGTTTCTGAGATCTTACTATCTCAATACTAATTTGAATAGATTTTGAATTAAGCTCCTTCTCCTTAGCAAACTCTAAAGCTTGTTCATCATCATGTGATGTACCTGCAATCATACACAAATCATTAATTTTTAAACCACAAGACCTTTCAATCTCGTTTTCTTCTTCAAGCACCCATCTCTCACAATGTACTTTATGTTTTCTAGTAGATCCTATTTCTTGTGACTCAATTCCTTTGAGTCTTTCTTTTTCCAACAAAGAAATATGTATCTGTTCAAGTTCTGTGAACTTGTTCATCAGCTTAGCATTCCATTTCTTTTAAAATAGGTTCCATATAACCCTATTCCTCATTCTCCATCCATGCTTTCGACATTCATTCCCTGTCTCTTGAAACCATCCCTATAGTACCTCCAATTGTACTTTCATCACTGCAATATCTCTTTCTTGCTCCTCATTACTTATCTTATCTTCATGGCTTTTCTTAGAACCTCTTCTCTGAGCCTCTATGGCCATCTTCCTCATGATCTCAACCATGCTTGATTGGTGATCTGCAACATAGCCTTCTCTCGTAGTAATCTCCTTTTTCTACTCAATACCCTATCAAGTTTCCTTTCTGAGCTTGACCTCTTCCTAGGTATTATTTTGGTTCACTCTCTTGAACCTGTTGTTCCTTTGGCTGTTGCACTCAGTCACCTTCCTTCTTTCAGAAATATTTACTAGTTCCTCCATCACTGCTTCTTAAGGCTTGATCTTTCTTTGTGGAGATATTTTATCTTGTCTGCAACCAGAATTTTCAAACCAAATTAAAATAAAACACACTATCTCACCTTCAAGATTTTTACATGACCTTGTTCTCCAATTCGCTAATATTTTGAGTGGACTATTCTCATTTATTTATGAAAATGTCTGTTACACATCAACTCTGCTGCTTATCATATTTAATATATGATCTCCTCTTACTTCCTCCATCACACATGCATTTTGTACAATTCTAATTTAATTAAAAAAAAAAACTTTAATCTTCAAAAGAGCTTTTGTCAGCTCTGATACCACCTGACGCAGCCTTAGCTGTGAAAACCCACATATTTCATACAAAATGCATATATATACATTTTACCAAAAATCGAACTCTCAACCTTTTATGATATCGTTTTAATCGGACTACAAATATAATTATTCGTCCTTATAATATTTTCTGGAAAAAATAATTTTTTGGGTGTGATTTTGGTTTAAAACATATGATGTCAACAAAAACAAATCTAGGTCCACAATCTATTTCAAATGCACCTTTACATCGTTGATCATACATGCTCACCAATCTGATGGAAATCACACTTCAAAATGTGCAATGTTTAAAGTTTTTATAACTTGCGGAATAGGTGGTTTTATAATGCCATTCGTCATTTCTGGAGACTAATCGCACAGTTTTATAGAATACCATTTACTACCTTTGTGCCATGAGAAGACCTCTTACCATTTTATCATACTGCTTTCGGTTCAGTTCTCCCTCTGACTTGAAATTCCACAACGCATAGTTCTGGAATCAAGAAATCACTCCAGTCATGAAGGTAATCAAACACCCTTTTGATTTCATCATGCTATCGACCTCAGATTATTCCTCCTCGCAATAGTTAATATGCCACTTCATAATTATCAAGCATGTTGGTGCTGCAACTTAAATTCAGAATTCAACGCTGCAATCCATGTATTCATCCTCTAACAACACGAATTGTGAACATAAAAGAACTTCGGTTCATACAAATATATCTATCACACCATTAATTACTAAGGTTAGAACACATGGATTTCTACTCAACCACTCACTCGACATAATTCATTCACTAGGGTTTTATTGCAGATCATTCAAACGCAGTCACTCAACCTTCCAAAAGGGAGTCTATCGAACTCTATGTGATTTCGATTTCCATCTCTATATAATATTATTATGTAGCTGTGCATATTTGGTGTGCGTGGCTCTCTTCTGAAATCATTGATATCACTTCATTTTTACAATATTTACTTGGATTCAATAGATCAAAACTTTGTCTCTTTTGACTCTACCCAAATTCGACTTATATATTATTCATACCTTTGATTCACACACAAATTTCAAATCAGTCATTCACTGCACACAATATAACTTAGTAATGAGACATGAACTCAGAAATTAAGTTTTCTGTATTAATACTCAATATTTACATAGGAGTTCTCTTCTGGCCAGATATTTGAATTGGTGGCCTTTTACTTCCTACTGCCCATAGGCTACAATCAAAACCCCTGACTATTTGATCCTGAATCTCTCCCCCTCTATGCCTTGAGGCTTATCATTTTATACAAAAGGTTCTGAAACCAATTATGGTTTCAGATCCTTTATCTTCTCAACAAAATCCTCAATATCCTCCAAGTCCTCTTTTAACTCAACTAATCCCTAAGGATCCTCTCTAATCCACAAAATCATGAAACCAATTCTAATTTAGGATTTACAATTAATTCTCAAATTTCTCATTCCCTATGGAATCTCAACTATCTTAATTCTCTCATGTTCTGCAACATTCAAGAACATTTACAAATGCCTCACCAATTAAATCCTATTCTAAAATATCTCTCATTAAAATCACTCAAAATCTTAATAATTATATTAATTTGTTACAAAGAAACCCAACTTCTTTTAAAACACAAGACCCCTTATGTTTACTAAATTTCAATAAATTTTCTAAGCCGGATGCTCCCGCATCAGTTAATTTTCAATATTTTTTAAAAATGGAAGTATAAGTCATTTTTTGTGTAAAAAACAACCTGAAAACGAGAAGTGTTGACATTGGAATAACGCTGCAAATTTTGTGTGTGCAAACAAACAACCTGAAAACGAAAAGTGTTGATGATGGAATAACATCGCCACTTTTGTGTGTAAAAAATGGCTTGAAAACGAAAAGTGTTGATGCTAGAATAACATCGTTAATTTTGCGTGTGCAAAACATACCTCGAAAACGAAAAGTGTTGATGTTGGAATAACTCTTTTTTCTTTTCGGGGTAAATTATCTATAATTTTTTATAATGAAATTAAAGATAAAATATCATGACTCTGAAAAACCTTAAAATTTCAACGATAAAAAAGATAAAATATCAAAAGTTTTAAAATTCCAACGATTTTTAGGCATGGTATTAAAGATCAAATTTCATGTCTCTGAAAAACCTTAAAAAACCAAGGATAACAGTAAAGATAATATATCACCTTTATGTAAATAAAATTCCAACGATTACGAATCATAGTATTCAAGATAAAATATCACTTCTAAAATAAAAATAAAAAATTAAACAAAACAAATAACAAAAATAAATTAAAAAACAAAAAATTTCAAAATAAAAAATAAAAAAAATTAAAATTTAAAAAAAAAAAAAAAAAACATACAATCTAAAGAAAAGAAAAGAAAATTTAACCCAAAAAAAAGTTATAAAAAAATTAATAATAATAATAAAAAAAATCGCATAATTAAAAAATTAAAAAAAAAAATTTAAAATAATAAAAAAATTAAAATAAAAAATAAATTAAATTAAAATAAAAAATAATTAAAATTTAGAAATTTAAATTAAATTAAATAAATTAAATTAAATTAAAAAAAAAAAATCATTTTTCCCTAAAAAAAAAAATTATAATTAAAAAAAGATTAATTTAAAAATTATTAAATATATATATATATTGAAAAATTAAATCAATAATCCTCGACCATCACCGCCCTGGGGTCGCATGGCTCGGTCGGTGGGTGACGAGAGAGTTGCTAGCTGAGGCTCGCGCCCCTATATATATATATATATATATATATATATATATATATATATATATATATATATATATATATATATATTGAAAAATTAAATCAATAATCCTCGACCATCAGCACCCTAGGGTCGCATGGCTCGGTCGGTGGGTGGCGAGAGAGCTTCCAGTCGAGGCTTGCGCCCCTAGGACAATGGTGGTCGACGATATTATTAATTAATTAATTTATTTATTTTAAATTTAATTTTTTGTTATATATATATATATATATATATATATATATATATATATATATATATAATTTTTAAATTTATTTGTTTTAATTTATTATTATTATTATTATTATTCTAAATTTAAATATTGTGTTAAGTTTTTTTGAATATAATTTATCTTTTTACATGTATTTTTTTAATTTATTTTTTAATTTAATATATATATATATATATATATATATTTTTTTTTTTTTTTTTTTAATTTTAATTTTAAAAATGTTTTTTTTAAATGAATTATGTTTATTTTTTATTATTTGAATTTTTTCAAATATATGTATATATTTTAATTTAATTTTTTTTAATGTTATTTTATTTATTTATTTTTAATTTTAATTTCTGAATTTTAGTTATTTTTATTTTAGTATGTTGATTATTTTAAAGTTTTATTATTTTTAATTTTTTGTATTTAACCAAATTTTTTTAATTATGTTATTATTTAGATAGATGTCTTTCAGATTAATCACATTATAATGATTTGGTCTAGATCTAAGACTTTTGTGATCCATAGTTTAGATAGATGACTTTCGGATTAATCACATCATAATGATGTGATTAATCCGAAAGTCATCTATCTAAACTATGATCACAAAAGTCTTAGATCTAATGTTATGTTATTGTTTTTTTTTTTTTTTTTCTAATAACTTAAAAAAAAAATTCTTTTGTTTATTTTTTTTTCTTTAAATTTTTTTTTTTTTCAATTTTTTTGTTTCTTTATTTTTTATTTTTATTTTTTTGTTTAAATTTTTTATTTTTACAAGTTATTTTTGTTTTTTTTACACGTATATATATATATATATATATATATATATATATATATATATATATATATATATAACATATTTTTCGAACTTTAAATCTTCTTTGATTTTTTTTTTAAATGTCATGATTTTCATGTTATTTTTGAAAAGTGGTGATTTTTTATTTCTCAAGTATGAACATTTGTTTTAAAACGTTAGTGATTTTCATGCTAATTTTGAAAAGTGTTGATGCAACATCAATCACTTATGTTTAGAGTGGTGATTTTCATGTCTTTTTATTTGTTTTTATGTTTTATTACTAAGATGAAAATCACCACTCTAAACAGAAGTGATTGATGTTGCATCAACACTTTTCAAAATTAGCATGAAAATCACTAACGTTTTAAAACAAATGTTCATACTTGAGAAATTAAAAATCACCACTTTTCAAAAATAATATGAAAATCATGACATTTAAAAAAAAAAAATCAAAGAAGATTTAAAGTTCGAAAAATATGCTAAAAAAAATGAAGGTGATTCTACATCACCTTTTTTCAAAATCGACATAAAAATCATGACATTAAAAAAATAAAGTCGTAAGAAAATTTAAAGTGTCAAAACTATGCTTTAAAAAAATGGTGATTCTGCATCACCACTTTTCAAAATCAGTTGTTTTTTTGGTACCTCAAAAAAGTAGGTACCAGTTCAGTTACCTATTTGATCGATAACTATGTTGATTCTATTGGAATATGTTCGAGATCATATTGTCTCAAATCTACATGGAAAGGAAACTCCATATTCTATGTGGAAGGCCTTAACATATTTATTTCAGAACATCAACGACCACACAAAATTGTAAAACATGTACAATGTCACAACTCGGTGGGATGACAATGTAAAACATACACCTAATAGATTGTTGAGATGGCACATCATTGGATCCCGCGCCTTGGATATGCACACATGTTACGAGGATGATGCATTGTATAGGGACAAAGGAGCATAATCCACCTCGCTTCAATGGGTTGTCAGAAGTAGATATTTTTTTTCAAGAGTATGAGGATCAAATACCAGATTGTTAGAGGATTCCTACAGTAGACGTTGTGTTGCGCACTCCACCCCATCCAGATGGTGGGTCGTGTATAAGCAACACATTGCATAATGAAAACAATGTAACAATTGTTGAAGGTTAGATATGGGACCAGCTTCGGGGTCCCTGGAGAGAAATATTCAAGTATGGAATGACCCATGACTCACCTAAAGAGATGTGTTGCAGCATGCACCAAGAGACGAGTACCACAATAAGAATGGGTACATCGATTTATACGCACCTTGGACACCATTCCACCTAACTGGTATATTGAGCTGGAAGTGCACAGAGAAACACAGGATTGGGATGAAATGGCACAAAATTTCAGGACTACATTTAGCTTTGAAGTAGAAGAGCCAACACTATATGAAGCTTTGAAGGTGCCCTGAAAAAATATATTCACTGCAAATGAACTGATAATGATCAGAAGTGGGCCATCATATTCCACACATCAACACTTGTAGTCAGTGCAGGAATTATTGGAGTGCTACAATGTAGCAGAGCAAGGGGAGGATGGATGACCCCGGAAACATTTAAATTGGGGAAGTAGAAGGTGAGCGCACAGTAGAAGGATAGTTTGTTGATTATGCACAGTTGATTAAGACACGAAAGGTAAACATAGGGACCGAATAAATTCCCAAGATGGTGGAAATTGGGGATTATTGGGATGACGACATCGTCGAGAAGGTTGTCGACTTACTGTGGAAATACCAGGACCAAAATCTTGATGCTTCGAAGGAGGAGGGAAGAACTATCAAATCTTAGGTCGAAGATGTAGAGGCTAGAGGAATGGCTATGCATTACGAGAAGGCAAGAACGATCCACAAGTACACCACCTTTGAAGAAGTGGGCTAGTTAACCAAGTTATAATGAGAGGGAGCTTCATCCCCTATGTATATATGTAAAGTTTGATTCAAATAAGTTTATATTAAATAGTAGTAATAGTTAGGTTGATGTTTGGAGGTATTATAAAGGAGATAAGTTTAGATTAAATAAG
This sequence comes from Pinus albicaulis, assembly GCA_034641835.2. Classification (NCBI taxonomy): domain Eukaryota; kingdom Viridiplantae; phylum Streptophyta; class Pinopsida; order Pinales; family Pinaceae; genus Pinus; species Pinus albicaulis. The sequence goes on from CM076580.1 coordinate 1,815,539,560, forward strand.
AGTAGTAATAGATAGGTTGATGTTTGGAGGTATTATAAAGGAGAAGCACAAACCAATTCGGTATGTTGACAAGAAAGAGGTTGAGTTGGAGTCAGGTCAGTCCACAGGTATGGTAAAAAATAGACAACACATTACGTTGGGGGTCACACCGCCAAGGAATAATCATGTGAAGCGTTCACGGTGAGATACGAGGGTCTTGACTCTGTAGACCAGGGACACCAAGGACAACGTATATTGACATGTGAAGGTCCATATATGTAAGTGAAGGACATCACCATGTGATGAAAACTGCACCAACATGATCACTCCAATGAGTGAAATATTTGATGAAATGAAAGAAAATGACTAAGCATATTGTCGAATCCTGCTCTGTGGCAGAAGCAAGCTCATGATATGTCAAGCGAACTATGGATTATCGGGACGAGGGGTCAAAAGGGGGTAATACTGAGGTGAGGAAAATAAAAATCAATTGAGACTGACTAAGGCGAGACAGGTAGCACGTGTGAACCATCATATGAGTTTGATAAGAGGAATATTATGAAGCACATCGATGCAAATTTAGACTGATTCATATTAGAAAAATATGCTAGCAAGGTAAATATCACAAGCAGGTATGATGGAGCACCGGGAAGTGGGAAATGTTATAAAATACCACCCAAGGGCCCTATGGAGAACACAAAAATGTTTAAGAAGGAATAAGAGGTTAATAGGATAAAAAAAGGAATAAGGATTTTTTGAAAGTGAGGGAGAGAGGATTGTGCAAGAAGGGCACAATGAGAAAGGATACTTATGGAGACACGTAAAGGGAGTGAAAGGAAGAAGGAGAAAATTTAAGAAAATGGTGGAAGAACCGCCTCAAGATTTACTATCGATAAGCAGATGTGACTGTGGAAAATACGAATGTGTTAAAGAAGCCTGAATTAGAGGATTTTGAATGGGAGGTATAGGCCAAAGAGGGTGGATAAGTTGGATCGACTAGCCCAGACAACAGAGGGTCCCCGCCGCTTATGGAGATGGTTCTCATGTCACGCTACAGTCTCATCAATAGGTCTAGCACAAGTCCACTTGAAGGAAGGTTTTGCAAGTCTATATGGAGGAGCGGTGTCGGGATAGTTCCCACTCTAGGAGTTGTAGAGGTAGGATGGGATTTTTTTCCCATGCATGATAGAAGGCAAAAGGAACCTCACCCATAATTGTTGCTTGAAATCAGGTAGAAACCTTGTTTTGGTGGGTAAAAGGGGCTAGAATTTCTCTAAGGAAACATGATGGTTGGTTGAAAAAGGATAAGTCACCCTACCCCAGTAACCCTCAGAGCAACTTGGAGAAGACAAGTAGATTAGAATAACATTATCACCCCCCAAAGAAAAGAGGAGGTACAACTGCAGGAAGGAGATAAATGTCAAGGACAAGCATGGGACTTAGACCTGGAGCAACAGTGGTGGCCAAATTTCTCTTTTTGAGAGCACCATTGTGTGGAAGGGGAGCGTGGCTAACCCCTATTCGTTTGTTCGAAGAGCTCTAAGGCAATTGATTTCTCTATTTACTCTTGTAGTCATTGTACCAGAAGCAAGAGCACAACCTCAGTAATATTTTAGGTCTTGGATCAATGGGGATAGAAGAAGGACTGAGTGGCTAGGGACGAGCCACATTTTTGTTAAATTTTGTAAGTATATGACCATGTAGTAGGGATGAGAAGCACTGGAGGTTGAGTAGAGCACAACACAGGGTTGGCGTAGGAAGTAGGGTGTGAAGCAGGTGGACGTCACACAAGAGGATGATAGTGGCGCTCAAGGATGTGATGCAGAAGAAAAGGGAATATTGGAAGTTATGATTTTGAAAAGGATGGAGTCGACTGAGGATGTCATGGCAAGTACAATGATGGATATATTTTGTAGGAGAAGTAGAAAGGGTGAAGTGGAACCGATTGACAAGAAGGATATTTTGAATGGTTGATATTACACATGGGACAACTCAAGAAGGGATGAGAAAATATCTTAATGACCTACATGACAATTGGAGCATCAGGTAGAAGACTAAGAGGCTTCAAGAGGTTTATGGGCAAAGATAAGAAGGGTCCTTGAGGAGATATTGTGGTTTGGATGTTGGATGTTGGTTGTTGTACACTAAATGTTGAACAAGCAATCGAAGGAGAGAACAGAGCTATGGATTTTGTGACTAGTTATTTGTTGTTTGTGTCTGCCTATTTTGGGTCTTAGGAATTTCCTCGAGTCCACAGTTGTTGGGAAACATCATTTTAATTAACTATGCTTCCTTTTATATGAGTTTTTCCCCTATGAGTCAAGTTTATGGCTTGTTCCTGTCGATATATGGTTTATATTTGGAAGGTAAACAATTTCATTGGTATGGTGAATATAACTTCGAGCACAACGCCTATTTTATGAATGTTAATATAGCCTAATGGATAGATGAGTAGCTCCATATCTCTCGTGCATTTTTCTGAATGTTATATGTATAAGTTTTGTGTATGTTAAAGATATGTATGATAGTTTGAACGTTTGCAGCAGTGTTTGATTATCTGAATGTTTATGAAAATTATGTGGTATAGGATCATTGTATGTAGAGTGGATTAATCTGGGACTGGCGTCAATTTAACTCTCAATGACTAAACCTTCCACTTTTTGTTATCCACCACACATGCTTGTCTCGGATTCTTGCAATTTTTGATGAACCAAGGGGCTTAACACTCTGTGTGGTGCGCGGTAATCGGTAGAAGGTGATGTATATGTCGGTTAGTATTTGTGCATAGTGATTCATAGGAAAATATTTTCAGGCTACGGAAACTTGGTTCCGACAGTCACCCATTAATATCTTGGATGAGACTTCACTCACTTCATGGGTGTTTCCAAAAGGGTAAATGCTAAGCGGGTCTTTCTTGTCCATTGTGTGGAAAAAAACTAGGTTTTTTCAGAATCTCGCATGCCAACACTCACGCATGGGGTTAGTAGTGAAAATAATATAATACATACCCAACATTAAGGCCATCAATCTATCTATTAGTGTGGATCAACTATCAAGGTGGCCTAATGTAGAGTCTCCTACATTGTGGCTCAATATAGAGACGTGTCTAAGGTGGTTCAATGTAGATCAAGGTGAATCTTTATAGAGATTATCTCTCCTTAAATATTTCAATATTTCTAGAGATGAGCCTTTTCTTGATTTCGTGACTATTCTTTTATATTAAATTACTTTAATTAAAATAAAATATAGCACTCAAATTATTAAAACATTGTGAAATAAGAACAAAATTACAATATCAAAGACACCTCGTGGAATGCAATGAGTATGACATTCACCCTAGAGAAACCTTGTGTAGAAAATGATTTCAACAAAATAAAGCATATTTTCTTTTATACCACTCTAATTCTTAAAACATTGTGAAATAAGAACATAATTACAATATCAAAGACACCTCATGGAATGCCATGAACTTGAAATTCACCCTAGAGAAACCTTGTGTGGAAAATATTTCAACAAAATAAAGCATTTGTATCTTTCTTCATAGCTATCACAATGAACAATGCAAATATAGAATTTGAACCAAGCCCACTATGGATCTATAAGACACTATAGTATGCTCGAATCTCCTATAGCTAGTTCTTTCTTCTCTAATTTGCAATCCCTCTACTCTTCTTAATAATTGTGTTGCTATGGAGCATAAATCTCTACAGTCAGAGTTGAATCATTTCCCACACTTTTAGCTAGGTTTTTTAACCACCATTTCTGGGTCATAGGGATTCGGGTTCTTAATTTTCTTGATCCTTTTGAAATTTGTATGTTACTAGATCCACATATGTAAGTCTTACATGGCTTCACATTGTACTAAAGTGGATAAAGTAATAATTAATTTATAGAAAGTGTAACTTTCACACACTAACTATGTTTACATGATATAATTTAACATTAGAATTTTCTCAATGAGATTTATAGCAAGGAAATCAATTTTCATACAATGCATGGGAAGCCTTGAAATTCGATTGAGAAGTTTAAATTTTTTGGAGATGTTTTATATTATTTGTATGTCGACTATTTATTCATCCATGAGGCATTAATTCTATTTTTCATATCACAACTCAAAATGGTTAGAGATGATTTATATTATTTGTATGTGGATTGTTCATTCATTTACAAGACATTAGTGCTACTTTTCATATCGGGGAGGCTTTTGGTTGCCCAAAAATTTCACTATAAAGGAGATGAAGAAACAATTTCTCACCTTTCTCATTGGATTACCATTTTGTTGGCGAGTAGCTACAATTTCAACTTCACCTACAAGAATTATATACAAGAATTATAATTGACTATTTCTATTTATACCACTATTCTTATGCAAAATCATACCATCTAATAATAATAATTCTTATATAAAAAAGTAAAAGTTCACCTTATTCATTTTAATTAAACATAAACATATCATATAGTGTTAAGTTCTCTAAATTTACTATTAAATAAATATAAATGTAAGAAACCAACTAAGGTTGTAAACATTGTTTCTTATTAGCTCCAAAACTTTAAAAGCTATTGAATTATAGATTTCATAAATAATCTAAAATCTCACAAATAAAAGTGAAATCAATTTTTTTAACTTCACTCTTCCCTATTCCAAAATATTATATAAATAAAATAAAATTACCCAAAAACTTTATATTTAATATTTTAACTTTATAATTTAATCTTACCATTTTTTTAAATTTTAATTTAAATACAATCAAACTCATAATACATATTGTTAACCTAAGGAGTAAATTTGGAAGTTGTGCCTTTTTATGATTTTACTATTTCTACTTAATTTCCTATTTGTTTCTGTAATGCAAAATATGGACTTCTTATTATTGTTATATATGCATCATGTTTCTCAAGTTTGTTTATAGAACCAAAGTTGATCCTATCCTTTGTACGCTGAAATCATCGATTTAGTGGTGCAATTCGCAGATAAAAAATAATCCATGGACGATATCAGCATACGTTGAAACCATTTGAAATCTCCACCAACGACGACAAGCTCATAACCTAGTTGTTAATATGTACACTCAACAATCCATAAGCAAACCTGCACGTTGTAGTTTGTAATTAAACAAATGGTTTGTTCGGTCCCTCTACCTCGTACTCCATTCTAATTTCTATTTCTAGCATTCTCTAAATATTATATAGTTTGTTTTTTGTTTTGAAGCATCCGTTTATGTTTTGAAGTTCTAGATGTTTCACATCAAATTTGATGTGAATTGGTTCTTAATTGAGTAATAAGAACCTTTGTCTTTCATAGAATGTTAGCTTCAACTTATCCATAACAAAATTGTTTAGCTCATTTCTATTTGTGGGACAAGCATTGAGGTAGATATTCCATTTTTGAATCCATATGTAGTTTTGTCTTATCCTTGTTTTCTTTCTTTCACTCATGCCTTCCTTGAAGATAACATTAGGTCATCTACCTACTCCCATTTGCTCAATTCTTTTTAGATATCTTATGATTTGCACCATAACAATTGCTTTGATGAGAGTTGCTCTTGTTTCACTCAACATTATCTCATAAGGTACCAACATTTTTATTTTGAACTTGCTCATGATCAAACGCTTTTGGATTTTCTCAATTTGTTTCCATTTTGAGATGGGGGCACTGCTAGCCCACAATTGACACCCATATAGCATCATTGGACAAACTAGGAGCCCAAAAAGCAATTTAATCGTTTTCCAATCCCACAACTTTGTCTCTCTACATCTGTTTTGAAGAGCATATAATGCTTTCCACCCTCCTAAAATTATCTTCTTTCTACAGTGCTCCCAATTAAGTTTGTTGTTGAAATCAATACCAAGGTACTTGTTTTCATTCACTTCTTCAAGAATGCTGCGTTCAAAGAAGAATGTATCGTGACTCTGCTTCCTTTTATTAGAGAAAATCATTATTTTGGTCTTGCCAGTATTGACTTGCATCCCCACTGCTCTACAAAAATGCTCAAGGGCATATAGGTGCATCTGCAATCCATGGGACGATTTAGAAATCAATACAAGATCATCAACATATAAAAGAAGTTTTATCACAAACTCCCCCAACCGAACACCATCTCCACCTTGCAGGGTTATCCACTCTTCCAGTCTATCAATATATAAACCAAAAAGAGTAGGGGATAGAGGGAAACCTTGATTGACTCCAAAGCTTTCTGAAATACCTGTTGAGGTTCTAAATTTGACTTTCACCTCTTCATAAAATCTATGGACAACAACTCTATAATGCAAGGGAATTTCAAGTTCTTCCATTATACACCATAACTTATCTCCAAGTACGGTGTCAAATGCCTTTTTGAAGTCAACAAAACAACAAAATACTTCTTCTTTGTCCCCCCAAACATTTTCAATAATGTGTCTCAACATGATACCATGATCCACTATAGAATGCTTCGGCCTAAAACCCGCTTGTCCTTTTGCCTTATTTTCTTTTACTTCTACTCACTTACTGATGCTATTTTCTACCATGCTGCCAAAAAGCTTTGCAAACAAAGGATTGATCATAATGGTTCTATAATTGGAAGGATTATTAATGTCTCCACTTTTAAAAAGGGGTATTGCTAGGCTAGTTGTCTAGACGCTTGGGAATCCTTGTTGAATGATGTTGTTTAATATTTCCATGATGTGTAGTGCAAGAGTGTTCATTCTCCATTTTAGATACTCTACTTGAAGTTCAACCAAGTCTGTTGTCTTTCATGTTTTCATCTTCTTAATTCCAATCTCCACCTCTTGTAACGTAAAGAGTTTTGTAGTTGTGTTGATCCTCGGGGGAGGCTCAACCTCTAATTCTTTCTCATAGAGTTGACTTGCATATTCAAAAGATTGATTGGCTATAATGTTATTTTATATTTACTTCTTCCTTGGTTGAAGTTCCTGCCATAAAAGTTTTGGGTTATTCTTGCCTAGATATATTAACTCTTCTCGCTTTGTTTGCATGCACTTATCTTTTTTCCTTCTTAGTATTTGCTTATATAACTTTACATTCATCTTCTCCTTGCTTGTGTTTTTCAAATTTTTCCATGCCATTTTTCATTCCTCATCAAACCAAGCATTTACATGAAAATAATTTGATTCTGATTTCCTATTTTTTGTTCTTTTGCACTTCTCAATTGCACTTTTGAATTATATTTGTTAACTCATGACTGTTGAAGCTTTGGAAACCAGTTTTCTCCTTCTAAATTAATATCTCTAGTGTTACTTTTGAATTATATTTGTTAACTCATGACTATTGAAGCTTTGGAAACCAATTTTCTCCTTTTGAATTAATATGTCTAGTGTTGTCTTGAAGATAGTACAATTTACTTGTGTTAGAAAAAAATTTCCCCTTGATAGTGATTGCCAAGAGCATTGAATTTTTCTCTTATGGTGCATTTCTTCTAACCATGATACCTTTATATAAATTGAGTTATGGTCTGATTTTAAGTCACAAATATGCTCTACAATCTAAACTTCGTCTATATTTTCTATCAAGCTTTGTGAAAAAATCACATAGTCAATGACACTTGCCCCATTGTATGTGTTGCAAGTGAAGTTCCTAGACCTTTTCCATCTATCTAGACTATTGCAAATAATTAAGTTGAAAGCACCACACGGTGTAAACAACTCCTCTCCAAAATGATTGCTAACTTTATCATCCTTTGAACATCTCATCCACTGGAGATTCTCCTCTTCAATGAGCCAAATAAAATTATGATCCTCTTTGCATTGAAATTAAATTAAATTGAATGATTAAAAACTTAACGGACCACCCAATAACAACTTAATCTATATTTAAATTCGTTTTCATATTGTTTCTCCTGTTATGAATTTTGAGTAGGAAATTCTCGGTTTTGTGAAGTTTTGCCGGAAGTCTTGCCTTTTCATTAAGTTCACTAAAACCGTTGTTCTCAAATTGACCGCTGTCCATGATTATTTGATTAAAAAATTAAAAATTACATATATTTTTTTATTTAACAAAATTAAAATCCAAAGGGAGAGAATCATTTTGGCCTCATTCCAATGCTAGGTCAAAGGTTCATGTGGAAAGTGGAATGGCTATTGAGAATAAAGGTCCTCTAATCCCATTTATGATTTATCACTTGCCAAGCAGCAAAACAAAGTGAAAAGTGGCAAACAAGCTACAATTTTGTAGGCCTTTAGAGAAGGGGATGCCTGAGTACTCCATATTTTCCCTTTTTTCAATGTATGGGGGTTCTGGGGTGCCCCAAAATTACAAGCCCTCAAGCATTAGTACAGACAAGCTCTCCAGATGTGATCATGTTCCAGGAAACCATGTGTTTCAACAGCAAAGCAATGGAATTTCATTTCTATCAATGTAGTAGGTCTTTCGCGAGGCCAACCCATCCTCTAAGCATTCTCTCTTCAGAACTGATTGTTTTTGGCATAATTGTAAACTTGGAGGCTCGGGACTGTGAGTCTTCTAAAGTCATCAAACTATATGGCCTTTATGCCACCAAACTTGCATTCTGATCGAATATTCGGGAGTGTGGGATACTCAATGACTTCATAGGCACATCTGTATGCTAATTATCCTGTGTCATGCATATCTTATAATACAATATAAATTCAGCCCTCTCATCTTATGTACAAAGGGAATGGAAGCTGACTGACTATCAAAACAGTGGAAGCAAAATCAGAAAGAATTTGTTTTGTTTCATTGGATTTAAACAATTGGATAGCTCTGAAAATTTAGTTCAGCATTCAGTATAAGTGGTGGACAATCTCTGTTTCTTGGACTTGTCTTGCCTACATGATTTGACTTCCTGGATCTTGCCTGTTGTTGCTGGAGATCTGGATAAGAGGAGGAGTGTTCTCTCTATTTGGAACCCTCCACCCAATGCAATCTCCCTTTCAAGATGTGAGCAGTAGCTCTGGAAAACACTAACAGTCACCTGCAATCGGAATCTCTGCATGAAGAGAAATTCAATCTCTAAACTGTTGATTTCTTCAGTTGTTAAGCCTCCCACTTTTGCATAGTATGCATTCCTGTAATGTCTGCATCCATGGCATAAAAGAATCTTAGCAACTTAACTCAAAAACCAGTTAGGAAAATGTTACAATATAAGTTAAGAAAAAGTTGCAACCCTATAATGATTATCTATACCACTGAATTCTAAAAGACCCCTGAACAGTAAAGGATTCAAAATCTTCTTATTTAATGAGAGAACTTACAAGTCATCAAGAAACTTAGTAGCAACCATGACACTGCTGATGAGAAGCCTGTGCACATTAAGTGATGTTAAGCGAAACCCAGGATGGCTGAGCATAAGGCGATCTATATAAGCATAAGTTACAACGAACACAGAAGTGCTGCAGTGTGCATATTTGAAGATTCTTTCCAAGTACCTCTGTAAGCTCATGGCAGGGATTTGACTTGCAGAGAAAACACAGAGGTCTTCTCTTGAGAATTTCTTAATCCCTGAAGAAAACAGCAACCTCTCATTTCTGTAAAGTTAGAGATATAAAAATTAATATTTTTTTTGGTTTTGTAAAGTTGTTAGCGAAAGCATTAAAAAAAATCATTGTAAAGTTTAATCTATAAAAAAATTTAAGTATTAATTTGTCTAATTAATTGCAAATTAAAAAATAATTTAGAATTGAAAAGTATTGGTTATTGGGTGTAAGTATTGGATGATTGATGTTATGTGATTCATTTCATTAATTTTAATCCAACTTCTTCACCTCTTGAAGTTATGTGATTCATTTCACTAGTTTCAATCAATCTAACTTATTCACCCCTCGACGTTATGTGATTCATTTCACTAATTTCAATCCAACTTCTTCACCCTGTGAGTATCACCCATGCAATGAGTGCTAAGTTGACTATTAAAAAATAATTAGAAATTACCTCTAATGAAAATAGTTATAAAAGACAACTTGCTTAAAACACTTGAATTCCAAAAATAATATCTAAAACAATTTATTTTATTTTATTATAAATATATTAAAAAATATTCATATAAAAAAGTTAGTTATTATAAATTATTTAAAATAATATTTTTAATAAAATGTTTTTTTTTAATAAATTTTCAAAAATTATTCAAATTTATTGAATGCATTAGTTTTATTAGCTAATATATATAGTACAATGTAGTATCACATGAATTTCATTTTTTATTTTTCTTTATTTGCTAGATATAGATTTTTGAATATATCTTGAATTAACAAATTATATGAATTGTATATATATATTTCCTCTAAGAAATAACATTGTTCTCTAGATACAATCATTGGGTTGTTGTGTGTATATAATCATCGAGTTGGTTTCCAATTCATGAATGTTTTTTTAAGTACAATTTGTGTAGCTTATTTATTATCTTCTTTCTTACCAAATTTTGAATAGTTAATTATATTTCTAGTCATTTATTTATTATCTTTTTTCCTACCAAATTTTAATAGTTAATTATATTTCTAGTCAAAATTTTCATTGATTTTCCTTTTTTAATCCATTTCATTTAGATATGGATCTTTATTTCGAGGAAATTATACAATATTGATTTCTATATTTCATTTTAAATAAATATATTATAAATAGATATTAGGTTTATCTTTCTAATAAAAATATTATTTAAGGTATAAAATTTCATATAAGATGTTGATTTTTATAATTATATTTTGTTTGAGTAAAAAAGTTATTTATAAATATTTTTTTATTAAAAAAATTATTTATATTTTTAATGAAATAATATAAATACACAATTAAATAATAATTATAATAATTAAAAATAAAAATTATATTTCCTTCTTAATATATTATATTATTTTTCAAAAGTAATGAATTTTGTTCATTATGATGATGATTAACCTCTATTAAGACCAATGCAGCCTGTCAGACCTCAAGAAAGGAAAAAGAATCTAAGTCTGATTCTTCAAAATCGTGTTTCTATGATCAAAAAGAAGTGAGAGAAATGCTCCAAGATCGCTATAGGTGGGTTGGCATAACAAATCAAGAAGATTGGAAGTGTGGCAGATGTTAGGGAATTGAGAGCAGATGTGAGTAAAAGTCAGGCAATCTAAAAGGAAGTGTATTTTATCTTCCACCTGCTTAGTATCACAAATATGACAGATTATATCATTCCAAGGAGTCTTGGGAATAGACCACCGCCCAATCTCACTGCGAAGCTCACGAGAATTAGTTCTTATCATAGCAATGTTCATTTTTTTTTAGTGTTGGTCAATGTAGAAAGATCATTCTGATTAGAAAGGGTGGGGTTGATCACCTCCTTATAGTATCTTAGCTTCCTTTTACCCTCCAGCTCCTTATCCTCCCACATCCTGTCCTTAAACTTGGAGGTAATAATATTTTTGACACTATCTTTTCTTCCCATACCGAGCTCCTCCTTAATTCCCCAATGGTTGACCCATGATTGGGCATCCTTATGCCACCCGCGCTTAAGGCAAAGGTGGGGGTTTCGATTAAAGTTAGAAGCAGTTTTTGGGAGCCTTTTGGATTCCATGTTTTAACACTTCTTCTACTTAACTCAGATATTGCATTTAATGTCTTTAGACCACCCTTCGTTGGTATTAAGCTTGGCAGTGACAGTCTCGTAGAGACGGATCACAACAATCCCCAGCTCAGGAGGGACCATGATCTCTTTAAGTCTTTCCCAAATCTTATCTCGAGGAACAATGTCAAAATATTTTCTAAAGTCCACAAAACAACAAAAGAGATCAGCTTTGCTTTTGCGACATTCCTCTACAATGATTCTGAGGGTGACAAGATGGTAGATAGTCGAGTGATGTCTCTTAAAAACAACTTGTCCTTTAGCTCTTTTGCCTTGGAATTCAAGCCAAAGGCTAAGCTTCTTTTACAAAATGAGCCCATAAATCTTGGCCAAGATGTGGCTAATTATTATGGTCCTGTAGTCAGAATGAACACTTTTGTATTCCATGGGAGCCTTTTGGATTCCATGTTTTAACACTTCTTCTGCTTAACTCGGATATTGCATTTAATGTCTTTAGACCACCCTTCGTTGGTATTAAGCTTGGCAGTGACAGTCTCGTAGAGACGGATCACAACAATCCCCAGCTCAAGAGGGACCATGATCTCTTTAAGTCTTTCCCAAATCTTATCTCGAGGAACAATGTCAAAATATTTTCTAAAGTCCACAAAACAACAAAAGAGATCAGCTTTGCTTTTGCAACATTCCTCTACAATGATTCTGAGGGTGACAAGATGGTAGATAGTCGAGTGATGTCTCTTAAAAACAGCTTGTCCTTTAGCTCTTTTGCCTTGGAATTCAAGCCAAAGGCTAAGCTTCTTTTACAAAATGAGCCCATAAATCTTTGCCAAGATGTGGCTAATCATTATGGTCCTGTAGTCAGAAGGAACACTTTTGTCCCCATTATGGGCACAATAAGGCTTTGTGTCCAAATCTGAGGGAAGCCATGCATTACAGCCAGATTTAGAAGCTTGTGGATATGAGGAGCAAGGATAGATATTCCCATTTTAAGGATCCCAACTTGGTATCCTTGAATATCTTTAGCTTTCCCATTAGCGAGCTTATTAATTCCAGACTCAATGTCTTCCAGAGAGAATATACCATCCTTAATTGGAGTGTTTAAGGTGGTTCCCATAGCATCTAGAGAGTCATACAACTTCTTAAGATAGTTTTCCCAACTTTTTAAGGGGATAGAATGATTATATTTGGTTTTACAAACAAGCACATTCCGCAAAAAAAAATTGGCGCAACTTTAGAAAGGTGGAGAAGATGATCTTGTCTTTTATTAATATATGAATTCTTCTTCATCTTGATGATAAATTTGTATATATTGATATTCTAGAGCTTAATGATTTCATTAGAAGCGTCCCTGATCACTTTCCTGGAAATTTTAAAATCTTTAACATACCATGGATTGGAAGTTCTATTATTCTAATTAAATAGAGAACTTGCTAATGGTATTGGAAAGGATAGTAGTGAAATGGTAATAAATTTGATCAATGTTTCTATTACAAGTCAAGGACCCTAAATCCCTTAAGAAGAGGTTGACCTTACTTATATCAAAGTGAATGTGTCTTTTGTTTTCACAAGTCTCTTGCATGTGGGTGGTATGCATAGCAAGATTGATGGATATAGACATAGGTTTATGGTCAGAGTCGGGCTTGAATCCGTTAAGTAGCTCAAAGTTTGCAATATGGCTGAGGACGAGGGTGTTGGAAATCACATAATCCATGACACTGCTACCCAGCCCATGGAAACAAGTCATCTGACCGAAGAGGGGCCACTTGTAAATACCATTATAGATTATTAGGTCTTGGGAACTACGAAGCTTGAGGAGCTCAGTACCGAATAAGTTCTCGATTATGTCTTCAAATTTTCTCTTGAATTTATTAGCTAAGTTACTATGATCTTCATCAAGCCACAAGGGGTTGGGGTTAGACTTTTTATTTAACATAATGGCTTGGTTAGTAGTAGTTCTAGCATTAAAGTCTCCAAGAAAAAGGATATTACCTTCATTCCTCAGGTTGTAGATGTATTTTTCTAAGGTATTGAAAGGACAATTCTTATCCAAGTTGTTCTTCTTATAGGATGTAGATTTGTTAGGAGCGAAATAGAAGATTGCAAGAAATATCATATTGGTGGTAGAATTAGAGATTTCAATCCAAATGTATTGATTGAAGGGGTCGATTTTATGAAGTCGAATGTGAGAGGAAACCATGTTCCTTATATAGTAGGCTATACCACCAAAACCCCTCCGAGAGGATTTCTTATTCCAAACTGACCAAAGAGTGAAATTGTCAAGGTGAGGGACCCTAGATCAATAAGGTCAATATCAACCCGGGATCCAACTTAACATAGGAATTTTACACCATGGAAAGCCACAATAGTTCCAAAAGAGGATTCAGAGTGATGCAAGTCCCTATTCATCACTCGTGCTTGAGACTTTATCTCTAATAATATCTTTCCTATTCCTAATGATTTCCCATTTCCCTGCCTTTATTGCCTCCTTAACCTTTCAGACTTCTTTCCTAAGTTCAACTTGGTCTTTTGGAATGAGATCTTCATTTATAAAGCTTCTTGTTCCTTTTAGGCTTGGGGATTTCCTGAGTATATCCAATTTATGTTCATTACAACCGACCTTGTCACGGATTAGGCTGTGTTTATGATCAAGTATATTTCCAACCCTTATTGCTTTCATGAGATAAGTTGTTTCAATTTGAGATTTTGTTTTTAATTGTTCTTTAACTATTTCTAATGTTTTTTCATTGTTTTGTTCTTCTATACCTGCAATTATAAGATTTAAGGCTCTTTCGTGGCACTCATGATCAAGTACAATTAGTTTATTAATTTCCTCTTTGATGGGTTTAATGTGTAAGTTATTTTCTGTGTTAATTAGGGTTGAGTTATTATGTAGTTGTTCTTTTATATTTTTTATCTCGCTTTTGAAGGTGTCATTTTCTTCAACCATTTCTTGTTTAATATGTTATGTTTCTTGAATTTTACCATTCATTTATTGGAGTTCATTTTTTAGTGTGATTACTTTATTTTCTAATGATTTGTGGTTGTTGTCAAGCATTGCAGTTAATTCTAGTTTAAAATGGTTTTCTCTTTCTTCTCTTCGTCTTTCTAGAGATTCAATGTACTCATAAAGACTCTCTAAGGTCATTTTACTTGGTCTGCCCTTTTTAGAGGGGGGCTTAGAAATACAAGGGGAAGTACTCATAGTGTAATAAAACAAATCTTAACAAGAGGAGGGTAAGTGGGAACATGTGCACCTGTCAGACAAAACTAATGCAAGGCTGCACTCACCGCACCTTAGAGGTTGTTTCCTTGAAAAATGGAGATCTTATTTCTTCTATGTATTGCATTGCTTGAGCATCAAAGTTCTCCAAGTCGTCAATGCAAAAAAGAGGAGCTTCCTCTTATACAAGCCAATTTGAAGTAGGGCACATCCCTGGGGAGAGAAATCTGCTAATTCCAATATGAAAAGCTGCTATCTCCCATTGTGCTTCGTTCCTTCGTCAAAGGGTTGTACCAAATAGATATCAAGGCATCACAAAATGCGTTACCAAAATAAGGATTATCTCCATAGACTCGTTGCCCAAAACTAGAACTTTGTTGCAAAGATTATCACCACAAATTCGCTACCTAGATTTGAGAAGTTCGAAGGCAATATTGACAACATATCATTACATTAATGGCACAACCACTGTCTCATTTCCCAAAACCAGAACTTTTCTTGCGAGTGTAGAGTAGTTACTCTGTTGGAAGTTGCAAGGAAAAATAGAAGTAGAAATTCACCCAGAAATCGCAAGCTTGAAATTAACCCGGCCTGAAATAGTTGGAGTTACAGATTGATTATGTCCACAGACTCACGAACCCAGAGTCGCTACCCAAATATGAGAAATTTGAAGACGATACGACAACATATCATTGCATTACTAGCACAACCACAAACTTGTTGCTCAAAACCGTAACTCTGCTTGCGAGTGCAGAGTAGTTCCTCCGCTAGAAGTTGCGAGGCAAAATAGAAGTAGAAATTCACCCAGAAATCACAAGCTTGAAATTAATAACCAAAGTTATAGAATGATTATGTCCACATACTCGCCAACCCAGAGTCGCTACCCAATTATTTTCATAGCCATTATATCTCTTATTCTCTTTAAATTAAAATTTTATATTTATTTTTTTACTATTAAAATTGAAATTAAAGTTTTATTTCCTATCTTAATAATATTTAAATTTGCATAAATAAATCACAATATTATATCATAAAAAACAAAAAAAAACATTTTTTAAATAATTTTTTTAATTTTTAAAATACTTTTTAATTTTTTATAATATAAAATATATAATATCATAAAGTTTCACAAATAACATCATAGAAATTCACATATAGATTCTGAAAATTTGTATTTTCTCACATCACTAAAATGTCACAAATATATACACAACAATAATCATATCACTAAAAAAGACACAACTTCCAAAGCCATGTCACCAATTAAATTCTACTTAACCCAACTTTTCATTCATTTCAACTCTGATTATGGCTTCCCAACTTTGACACGGGAAGTGTTTAAAGACTTTCATGGCAAGCTATATCATTAAAATTTACATTTTCAATTAATAAATTTTGATAAATTGAAGACTTTTTATTTTAAAAGATTATCTCAACCAATTTAATTCCATAAAAATGGGATTATACTTATTTTTGTTATAGATTCCACAATATTTGGAAAATATTTGGGAAATTTAAAGTAAAACAAAATCAAATAATTAACTTCATCTCTACCAAACAAATTTTCAAAATATTCAAAAATCTACCAAATGAAAATAAATATATAACACTTACAAAGCCAAGCCAAGCAGATTATCTATTTTTATTGTAATTGTTAAGATTCCAAAATTGACCTGCAAAGTGTTTATAAACTTTATGTGCAAATTGATGATGATGATGATGATGGTTAACATCCACTGAGACCAATCTTTGGTCTATCAGACCTAAAGAAAAGAGTTATTTAATTTGATTTAAGATTTTATTCCTATGCTCAAAAAGCTTGGAGAGAAGCCTCCCGAGCTCACTATAATTTTGACATCTTAAAAGGCTAGGAAGGTCAGTATTGCAACAAATATTATGAAATTGAACTCTAATGTGGTTGTACGCGGGGCACTCTAAGAGGAAGTGATTTTCATCCTCGATTTTCATATTCTCACAGAGATGGCAGATCCTTTCCATCCATGGTGTTTTAGGAACTGTCCAACGACCTGTTTCACTATGGAGCTCATGAGAGTTGACTGCTTTGGGAAGTGGTAACTGCAAAGAAAAGTTGACTGCTCATCTTCTTTGTCCAACATTACCAATCAAGTTGACAATTTGTAAATATGATCAAAATACATTACAGAGGAGAACTTTCTCATGTGTTCAACCAACCTAACTAGTCAACTTGGTAACTTTTTTATTAATAATGTGTATGAATAATTAAATTTGTATGAATGTATCATGTGTTCAATGCAATCAGTTAAGTTGGCCATTTGTATAGTCAAGAGAAACCTTTTCATATTCATTATTATAATTAGGGAAGTTTATAATGTAAAGGTTTAATGAAATTTTTTGGTTTTTTTCAATTAGCTAATAATTTCTTATTCATTCAAATTAAACATAAATATCTTATAAAGTGTAAAATTTTCTAAAATTACTATTGACTAAATGCATATACAAAAAACAAATTAAGGTTGAGAGTGTGGTTTCTTACTAACTATAATATTTCAAAGATTATTAAATTGTAGATTTAGTTAATATTTCATAATTTGATAGATATGAACAAAATCAACTATTTGACTTCATTCCTATCAATCATATTTTAAAAAATTCTAAAAATATGTAATCAACATAAAAATAAAAACTTAATATCTTAACATTTAATTTTATTACTTAACCTTGCCAAACTTCTTTCTTTATTTAATTACAATCAAGATTCATTGATGATGATGATGATAAACACTCCACACATATTTTAAATATAAAAAGTCAATTTGAAAGTTGCACTAATAATCTTTTGAAAATGTAATATCTTAACATTTTAAATTTTTACTTAATCTTGCCATGTACTTCTTTATTTATTTAATTACAATCAAGACTCATTATAAACAATCCATACATGTGAGAATAATCTAGAATAATGTAGAAATAGGAGTGGTTATGGTTTGTTGAACGAGAGTTTTATAATTAGAGTGTTGTTCCACCAGTGCAGGATTGTTGCCCCAAACTTAGGAAGATTAGGTGAATGCCTATGCTATAAATATGTAATGCTGTCGTTGAGCTAATACAAGTTGTGTGAGCTCTGTCTCACATTCTATGTGTTGCTTTTGTTGTATTTAATTTGGTATCAGAGCTATTGTCAAGTGGTGTGAGCTCTGTCTCACGTTTTGTGTGTTGCTTTTGTTGTATTTAATTTGGTATCAGAGCTCCTGCATTATAAATTTATGCGAAAGCCTCTAATCTGGAGAGACGAAACGCTCTGTCGATCGTTTCCCAAGTGGCGCAGCGGCATCTGGATTTCCTCTTGTGTAGCCCCACGATGGACGACTTGATACATCGATCATAATACATATGCCTGTGCGTAGGGAATGTCCGGTAAGTCCACGGCCAGAGAGTCGGGGTCCCGGCCGAGGCCGAAATTGCAAATACTGTCGGACCAAAACTATGGTGGATCTGACCAACAACGTGCCTCTGTTCGGCGCTGTCACCTGCAATGATAATAACTTGCCTCCTTTGTTATTATCTCAACATTGTTCACCCATTTTTCTATCAAGAGAAATTTGCGAGGCGAGATTTTTGTAGCTGTGTTTCGACTCTGTTTCAAACAAATGTCTAAGCTTCCAAACTCACGCGTTGCTAAATCATGTGGGTCAAGATCGTTGGAAAGACGGTCGCAGAGGTTAAGCCGGGAGGCCACCAGCTTCTCTCAAGCCTGCTCTTCCGCGTGAATTCTGCGTTTTTAATATCTGTCCCGTTTCATTTTACTTCCGCGTGAATTCTGCGTTTTTAATATCTGTCCCGTTTCATTTTACTTCATCTTTTTGGCGGGCTTTAAACACCGGGGTTTGTTAAAGTTCCGTCACTGCGATTTTCTGGACGATTTCAGTAGCTGAGCTTCTTTTTCAGTAATTTTATTGCCTGTATCGTGTGCAAAGTGGTTCAACATGCATAAATTGTGATAATCAAAGTGCTATAAAATTAGCACACAATCCAATATATCATGCCAGATCAAAACACATTGAGCTGCAATACCACTTTGTACGAGAGAAGATGATGCAGGAGCATCTAGCTCAGAGGAGGGAAAAGAAGGTTGACTGTCTCGACAGGAAAGAGGACTTATACACGTGTTGTTAGGCAGGTTATGGAACCTGTACTTTTAATTTCTTTTTATTTAAGTGTTACCCAGAAATTAGGCAGAAATATTAGGGTTCAGGACTATTAATTATTTTTGTTAAATTAATAGTACGAAAGTACATTTTGTTGATGGGAGTCGCGGTTTTGATTTAAAAGGCAGTGGGAGTCGAAATTTGGTTTTGTTTAAAGAAGGAGAAACTGAGCTAGACAGTTAGAATACTTCAGTTACCAATTACAACTGAAAACAAGAAACTGTTACACATTTCTTTTTCTTGAAAAGTATTTAAACCAGAAAGGAACTCAAATGTAAGGTTCGGAATTTTCAGGAAGAAAAGAATAATAAGAACCAGAGAAATTGAATCATCTGTCGAAATTTACAGCTAAATCTAATCTCACATGTATGTGTAATATTCTACTGCATTTTTGAAAATAATTGTGAATATGTATGTTAACAAAGCACAGGAAGCTAGAAACCCTTGCAGACAGAAACGTGAATAGCACAAAGAGCAACTGTCCGATAGCATGCGGAAGGAGATTGTGCACAGGCAAAGAACGAAGAGCCATAACAGACATTAACAAATTCTTTTTCCAGCAAAAAGATTCGAGAAGAAACCAGTTACCCATCGATAATATACACCGGAAAGAACCCAGGTAACACAACAAGAACCTTTCAAATTAATTGAGTAAAAGCAGTCATAGAAATATTCAGGAACAGTCCATATACATTTAGCAGAAAACCCCTTTGTTTTGTGACGGAAAAACGCAAAGTAGGGTTACATAAATTAACAAGCAGTGCCCAGCGGCGACTGTAGAAACTTCCAAGTTGAACCAGACAGAAACCCTATGGCTACGGCACAATTTGCCAACGGAGGATTGTTGAAATAATCCCCAAAGACCTAGGACGCAGAAAGAGCGGGAACCAGGAAATACACAGAAAACATTTCCAAGTTAACCAGTCACTGAATAGAGCGACCCTACCCGTTTTCTTTGGTTGGGTTGTTTTCTTTTCCGACCGGTCGAACCACAGAAACCTCGAGCTTGGTCGACCTGCACAATGAGCAAATAGACAGGAGTTACAAACCTGCAAATGAAATGGTAAACGAAAACGAAGTTTGAAAACAAAGAACAGGGAGCAAGCCTGTAGCATTTACCTGGAAGCTAAGGAGGAACAGAGAACGAGAAGGCAAGACGGACAAATAAACCCTGCTCACCAGGAGCAACATACATAAGTAACTGGTGGAAATGGAAGACAGAGTATAGCATGGAACTACAAATTACCTTGGTAAAAACCCGAGCGAGTTGAACAGGTTGGAAGCAAATCCGGAAGTTTCAACCTGAAACAGGAGCGTGTAGTTAATGGGCGAACCATTAATTCTGCAACGAGACCACGAGAAAGACCAACCAGAGCACTGTCGATTCAGTTCAAAGCAAACGAAATTGGACTGACTGCGTACCAAAAACGCAACAAGAATACACAGTGAACCAGAAGGAAACAACAGAACCAACAACAAACCTATCTGGAGAAACGCCACGGCACCGACGGAAGGATGGAGTAAAAGGATTCATCGAACCAGCAATACGAACAGTTAAACCCTCGACGGAAAACCAGAGCAGCGGAACACCGAAGCGCCAAAGGAGAAATGAACTGTTGTCATGTCGAGGTTAGGGTTTGTTGAAAGGCGGGAGGAGCGAGAATCTAGGCGTACAGGTGTCACCCAAGTGACATTCAACGAGGACAGAGTTGCAATTGAAATTTAATGATAGGGCAGATCCGATCATACGAAACAAGGTACCACTTAAAAGCCATATCCACACATATGATATGCAAATAAATAACGTCAATTAATATCTACGCCATGTATGAATAGAGTGACCTTAGGGTAAGGTTGCAAAATTTTTATATTGTAGACCAGTTAATACAAGGACCGAGGGCTTAGGCCTTCAATTTTTGGTATCAGAGGGGGTTACAGGAGTTAGGAAAAGACAATGGAGGTTGGCAGAAGAGGAAGAGGGAGGGGAAGAGCAGTTCGAAGGATAGCAGAAGAAGGACTGCGAGAAGAGATTCGTATTCTGAATCAGAGATTGGCAGCAGTAGAAGCTGGGGAAAGGAGGAACCCAGCAGATGACAGTGATGAAGAGTTGGCAGAACCAGAAGATGAGTTCGAAGGGGTGACACCAGAACTCAGATTGTTGAAATCAGTTCTGTTGTCCAGTCATAAGCCGAAACATGAGCTTTCCACTTATGACGGGAGTTTGTCAGCAGATGTATTGTTGGATTGGCTGAGTGAAGTCAACAAATATTTTGAGTTTGAAGAAACTAGTGAGGACAAGCAGGTAAAGTTCGCCGCCACCAAGTTGAAAGGACATGCGTCCTTATGGTGGGACAGCGTACAGGCAGAAAGAAAAAGGCTACATAAACAGCCTATTAAAAAATGGACCAGAATGGAGGCCAAGTTGAAAGAGAAATTTCTGCCTAAGGATTATCAAATAATGCTGTACAGGCAAGTACAAAACTTGAGGCAAAGGGGAATGACGGTAAAAGAATATACTGAAGAATTTTACAAGTTAAATTTGAGAGCAGGGTATATGGAAGATACCCTAGAAAAGACAGCAAGGTTCGTGAATGGGCTGAGGGGATAGATACTGGATGAAATTGGTATTCTCTCACCCAGAACCTTGGATGAGGCATACCAGTTCGCCTTGAAGGCTGAGGAGAAGATAAACAGAAAACAGAATGCCAGAAGAGGAGGTGGATCTGGCCGAGGAAAGGGAAAGGCCTTTGGTAGAGGCAGAGGTACAGGTTCAACTGAAGAGAGCAGCAGTTCTAAATCTGCAGGAACAGCAGAAAAGGACAACAACACTAGAGGAGGACGACCAGCCCAGCGAGGGAGAGGAAATGGTCGGGGCAGAGGAGCTGTCCAGTGCTATCGGTGCCAAAAGTGGGGGCACAAATCGTATGAATGTCCTGAGGGTGAACCAGCAGGTGGGAGAGGAACTTATGTTGCTCAATCAGAAGAGGCGGAGACACAACCACAGGAAGTGGAGAATGCACCAGAAACCGGTGAAGCTTTGGTGCTGAATAAAGTGCTGTTAAAACCAGCAAAGGAGGTGGTGGACCCGGATCAACGAAAGGCTTTGTTCCGGACAGTATGCAAGTCACAAGGTAAGTGCTGCAAACTGATCATTGACAGTGGAAGCACGGATAATCTGGTGGCCACAGAAATGGTGGAGAAATTGGGATTGAAGAAGCTGAAGCATCCCACTCCTTACAAGGTATCGTGGCTGCAGAAGGGACATCAACTGTTGGTTGATGAGCAATGCGAGGTGGAATTCCAGATAGGCAGGTATAAGGACAGAATTATCTGCGACGTTATGCCAATGGATGTTTGTCATATACTGTTAGGAAGACCCTGGAAGTTTGACAGGAAAGTGGTTCATGACGGAAAAACAAACTGTTATAAGTTTTTTAAAGATGGGATCAAGCACACGCTTGTACCCATTAAGGAGGAAGGTACAACAGAAACCAGTGGGGTAAAAGCACTGCTGTTAGGTGGGAAAGAGTTCTTAAAACAAATTGAAAACAGCGATGTAAATTTCGTTGTTGTAAGGAGACCAAAGACAGTGATCTTGCACACTACAATTACAGATTTACCCGAGGAGGTTCAAAACATGTTACAGGATTTTGGGGACATAATAGTGGATGATCTTCCAAACGTGTTACCTCCCGAGAGGGGTATCAGCCACTGTATTGATTTTATACCAGGAGCTAGCTTGCCCAACAAGGCAGCTTATCGTATGAGCCCGAAAGATCATGAAGAAATTCGGAAGCAGGTGCAGGAATTGCTGGACAAAGGACTAATCAGAGAGAGTATGAGTCCCTGTGCAGTTCCAACAGTATTAGCTCCAAAAAAAGGTGGTGAATGGCAGATGTGTACAGATTCAAGAGCTATTAACAAGATTACAATTCGGTACAGGTTTTCGTTACCGAGAATGGATGATATGATGGACTGCTTGAGTGGGGCAGCCTACTTTTCGAAGATTGACTTGAAGAGTGGTTATCACCAGATCCGAATTCGAGAGGGGGATGAGTGGAAGACAGCTTTCAAGACAAATGAAGGACTGTACGAATGGCTGGTGATGCCATTTGGTTTGAGCAACGCTCCCAGTACTTTCATGCGCCTGATGAATGAAGTACTAAAGGATTTTATTGGGAAATTTGTGATTGTGTACTTAGATGATATTCTAATCTTCAGCAGAACAAAAGAGGAACACTTCCGTCATGTCCGAAGTGTATTGAGGAGATTACAGCAGAACAAACTGCTGATAAATTTAAAGAAGTGTACCTTCTTTCAAAAAGAATTAGTTTATTTGGGTTTTGTGATTGCAGAGAATGAGCTGAAGATGGATCCGGAGAAGATTGCAGCGATAGTTAGCTGGCCATCCCCAAAGAGTTTGTTCGAGGTTCGAAGTTTTCATGGCTTGGCAAGCTTTTACAGGAAGTTTATCAGAAACTTCAGCGAGATCTGTGCACCCATGTTGGACACAATTAAGAAGGCCAATCAGCCTTTTTGCTAGACTGAAGCAGAAGAAAAAAGTTTTCAAACTCTAAAGAGAAAGATCACTGAGAGGCCGATCTTGCGATTACCAGATTTCAACAAACTTTTTCAAGTTCGTTGTGATGCCAGCGGTACAACCATTGGAGCAGTACTTAGCCAGGAGGACAGACCAGTTGCCTATTTCAGTGAGAAGTTGAACGAAAGCAGGCAGAAGTATTCATCCTACGACAAGGAGTTTTATGCGCTCGTTCAAGCTTTGAAGCATTGGATGCACTATCTGTTAGGTAATGAGTTTGTGTTATTTTCTGACAATTCTGCTTTACAGTATGTTATGCAGCAGCACAAGTTGAATCACAAGCATGCAGAGTGGGTGGAATATCTGCAAAGCTTTACATTCGTACTGAAACATATCAGTGGGAAATCCAACAAGGTGGCAGATGCATTAAGCAGAAGAGTTTTACTCTTACAGGAGAGTACGGTACAGGTGCTGGGTTTTGATCACCTGAAGGATTTGTATCAGGTGGATGCAGATTTTAAGGAGGCCTATGAGGCCTGCCAAAACCCTCTGTTAAGAAATAATAGTCCATGGTTGGACTATAATCTGCAGGAAGGGTTACTGTTCAAGGGAGTACAGTTATGCGTGCCTGATTGTTCGATGAGAGAGAACATCATCCGGGAAAAGCATAGCGGGGGTCTAGCCGGACATTTCGGTATAGACAAGACACTTTCACAAGTGGAGCATTTTTATTTCTGGCCAAGGTTGCGACGAGACGTGCAGAGGTATGTGAGCCGGTGCAAAACATGTCAACTGGCGAAGGGCCACAGCCAAAATGCAGGTCTTTATATGCCACTAACCATTCCGAGCAGACCATGGGACTCAGTCAGCTTGGATTTTGTCTTGGGTTTGCCTAAGACGCAACGGGGTTTCGATTCAGTAATGGTGGTAGTGGATCGGTTTTCCAAAATGGCGCATTTTATACCTTGCAGCAAAACCAGTGATGCGACTCATGTAGCACACCTGTTTTTCACAGAGATTGTTAGGCTGCACGGTCTACCGAGATCCATCATTTCCGACAGGGATGTGAAGTTCACCGGAAATTTTTGGCGAACCTTGTGGAAAAAGTTGGACACTCAGTTACAGTTCAGCTCCGTTTACCACCCACAGACTGATGGGCAAACTGAAGTGGTGAACAGGAGTCTGGGAAATTTACTGCGGAGTTTAATAGGCGAGAATTCGCGAATGTGGGATCGTGTACTTGCTCAGGCAGAGTTCACATACAACGATTCACCTAATCGCAGCTCAGGTTACAGTCCCTTCCAAATCTTGTATGGCATGCATCCTCGCGGAGTGCATGAACTGCGAGACTTGGGGAAACTTGAAAAACAGAGTGCAGATGGGGAAGATTTCGCCCAAGCAATGAGCGACTTGCATGAAACAGTGAAACTGAAATTACAGGACAGCAGTCAGAAATATAAGCAGCGGGATGATTTGAAAAGACGAGAAGTTCAGTTTAATGTGGGAGACGAAGTCGTCGCGCACCTGCGCAAAGAGCGGTTTCCAAGAAAGGAATATAATAAGCTGAAATTTAAGAAGATTGGCCCTTGCAAGATCATTCGCAAGTTTTCCGCAAATGCCTATGAGTTGCAGTTGCCACCAGGGATAGGTATTTCGCCCATCTTTAATGTGGCAGATTTATTTCCTTATGTTGCTGGTACTGAGAATGACGCAACAGAAAGGCCGGAACGGGACACCAAGGTTGAGGAATATTCTTGGATGAGACAGATGCCCACGGCACAACCACTTGAGATCGAGAGTATTCTCGATACACAGGTAGCCAGGCGCACCCGAAGGAAAGAATATCTGCAGTATTTAGTCAAGTGGAAGAACCGACCAATAGAGGACAGTTCGTGGCTTGACGCGACGCAGATACAGAAAGCAGGTTACTCCGTCGACGATCTCATGGAACGGAGCCATGACTTTTTTTCCACCTCGGGAGCCTCATGCAGGAGCATCTAGCTCAGAGGAGGGAAAAGAAGGTTGACTGTCTCGACAGGAAAGAGGACTTATACACGTGTTGTTAGGCAGGTTATGGAACCTGTACTTTTAATTTCTTTTTATTTAAGTGTTACCCAGAAATTAGGCAGAAATATTAGGGTTCAGGACTATTAATTATTTTTGTTAAATTAATAGTCTGACTGTTTGTTAATTAGGAGTCTGACAGTTTTGTTTTAAAAGGCAATTAGGAGTCCGACTAGTTTTGTTTAAAGAAAGGAGAACCGACTAGACAGTTAGAATACTTCAGTTACCAATTACAACTGAAAACAAGAAACTGTTACACATTTCTTTTTCTTGAAAAGTATTTAAACCAGAAAGGAACTCAAATGTAAGGTTCGGAATTTTCAGGAAGAAAAGCATAATAAGAACCAGAGAAATTGAATCATCTGTCGAAATTTACAGCTACAGCTAATCTCGCATTTATGTGTAATATTCTACTGCATTTTTGAAAATAATTGTGAATATGTATGTTAACAAAGCACAGGAAGCTAGAAACCCTTGCAAACAGAACCGTGAATAGCGCAAAGAGCAACTTTCCGATAGCATGCGGAAGGAGATTGCGCACAGGCAAAGAACGAAGAGCCATAACAAACATTAACAAATTCTTTTTTCCAGCAAAAAGATTCGAGAAGCAACCAGTTACCCATCGATAATATACACCGGAAAGAACCCAGGTAACACAACAAGAACCTTTCAAATTAATTGAGTAAAAGCAGTCGTAAAAATATTCAGGAACAATCCATATACATTTAGCAGAAGACCCCTTTGTTTTGTGACGGAAAAACGCAAAGTAGGGTTACATAAATTAACAAGCAGTGCCCAGCGGCTGGCAAAGAAACGCGTCCGGTTGAACCGAGACGGAAACCCTGGCTACGGCACAATTTTGCCCGGAGGATTGTTGAAATAGTCCTCCAAGACCAAGGACGCAGAAAGAGCGGGAACCAGGAAAGACACAGAAAACATTTCCAAGTTAACCAGTCATAGAATAGAGCGACCCTACCCGTTTCTTTGGTTGGGTTGTTTTCTTTTCCGACCGGTCGAACCACAGAAACCTCGAGCTTGGTTGACCTGCACAATGAGCAAGTAGACAGGAGTTACAAACCTGCAAATGAAATGGTAAACGAAAGCGAAGTTTAAAAACAAAGAACAGGGAGCAAGCCTGTAGCATTTACCTGGAAGTTAAGGAGGAACAGTGAACGAGAAGGCAAGACGGACAAAATAAACCCTGCTCACCAGGAGCAACATACATAAGTAACTGGTGGAAATGGAAGAAAGAGTATAGCATGGAACTTCAAATTACCTTGGTAAGAACCTGAGCGAGTCAAAAAGGTTGAAAGCAAATCCGGAAGTTTCAACCTGAAACAGGAGCGTGTAGTTAAACGGGCGAACCATTAAGTCTGCAACGAGACCACGAGAAAGACCAGCCAGAGCATTGTCGATTCAGTTCAAAGCAAACGAAATTGGACTGACAGTGTACCAAAAACGCAACAAGAATACACAGTGAACCAGAAGAAAACAACGGAACCAGCAACAAACCTATCCGGAGAAACGCCACGGCGCCGACGGAAGGATGGAGTAAAAGAATTCATCGAACCAGCAACACGAGCAGTTAAACCCTCGACGGAAAACGGGCGGCGGAACACCGGCGCCAAAGGAGAAATGAGCTGGCCGTGTCGAGAGTTAGGGTTTGTTGAAAGCGGAAGGAGGCGAGAGTGGCGTACGGTGTCACCCAGTGACATTCAACGAGGGCCAGGAGTTGCAGGTGAGGGGGAAATTTAATGAAGAGCAGGTCCGATCATACGAAACAAGGTACCACTTAAAAGCCATATCCACACATATGCTATGCAAATAAGTAACGTCAATTAATATCTACGCCACGTATGAATAGGTGACCTTGGTGGGTTTCAGAATTGCCTCTTATGAACCCAGTTAATACAAGGACCGAGGGCTTAGGCCTTCAGAAGATTGAATCAAATGAAATTGATTTAGTATTTTGTAATACCAAGGATAATATGGCTGATATCTTTACCAAGCCTCTTGGTAAACTCAAGTTTGAAGTTTTTAGAAGTAAATTAGGTGTTGTAGAAAATCCATTTCTACATTAAGGGAGGATGTGAGAATAATCTAGAATAATGTAGAAATAGGAGTGGTTATGGTTTGTTGAACGAGAGTTTTATAATTAGAGTTTAGTTCCACCAGTTCAGGATTGTTGCCCCAAACTTAGGAAGATTAGGTGAATGCCTATGCTATAAATATGTAATGCTGTCGTTGAGCTAATACAAGCTGTGTGAGCTCTGTCTCACGTTCTGTGTGTTTCTTTTGCTGTATTTAATTTGGTATCAGAGCTATTGTCAAGTAGTGTGAACTCTGTCTCACGTTCTGTGTGTTGCTTTTGCTGTATTTAATTATACATATTTTAAATATAAAAAGTCAATTTGGAAGTTGTACTTTCTTATGGTTTTATTATCCCTACTAGATCTCCTCTTTCCATCTCCAATCCAAAATATGGACTTCCTATTATTTTTATTATAATTGGTTTAATTTATAAACAATGTTTCTACTAAGTTTGTTTATAGAACAAAAGCTGGTCCCCTCCTTTGTGTGCTGATAGGTAGAGACTGGGTCGTGTGAAACAAATCATAGATTCAGCTAGTGGTGCAATTTGCAGACATCAAATAACCCTTGGTCGACATAGCATAAACTGCAACGATATGACACGTTGTGTTTGTTTTTAAAACCTAATTGTTAATCAGTATACTCAATAATCTATAATTAAACCTGCACGTTGCAGTTTTGTTCGGTCACTATACCTCGTCCCCCATTAAATTTTTATTTTAAACATTCTCTGAATGTTATATAATTTGTTTTTGTTGAAGCAGCGTGTGCTCAAATGTTTTCACATTATTATAATGTACTGTCAACCAGCTTTGGAGTTTGTTCTTCAACATGTTAAATTAGCCTCGGTGTCTCCCGTGATATATAAAAACAAAAACAAAACAATGATAGACTATTAAGTAAACTTCGGCGTTTGAGACATTCATGAATAATATTCAAGGTTGAAGAGTGTTCAGATTATTTTGTAGAAGTGTAGGTTTAACAATTTGTGTTAAAGTTCAAATTAAGGTATCTTGCCCAATTTCTTTATTGGGATATAACATAATTTCCATTTATTTCTAAAATGAACGTTTTGTTGACAGATTTCTACATCAGTAAAATATAACATAATTTCCAAAGCTATAAGCTCTCCAGATGTGATTATGCTCCAGGAAAACTATGTGCTCCAGCGGTGGAATTTCACTTCTCTCCATGGCTAATCTTCTATTTTCTTCTCTTCAGAACTAGCATACTTGGAGGCTCAATACTGAGTCCTCTTTTACAGGTAATGACTTCAGCTCTGATCACCCCTCAATTTGCTGTGGATTGATAGTTGTGA
Organism: Pinus albicaulis; assembly: GCA_034641835.2. Classification (NCBI taxonomy): domain Eukaryota; kingdom Viridiplantae; phylum Streptophyta; class Pinopsida; order Pinales; family Pinaceae; genus Pinus; species Pinus albicaulis. The sequence goes on from CM076580.1 coordinate 1,815,568,460, forward strand.
GGTTAAGCCTCCATCCCCAGTGGACAAGGTTAACCATACTTGCCTTCTTGAGGAGGATTAACTGTTATCATAGAAACTCTGTTTACTGTCTGAATTATCCTGTGTCAAACATATCTTATAATACAATCTAAACCGATCCCTCTCATCTTATGTACAAAGGGAATGGAATCTGACTGACTATCAAAATAGTGGAACCAAAATAGGAAGAATTTGTTTTGTTTCATTGGACTTTAAACAATTGGATAGCTCTGAAAATTAAGTTCAGCATGCAGCATATCTATAAGTGGTGGCCAATATCTGTTTCTTTGACTTTTCTTGCCTACATGATTTGACTTCCTAGATCTAGCCTGTTGTTGCTGGAGATCTGGATAAGAGAAGGAGTGTTCTCTCTATTTGGAACCGTCAACCCAATGCAATCTCCCTTTCAATATGTGAGTAGTAGCTCTGGAAAACACCAACAGTCACCTGCAATCGGAATCGCTGCATGAAGAGAAATTCAATCTCTAACTGTTGATTTCTTCAGTTGTTAAGCCTCCTACTTTTGCATAGTAGGCATTCCTGTAATGTCTCCATCCATGGCATAAAAACATCTTAGCAACTTAACTCAAAAACCAGTTAAGAAAAAGTTACAATATAAGTTAAGAAAAAGTTGCAATCCTATAATGACAAATCTATACCACTGAATTCTAAAACACCCCTGAACAGTAGAGAAAATAAAATCTTGTGATTTAATGAGAGAACTTACAAGTCATCGAGAAACTTAGTAGCAACCATGACACTAGTGATGAGAAGCCTGTGCACGTTATATGACGTTAAGCGAAACCCGAGATGACTGAGCATAAGGCGATCTATATAATCATAAGCTACAACGAACATAGAAGGGCTGCAGTGTGCATATTTGAAGATTCTTTCCGAGTACCACTGTACGCTCATGGCAGGGATTTGACTTGCAGAGAAAACACAGAGGTCTTCTCTTGAGAATTTCTTGAATTTCTTAATCCCTGAAGAAAATAACAGCCTCTCATTGAATTTCTTGAATTTCTCGAATTTCTTAATCCTTGAAGAAAATAACAGCCTTTCATTTCTGGCCACTATTCTTTCAAGCAGAGAAGCTAGGTCAGAGAGAATCAGGGGACTTGACCCATCTTCACCCTCTGAACTGTATAGATCAGATGAACAGAGAGAAGACAGGTCTGACTCTTAATAGGTTTCTAAAGCTATATGGGTTTTTGTCAGAACTTTCAATCAATGAAAAAAAATAGTAAACCCTAAGCAAGGGTTGTATCTGATGAATCCAGATTGAACAAAGAAGCCAATTATGGTGAGAGGAAGAGAAGACGTGGAAGGAGTATTTATAGGTAGCTAAGAGTAATGGGAAGAAGTTATTTTAACATCCACGAGACTAAAGATAGCCTATGAGACAGATTGCTTTTCTATCTGGCTTTTGAATTCTGCCCTTTTCCTGTGAAGTTTCACAATAAAATCTCTTAGCCTCTCGACGAAGCCCTTGCTGAATAGAATATCCCAAGAGCTAGCTGCCAAAATATTTGCATAACTTTCCCTGCTATCTATGAAGGCCTCACATTCTAAAATGAAATGCTTTTCTGTTTCCACTTTTTCGGAAGAGCACAAAATACATACTCTTTCCTCCCACACTTCTTTTGACCTTTTCCAGCGCTCTGTTTCACAACAGAGTTGATGTAAATTAGTCCTTAATTGAGCAATAATAATTTTGGCTCTCCAAGAAATATTGGCCCCTATGTATGCTTTTTGTTGATGATTATGAGAGGAATTAAACTCTTCAATGTAATACTTTTTCTTTCTCCTTAACTCCTTCTCCCAAGTGCCTTTGTGAAACTTATCCATAACAAAGTCTTTTATCTCTTTATTGTTTTTGGGACACACGCTCAAAAAAATGCCCCATTTGCTAAACCATTTGTTATTTTGCTGCATCCAAGTCTTCTTTCTTGTGCACAATATGTCATTAACCACAACCTTAGGCCATCTTCCCTCTTCCATTTGCTCATTTTTTTTTTAAATACCTTACGACCCGCACCATAGTGATTGCTTCAAGTGAAGCAGCCCCTGTTTCACTTAACAAGATAGCATAAGGAACTGCACTTTTTATTTTGAATTTGTTTGTAATCAATCACTTCTGAATTTTCTCAATTTGTTTCCACTACATGTCCGATGTGCTGTGGGCCCACAATTCACAACCGTAGAGAATCACCAGAATCACTAAAAGCCCAAAAAGAGTTAGAGTGTTTTTCCAGTCCCATAACTCTGCCTCTCTACACCTATTTTGAAAAGCATAAAATTCTTTCCAACCCCCCAAAGTTCTTTTCTTTCTACATCCATCCCAGCTTAGCTTTATGTTGAAGTCAATTCCAAGATATTTGTATCCACAACTTCTTCCAAAAAGTTGCCTTCAAAGTAGAACTTATGATGGTTATGTTTTCTTTTGTTAGAGAAAACCACTATTTTTGTTTTGCTGATATGGACTTGCATCCCCACATTTCTACAAAAATGTTCAAAAGAAAGTAAGTGCTCTTGCAAACCAAGAGCAGATTTAGCAATTAGAATAAGGTCATCTGCGTACAAAAGAAGCCTTATAACAAACTTGCCCAAAAGTATATTGTCACCCTCTTGCAAATTTAACCACTCTTCAAGTTTGTCGATATATAAACCAAAAAGGGTAGGAGACAACGAACAACCTTGTTTGACCCTGATAACACTTCTAAAATTTTCAGAAATGCCTGCTGAAGTTCTATTTTTGACTTTCACCTATGCACAACTACTCTCAAATGCGTGGGAACCCCAATTTCCTCCATTCTGTGCCAAATTTTATCCCTAGGAACCCTGTCAAAGACTTTTATGAAATCAACAAAGCAACAAAATACTTCTTCCTTTTTCTCGCAAACTTTCTCGATGATATGCCTTAAAGTTATGCTATGATCAATTGTGGAATGTTTAGGTCTAAAATATGCTTGTCCTTTAGCACGTTTATCTTTTTCATCTGCCCACTTACTGATTTTAATTTCTAACATGCTTCCAAATAACTTTGCAAACAAGGGGTTTATCATTATGGTTCTATAATTGGAGGGGTTATTGAGGTCACCACTCTTGAAAAGAGGTATTGCTAAAATAGTTGTCCAATCAGTAGGGAACCCCTGTTGTATGATGCTGTTGAAAACTTTTGTAATGTGAGGTGCAAGAATTTTCAAGCCCCACTGTAGATACTCTGCTTGGATTCAACTAAGTATTTTTCTTTTCCAACACCCAACTTCTTGATACCCATCTCTACCTCTTGCACCGTGAAGAGTTTTGTATAAGTGTTAACCAAGGGAGGAGGGTCAACCTTGGGATCATGCTCATAAAGTTGTCTTGGATAGTCAAACCATTTAGAAGCTGTGATATTGTTTCTAGTTTTCATCTTTCTCGGTTGGATCTCCTTCCAAAATAATTTGGGGTTATTTTTCCCAAGGAAGATTAGTTCTTCTCTCCTCGAAACCATGAAATCAACTTTCTTCTTTCTTAATATTCGCTTGTAAACTTTGACCTTTATTTATCCTTGTTTGACTCTTTCCATATTCTCCTTTCCTTTTTGCATTCCCCGTCAAACCAAACATTGACTGGAAAGCAATTTTTTTATAGACTTCTTACTTTTTTCTCTTTTGCACTCTACAAATGCGCTTTGAATAAAATGTGCTAATTCGTGACTATGGAGGTTGTGAAATGGGATTTTCTCCTTCTCGAAGAGCCTCTCTAGCGCTAATTTGAATGTATTACAATTTTCTAGAGTCAGCATAATTCTTCCCTTTGGAAGATTTTGTTGAACATACTGAATTTTTGACCCTAAATGCTTCTTTCCAGTTGAAGAGCAGCTTAAATAAACTTACTTGTGATTTGATTCCAAGTCCCAGAGCTAATTTCGAATCAAAACTTCCTCCATTTTCTCACAAAAGCTATGTGATAAAATTTCATAGTCTATTACACTTGCTCCATTGTAAGTATTGCAAGTGAAATTACCAAACTTTTCCCATCTATTCAAACCATTGCAAATGACTAAATCGAAAGCCCCACACAGAGTACAAGCAATTGTTCACCAAAGAGATTGTAGCCCTTGTCCTCTCGAATTATTTCCCACTAATGATTACTCTCTTCTGTAAGCTAGATAGGGTTGCAGTCTTCTTTACAACAAATAATGCTAGCTTGTTCACTTGCAATCCCAACATTGAAATCACCCACTATAATGACTTCGCCTAGTTGAGCATATGTTGCAATATCTGCCTTTAAGGCTGCAAAAGGATATTTGTGGTGAAACCCTCTACTTTTGTAGATTTTTGAAACTAGCGACACAAAATAGCATGCTGCAATTTTGATGTGATTTCCATTTTCTGATATTTTAAACCTAATGAATTGTTTATTTGAGTCTTCTTTTTCTAGCTGAATGAAATGACCTTGTTTTTCTCTCACTAATACCATGATACCCTCGTGTCCTTTGTCGTTCGCTGCTACCTTGTTACACACTTCCAACTTCCAGTACCCTTCAAACAAAGGTGCCTTGCACCCTTCATGCTCATGTGTTTCTATGAGGCCAATTATGTCTCTACTTCCCTTACCCAAGGCAGTTGTCAAACAACTTTAGTGGAGATTTAGCGAATCCCTGGGCCAAACATGTCACGATTTTAGTAAATTGGACACCATTACCGACAAACTGTACTGAGACTTCAAGGGTGACCCAATCTACACGTGAATTGGTGATAATAAATCGATTGATTGCAGTTTTCAAGATTTGAACTTTGAATGGTTTAAAATAAGTGTTTCCTACAAAATCCATAATTGTGGTAGTTTTCAAAAAAATTAATTGTGAGAGTGTTTGAATAATGTTTTTATAATAAAAATGATTTCAACAAAAAATATTTTTCTGATAGTTTTCAAAAAATTAATTGTGGAAATGTTTAAATAATTTTTTTTAATAATAAAAATGAATTCAACAAAAAATAACAAAAATTTTTGAGATACTCAAAATCCTGAAACTTATTAATTATAACAAAATTCAACAAAATTTTATAAATTTCCATTATTTTCGAAACAAAATTGTAACCTCCAACTTTTTAGGAAGCTAAAAAGCAACAGGGTGAAGGACCCCATACCGGTACGGTACGGTACGATCAGATCAGTTGGCGAAGGCTAAGAAATAAAATAAAAAAGAAATATTAGTGTGATTGAAGGGACGAAAGGTCCACCTAAACCCCTTATCGTTATGTCCACGGAGGTCCATTTCGTACTTCGTACTTCAAAAGTGGGAGGCTACCCAACAGCTGGTATTCCACACCAGTTGTTATTAACCTCCCCTCATATCAAATCCCATGATTCTTGACATATCCACAAAATAATGTCAAATCTCATTTGTCTTTTTGAAAATGCATTTTTTTTTTAAAGTTGTTAAGTTAGAAATATAAAAAATAAGTAAGCCATGTTCCTGGATTTTTTGGTTGTGTAAAGTTAAAAAAAAAACCATCGTAAAGTTTAATATATAAATTTCTTTAAGTATTAACTAGTTTGACCAATGGCAAACAAAAAATTGATTTGGAATTATTTACTATAATATTTCAAATAAAATAATTTATTTTATTTCATTATAAATATATTAAAATATATTAATATAAAAAATAATTAATATGGATTATTTAAAATAATATTTTTAATAAAATGTTTTTTCTAAATTTAAGAAATTATTCAAATCTCTTGAATGTTTTTGTTTTGTTTTATTAGTTAATATATATAGTATAATGGAGTATTATATGAATTTCATCTTTTATTTTTCTTTATTTGTAAGATATATAGACTTTAGAATATACTTTGAATTGACAAATTATATGAATTGTACATAAACATTTTCTTTAAGAAATAATATTGTTTTTAGATACAATCATTGGGTTGTTGTGTGTATATAATTTATTGAGTTGGTTTCTAGTTCATGAAATCTTTTTTAAGTACAATTTGGGCAGCTTATTTATTATCTTCTTTCGTACCAAATTTTGAATAGCTAATTATAGTTTTGGTCAGTTTTCTTCATTAATTTTCTTTTTTAAATCCATTTCATTTATATGTTGATCTTTATTTTGAGCTAATTAAGCTTTGTAGTTCACAAGACATGATTATTTGTAATGGGATCAATAAGTGACCTTTCTCTAGTCACATGACTTGTATTCATGGGCGTGGTAGCAGTGTTGTAGACTATGCAATATTTGATACCTAAGTTCTCCACCGTATAGTTAATTTTGATCTCTTAAGCGACCATGAGCCTCACTCTGACCATATACCTCTCTCCTTAACCCTTAACCTTGATATGTACACCAACCACAAGCACAAGAATGGCGATAGTCAAAGACACATGCGTTTTGACAAAAGTAAAACATATATCTTTTTAAAATTTTTAACAAAGGAATTAGGTTCCTTAACATATAATGACAACGTTGATCACATCTAACACAATTTTAATACTATCCTCTCCACTACCATTAACAAATTCTCTAAGGAGGTATCATATAATAAGAACAATAGGACTTCCAACCCCTAGTATGACAATGATTGTACATTTTCCAAGAAAGTGATTAGAGATACTCCCAACGAAACTATTAAGGATGAGAAAATAAAGGTGTACAAAGCTCTTATCAAAAGTAAAAAAAAAAAAAGACTATATAAACAAGAGGCAATATATTCTCCTTTGCCTCTCTAAAGTTTATTCTAGAAAGTTTTGAAGGAGCATTATTATCTATAAATCGAAAGAGAACAATTTGATCCCCTTAAAGAATGGGATGTCTATTTTAGGAACCTTTATGACTCCCCAGACACCATGGGAAACATAAAAAACACTCCTATAGAGGGAGATACCTTTTCTTTGGAAGACATGGAGTCCAGGATTAAGAAGCTCACTAATGGGAAAGCTAGGGATATTGAAGGATACTAACCTCAAATTCTCAAAATTAAAAGGTTCATCCTCACCTCGCACTTGTAGAATCTCCTTAACTTGGAGGTTAAACACGACTTCCCTAAGTTGTGGACGTAGAGCCTTATCATGCCTATATTTAAAAGTGGGGATAAAAATGTTCCCTCTAACTATAGGACTATCATGATTAGCCACATTTTAGCCAATTTGTATGAGCTCATTCTGGAAAATAAGATTAGCGCTTCGCTCGAAACCCATGGTAAAAGATCCATTGGACAAGTTGGTTTTAAAAGGCACCACTCTACGATTGACCACCTTGTCACTCTTAGGACCATTGTCAAGGATTATTGTAATAGTAAGACCAATCTTTTTTGCAGTTTTGTTGACTTTAGAAAATCTTTTGACATTGTTACTCGAGAGAAGTTATGGAAAAGGCTCGATGAAATAATGGTTCCTCCCGAGTTAAGGGTCGTTGTTATTAGATTATACAAGAATGATATTTCCAAGCTTAAGACCATCGAGGGTTGGTCTACTGAAATCAAATGCAACATCGATGTTAAGCAAGGGTGTCCCTTATCCCCTACCCTTTTTGGCATTTACATTGGCAAGCTTGAGGAATTCCATTAGAAGCTGCTGGTTGTTAGCACTCTGTAAATCCCTTTAGGCTGAAAAAGGGCTACAAAGGTAACCAAAAGCCTCTTTGGGATAGAAACTAGTCCTTTCTAATGAGAGGGGGCTCCCTCACTTAAAGTCTAAAGATAAAGAATACTTAAGCTCAATGAATTATAGAGACTAGATCCGGAAAGGGTAGTAAAAATTTAATGAGAATTGTTGGGAAATTGAAAAAGGGAATGGACATTGGAGTATGAAACCAGAGACATAATTTAAAACACTAACTCAATGCACTAGTGCATATATAAGCCAACTACTGAAACAAAGGCTGGATACATACGTCTTTCAAATTGACATCGATTTTAGTACAGTGGAAAACATAGAAACACATAACTATATCCAGTCAAAGTAATAAAGCACATTAGGATTTTTCTACAAATCTGCTAATTGAGTATTTAGAAGACTAACATGACAAAGGAATAATAATTTCCATCATATATGAAACTAAAAACCATAATTATCTAGAGCATCCAAGATGAATTATAGAAAAATTGTTGCAGTGCACATTTAAATAAGACTAAAATGGAACATTTAGAATAACAAGTTCACGGGAGAAAACACTAATTTGCAAGAAAATACCACAAGGATCTCTGACACTAATTGGAAAAACCTGGCACTGATTTTTTATTCCAAAAGATAAAACACATACACCAAAGCTTAGTTCGATCAATCCACCAACAAAAACCTACCTCCTTGTTCTTATGATATTAAATATACTTACATCATAAAATATCTCATGACCAGATACATTGTATCTCTTCAATCCATCCAGAGGATAGAATCAAACACAAATTCAGAAACATATTGTTTTTTTGGCATAAAAAATAGATAAAAGTAATCCTAAACAACATCTTTGTCTCTTTAGGAAAAAACATAAAAACCACTTTATGCCTATATATTTAATCAATCTAGATGATAATCCTATCTCAAAGATCTTATCATGACATCCAAAAAACCTCGGACTGAAGTTGAAGATGGAAACAACACTTCAAGTTGTGTTGCGCAACACGTGTGCAGTAAAAATTTCAAAACTATGTTTTGCATTTTTTTCCCGCCTTTGATCAAACAAGATGGTTACAAATACTCCATTGAATCTCTTTCATATGCCAGCAACCTCCAAAATTCAAAAATTTATCCATGAATTTCCACATTTCAAATCAAAAACCAAAAATTTCATAATTTTGTCAAAAGAAACTGTGAAAATGGTCCTCCAAGTGACATGTGTAACGCCAAAACAATAGGACCTGTGTAAATTATGAGATATTTTTTGGTATATGAGATTGTTGTGAAGAAAAAACTCTCTCAGTTTCATCAAATTATTCCCCATATCGTCAGAAACTGTTCTCCAAAAACATTACTAAAACTGGAAATTACACAGTCAGAAAAATAGGCCTTAAAGATGCATTTAAATCTCCCAAACTATGACACGTGCAGAAATGGAAGTAGGAATTTTTTCCTTGGTCTGTGCTTGAGAAAAAACTTTTCATGTTTTTGAATGCGGTTCCATGTGGTCGGAAACAACGTTTCAAAATGATGACTAAAATAGAGTATTGTGTGTAGCGAGTCCAAGTAGCCCTCCATGCTCTGTATGATTGCAAATGGTTCTATAAAAGGTCAAGTGTAATGCACTTGATATGACTTGGTGATTATGTAGCACCCTCCCCTCCATGCTTTCGTACCTCCATAATGGTTTCTCCCAGTTTGCATAGCGGTTGCGCAGCACTGTGCAGCGAACGATTTGAGTAGCACTATTGCGCATCATATTTTCTACAGAGGATGAAAACTTGTTTATCACCAATTTCTATCTGGGATGGATCTGTGGTTTCTTGTATTGATGCTATGACCAATGATTAGAACAAAATTAGCATGAATGTGTAGTGTGTGAGATTAAAGTGGCATCGTAATTTGAATTACCCCTGTCCTTTAGCATAATGATTCAAAATGATTACCTAGAGTGCTCCATTTGATTTGACATGAGCATAACAACACGGGGAATGATTAAAGTATATTAGGTAGGATACATCTTATGTATGGTAATTCTGTATATGGGAGTGGCGAATTATGCATGAGGGTTATATATGATATGAGTATGGGAAAGGGTAGTGTTATTATAGGGGATGGGATTAGAATGAAGGGTTGGGGGGGGGAGGGGGATAAAATGAATGTAATATGGTGATAGTTAAATGGTATGGGGGAAGGGTAAATGTAAATGGGGAAATGTGGGAAATAGGGTGAATGTTATGAAGGGGGATGATTTAAAGGTAAATGGGGAAATGGGGGAAATAGGGTGTGAATGGATAAGCATGGGGTAGATAAGAATAAGGGATAAAACTGTAGGATGTTTCAAATGACCATACCTTGTAACCATCAAAAATTTGATTGCAATGAGCTCAATTTAGACAATTCTAGTAGACAAATGAATAAAACCCATTTTGACTCGACTGTACAAAAAATGTGTGACCATGACTCCCATAACTTGACACCATTTCATGCTATCGGTGAACCCTTTATGACAGGAATTTGACAATGTTAGACAGTTACCTTTGAGGCTATGACAACAAAAGTATTCATAGGCTCAATTTATTCAAAAACTGAAAATTAAAGGACATGGAAAATACATTTGACGATGAAAAATAATGACCATAACATTGGTTGTGAAGGACCCAAGCTTGCTGGTATAGTCATTACTCTTCTCCTCTATGTTGATAATATCGTTCTTCTTGCCAGGACTCCCAACAATCTCGACAAGTAGCTTAAAACCCTCCATGATTATTGTATCAAGATGGGTATGACTATTAATAATGACAAGACTAAAGTTATGATTATTGAATCCAAAAATATCACTTATGACAATTTCATCTATGATAACAGTTAATTAGAGAATGTTTCTTCCTACAAATATTTAGGTATTGACATTCACCATCGGCTTAACGGGAACTATAGCATTGAGAAAATGATTTGAATAGGTTGGAAAGCTTACTATGAGCTTGAAAATAATTGTAAGACAAATGATCTTTGGGTTTGGAGTAAAAAAAGGTTCATCTTCGAGACTCTCATCACCCCTGTTATTTTATATGGATGTGAGATGTGGGGTTGTTGTCTATCTAGAGATACTTGGAGAAAGATTGAAATGATCCAAAATAATAACCTACAAACTCAAGATTAAAGGTAATACTCCATATCCTATTCTCTTTCTTGAAGCGAGCCTTTCCCCCATTGAATGCATGACTATGTTTAGGTATCTGACGTATAAGAAGAAATTGTACAACATGGAAGCCAAGAGGCTCCCAAAAATTGCTTATAACTATAGTTAAAACTACCTTCGACTCAAGCAAGGGTGGCATAAGGATGCCAAGTCCTGGCTCGACCATTGGGAGGTAAGGGAGGAGATCCTCTTGGGGAATAAGGATAATATTAAAAACATCATTACTTCTTAATTTAAGGATAAGTTGTGGAGTGATAAGGAGTTATAGGGGAAAAGAGAGTTAATATAATATAAACAGGTAATCAACCTCACACTTGCTAACTAGAATTACCTTTTTGTATTAACTAGTGCTAAGAAGTGAATGAATATTGCAAGGATTAGAACTAATTCTCATGAGCTTCGGAGTGAAACTGAGTGTTGGTTTATTGTGATAGGTGCATTAAGGATAAATAGTGGTTAACTAGTTATGAGACAATTTTAATTATTGTTTTCAGAAAAAGACTGGAATTATTAATGTTTTGCTGAAAGGTTATTTTCAGTAGTGATTAATTATGAATAATAAATCAATTGTGTGAATTAATTTCATAAAAAAGTAAAAGTTGATGGTAAATGTTTTCCAAGAACTGGAAAGTGGTTGGGGACAGTTGGAAACAGTTACCTGATCCTTTGGGGATAAGAGACTAATCCCAGTGAAGTGTAGGGGTTCTGTTGATGGAAGGAAGGATAGAGTGAAGAATTTTCTTGAGCTGGTAGAGACCAGTGGAAAATCACTCAGGAAATCCTAATTTAATTTTCTGGCACTGATTGGACCAGGAGTCCTGAGGTCATAGCAAAAATTCCACTGTTAACCCATACCTATTTAGGATTGGAGCACTGGGGAAAGAGTAGGACGTTATTGCCTCTCTTGATGGTTGGGAGGACCACAACTAAACTTTGCATAATTCAGATAAGTAACTGTGTGTATATTTTTAGTAAGATAAGTATTGCAATACACCCACTCAGAAAATGTTTAAACATTTATTTATTTATTTATTTATGACAGTAACAGTGGATACTCATTTTAATGTTATTAGCTCGTTATGTATAATTCTCTAGAAATATTGGATATTATACTTATACGCAGAACCTATTTTGACATAGGAAGTTTAATGATTAAGACTGTAGTAATGAAGAAAAGTATTACTGAGTATTTCCAATTTAATAGCAGAGACTGTATGTGATAAAGAAAAGGGAAAAGAAGATTCTGAGTTAAATGTGTAATTATATAAATTTATACAGTAAACTCCATAGCTAGTAAACTGTGAGAAAGTTATGAAAAGAAAACAAGAGCTATGTAGAAAGGAAAGAGATTAAGTCTAAAATTTTGTAGAGATAAAAAAAAAAATCACTTGTATACATATTTAAAAACGATGCTCTTGATTAAGCAATAGAGGAGACTGTCGGTCATGGGTATAGGATAAAACCGTAACCCAGGACACAATTTTCCCTCAAGTAAAAACTATACACAGACTTTGTAGGTGGTCCAGCCACCATGATAATTATCAGAAGAAGAAATAAACTACGAAGTAATACCAAGAAACTGAAAACTGGAATTACTTGATCAATGCTATAAAGACAGGAAGAAAGGCGTATTTCTTTAAGAGAGCTGAAAATATCATTTTCCACTTGAGCTAACTACATATCATCAAATCAAATGAATGAAGGAAATAAATATGAGACAAAACTGAGATTGAAAACTACGCTTGAATGATGCAGGGGCATTGGATCCTAGTCAGCAATGTGAGAAAATTGTCCACATGTTGCGACTAGGTGGATTTGAGTATGCAAGGAAATGTAACAGCAAAGGTGTCAATACCTTAGCTGTCTGTTGCACTTAGAGCAGATAGGGTTAGTTTAGTAACTAAAGAAGTTGAATAGTTGATTCATGTCAGTCTATTTAGTTTCCGTTGATAGAATTATAGTAATATTATGTAATTAGGCTTTTATATTAAGAATAAACCGGTCCTCAAGAAGGAGCTGAACAGTCATGTAAAATTATATAAATATAAATCTCTGATACAGAGGAAAGGGGGGAGTTTTGTAGTAGAAGACTGTGTCGATAGGATTTGCTCTCTGTTTTTAATAAAATTGTGGACTTGTTGATATCTGTGTGTTATTGGAAATTTCCCGAAGGATTCATTCCTTCGACTTTGAGATTTCTGAGCATAATTTTGAAGAATTCAGTTTCAGTGTGAAAAGATCCTAATTACTCTCTGGATGTATCGAAACCATGTCCTCAGTGGGTGAATTTAATGTATGAATTATGTGTAAAAGAGTCGATTATGTTCATTAAGCATAGCAGAAGAAATTCTCTGTTTATTTAAAGGGTATTGAAACTCTGTCTAAAGCGTTGAAACCTCTGTTTGCTTAGAGCGTATCGATTTTGATAGAAACTCCATCTGTTGGAGAGATCTCAGTTGAGATAGAATACTGTTGTTCTATTGTTTGGTTGAACTGGATCGACGAGGTCGATTGCAGCGTCAAGCGGAGAAGACAAGTCGAAGAAATGAATTAAATCACGGTGGAAATTCTGGGTTAACACAGTTCAAATACCGGATTTTCCAGAAGACGGTTTTGGAGGAGAATACTAGCAGTATCGCGCGACATTTGGGCCCAAGGAGGTATTCACCTTTATCAATGCGATCCAATACATTTTGGACATGTCATCTCGTGAATACCACTTATATCGCGTAATTTTTGAGTACTAACCTTCTATGGGGGAAGTAATGCGATTTGAATTTGATCTGGAAGACAACAGATCCAAGGGTAATCACGCAGGGAAGCTGCACGAAAGATAATTCAAGGTACGATTAGCGGTTTATTCATTTGATAAGACTTATTTAAATAAGTGGAATCTAAATAGGTGGGCCCGAGTAAAATTTTAACGCTGAGTTGAAATAACCATTCAAATGGTTGTTAATATTATAAGAGCTTGAGTATTTGTTCAAAGGATTCAAAAATTTTTTTATAGTATTATAATACTATGATCTGGGTAGTCTAATCTCTATTTATAAGTCAAGGTATTATGCTGTCAAAGGGTTTGAGCTCGATTTTTAAATGAAATCGAAAACAAGGCTTTGTAATGTTGTTCCAAGGGTTAATATTTTCTTGAAGAACTTTTAATCTATCATTTATTTCATTTATCAAATTCGTGGAATTTGATTAATGAAATGGAAACAAGACTTTGAAGTAGACTCCCTTGGTGAAAGAAAATATTGAGAGAAGAGTGAACAAATCTCCTTAGCACCTGCACCCTCCTGGCCATCATTGAACCTCTGCTATACATAAGTTATGCATAGCTTGAAATAGTATGAAGTCACTATGAATTAAATAGTACATATAGACCAAACAAGAAGTAAATGTAACATGACATGAACCTTATGGCCACTGCCTTTCATTACTTAAACCAAGAACAAGAGTTGAGAATTTAAATTGAAAACCCTCGACTGATACACATTGCATGTTGTAATATAAGTAACAGTATTCAGAAAGAAACCTTTCAAATCATAATACAAAATATTTATAGCAGTAGAAAAACCTTCGAGGCCAAAAGATTCGGCCGAATACCATCTCTTAGGAAATTTATAGTTAATATATACAAATTGGGAAAAATAACATCGCGTATTAAGGTTGGCAGAATTACTCCTCGGGCCGAGCCGAGAAATGGGTTTCAGAACCCTTTAAAAACAAATGCTAGCAGATTCAGCCCGAGACAGACATACAAACATTGGAGTCAAAGTATATAATTTAAGTGTACCTGTAAGGAAGAGCTATGATTTAGCCATGCGTTAAAATATTTGGAATAATCCCAAGTGATTATTCGAGGAATGAAAGAAACCAGTAGAGGAAGTGTTGATCTGGAGACAAAAGCCATGTAAATTAAAAGAAATATAGTAAGGAGATCCTTCAGACATTAAACTTAAAACATCTTCAAATCCTGTGCTAAATTTGTTAAAATATGGATAGGGTATTTTTACCTGAGAAGAAGTGGTTCGTTGTGACAAGCAGAACTTGTGGTTGAAATCCTTTAAGCATAATAAAAACAAGACAATGAGAAACCTTATATGAAGATATTTCACATAGAACCACATAAGCAAAAAGGAAAGTCGAATAAAACACGAATTACTTGAGTAAAAATTACCAGAACGGTGTAAGGAATGTAGCAGTGAGAGTGCCATTTATAACCATGACGAACAAGGGTTTAAAACACATGCGGCTCACTGCACTCGGTGAGAAGACTATCAAATTCCTCTTTCCACCAGCAAATGGGTGAGTCACATCTAAGAGCTTTCCACGTCGGAGAGAAGCATCAGTAGAGACAGAGCCGAGACCCGAAAGTTATTCATAGTAGTGACAAACCTTCAGAGCGATAGTGTTAACACCTCAAGCACAATGACAAAGTAACAAAGACCGGTTAACCTAGGCTTGGCAGGGATTACCAAGTGATATCCCGCGCAAAACTCACCGTCGTCGATTTCCATAGCACCAACGATGGAGATCTCATGTATCATATTGAGAATAGCACAACAGATCTAACAGTTGTTGAAGGAATTAATAACCTGTACATACCCATTCAATTCGCACTATCATGCCAGTTTGGCCTCGGATAACGAGGAGTAATATCTCATCAAAACGCGGGAGATAAATTATATACGTAAACATGCTAACTATAAGGTTTAATTTTGATTGTTAAATATGTTGCACTATCATGTAAAATTCTTATGTGTAACAAGAAAATCCCATGGTGTACAGAGTTGCAAATATAATGTAGCTCAGGGTTAGAACCTTAAAGCATCTGTTGGAAGTTATCATTTAACAGGTTGTGTTAAATGAATTCCTTTTAGAACGATAATTCAAACTTAATTCATGGGTTTAATATCTAAGGTAAGAAAGTAAAAAAAAAAAATTATGTAGTCTTGTATGGATGTTACATTTATTCCCAAGATTCCTTAGGACGAAAGAATAGGTCTCCTATTCGATACTAAGATAGTCGAAGATTGAAATAACTTTCTCTTGGATTTCCCGTCCCTTACTCACATCCATTCTCATTTCCGTAACATTTGCCCCACTACCAACCTCCTTGACTTATTTAGTGAAGAAAACTACAATGACCTTAGAATGCTTCTTTCCCTCCCTTTTTATCACAGAAATAAAATCTTGAATATTCTCAATTAACCACTTCTTTCTTAAGGTCCAATAGACCATATTAGTCTTAGTGGAGTTTAATCATCATCAAAATATTTATTTCTATACTTCATTTTAAATAAATAGATTATAAATAGATATAATGCTTATTATTATTAAAAGTATACAAATTGATATAAGATATTGATTTTTATAATTATATTTTATGTTTTTGTGAAATGATTATTTATAAATATTTTTTTAATAATAATAATAATAATAATAAAACTTATTAAATAAAAAAATTAATAAAACTATAATAATATTTTTAATTAAAAAAATTAAATAATAATAAAAAATAAGAATTTGTATTTCCTTCTTGTCAAATTTGTGATTCTAAGAAGATGGAAAATGAAAAGCACTTCCTTTTAGATTGTCTTACTCTTACTCACATTCGCTCTCAATTCCCTACCATGTGCCACAATTCCATTCTTCTTGACCTATTAATCCAACCCACTTATGTCCCTTCTCTTTGACCATAGAAACAAGATTTTGAAGAATCAAACTTAGATTATTTCCCCTTTCTTAAAGTCTGATAGACTGCATTGGTCTTAATGGACTATAACCATCATCATCATATTATCTTCTAAAAGTAATGAATTTTGTTCATTATATATGAAACTAAAACTATTATAATTGAAATGAAATTTAAGTTTTGGATTTTATTTTTTTAATTGAAATTAATTTTAATAATATTTAAGTTTTTATTTTTTAAGTTTGAATTTCACTTATTTAAATTATTAAAAAAAATCAAATTATTAAGCTTAAAATAATTAGTGATAAGGTATATTGTTAAATAATCTTATGAAAATTATTAATTTAAAATTAAAATTTCAAAAGTCTAATTAATAAATAAATAATAAATAGTTTTAAATAATAATAAAATTATATTATTAAATAAAAAATATATATAATTTTTTTTTGATAATCAATTCTAATAATAAAATAATAAAATATAATAATAATAAGTGTCCAAAAATAAAAACTTGTATTTTTTATTTAGTTATATTTATTTTTAGGTAATTCTAATTATTTTCATCACCATTTTAATTCTTGTTCTCTTTAAATTTATTTTATTTATTTTACAATTAAAATTAAGGCTTTATTTTATGTCTTAATAATATTTAAATTTGCATAAATTAATCCTAATATTATATTATAAAAATTAAAAAATCAAAATTTTTAATATAAAGTACATAATATCATAGAAGTTCACAAATAACATCATAAAAATTCACAAATAGATTTTGAAATTTTTTTGTAACAAACCTCTTATGTAAATTCACGTGGTAAATATATTTTCACTTTTCAAATCAAGAAAACAAAGAATCGGTTTCATGTAAAACTGATTCTTGAATCAGTTGAAAACGATCGAATTTTCAACTACATTTTCCTTGCCAATCAATCATGAATCACCGAACCAACCTTCAGTTTTTGGGCATTGTTTGTTGTCGACCGACCCTCAGCCTCGTTGCATTGGCAGCCATTGGCAAGTGAAGACCTGCTCCAGTCTGGCAAGCCATTTTTAGCCGGCCATAATCTTGAAAAAATAGCTCCAACCTGCATCAACCCTCAGAACAACACCTTCGCACACGGAGAGTCGAGGCGAAAACCAACACGCTTAACAAGAAGTAATGGCTTCCAAACCCGAAAGCTGACGGAGAGATAAATTCTTCGGTGTGCCGTGGACGGTGATTGTGCTACTGGAGGCAGGCGTTCAGGGAATAAGAACGCATGTAGGGCTGTTTCAAATTATATCTTTGACTGGAGCGTTGCCACTAGGATGTGCAGAGTAGTCGGAGATAAGTGATTTTGGCTTGTCTTCCTTATTAAATAGTCTTTTTTCTTTAGTATATAAGAAAATATTAAATATAGATTAAAGGATTTCAATCTTGTGAAGAGGCTTGGGCAAGGCAATACGACCTTAGTTTTCCTTGACATTGAGCGCTGCACCAATCGAGTTTCTGCAATGAAGGTATTCACAAAACTTTTCTCCAAATCAGCTTTGCGTATATTACTTGCAGACTCACCGTGAAAGAGAGAGTCGATTTAGTATTCTCAGCAATAGTAATGGTGAAAGTAAAGTAAATTCTTTTTTTGTTTGATTATTTCAATTATTTTCCATGTTTATATGGAAATAAATAAATGAAATATTTAAATATTTATATAATATTAATGCATGCTTTCTATTTGAAAAGGGACTTTCTTGAAAGTATTAAAGAGGGTTTATTTCAAATATTTTCCAAGTTTATATGGAAAGAAATAAATGAAATTTTATATAATATTAATGAATGCTTTCTATTTGAAAAGGGATTTTCTTGAAAGTATTAAAGAGGGTTTATTTCAAATATTTTCCAAGTTTATATGGAAAGAAATAAATGAAATTTATATAATATTAATGCATGCTTTCTATTTGAAAAGAGATTTTCTTGAAAGTACTAAAGAGGGTTTATTTCAAATATTTTCCAAGTTTATATGGAAAGGAATAAATGAAATTTATATAATATTAATGCATGCTTTCTATTTGAAAAGGGATTTTCTTGAAAGTATTAAAGAGGGTTTATTTCAAATATTTTCCAAGTTTATATGGAAAGAAATAAATGAAATTTATATAATATTAATGCATGCTTTCTATTTGAAAAGGGATTTTCTTGAAAGTACTAAAGAGGGTTTATTTCAAATATTTTCCAAGTTTATATGGAAAGAAATAAATGAAATATTTAAATTAATATTAATGCATGCTTCCTATTTGAAAAGGGACTTTGCTTGAAAGTGTTAAAGAGGGTTTATTTCAAATATTATCCAAGTTTACATGGAAAGAAATAAATGGAATATATAAATATTTATATAATATTAATGCATGTTCTTCATTCGAAAAGGGATTTTCTTGAATATATTAGAGAGGGCAGCTCTTTAATATAAATATCTACATAATATGGTTAAGCAAGAAAATAGAAGTTGTATGATCTTTATTTTAAAAAAAGAGACTTGTACTCATTTAAGTTACGAAGTGATAACAAGTCCAAAGTATTTTTCTTGAATTGATTAAAGAGAGAGAGACTTGAAATATCTTCTTGTACAATTTGTGCAATGAAGAAGAAAAGAGAGTTTCTCCGATTTATATTCATTAACCATGTTGTAAATAGTAATGAATTAATTTATATAACCATGAATAGTTACCATGATAGTGGTAGAGGTTAATGAATTAATCCATGGATAGTTTCATAAATCCATGGGTAGTTTTCCATGGTGTTGATGAGGATTAGTTATTTCATAAAACCATGGGTATATTACCATGGTGTTTGCAAATATTAGTTATTTAATAAATCCATGAATAAATTATCATGATGATGGAAAAGTTAAGTTATTAATAAATCCATGGTTAAAGGAACTAATCAGTTTATTCCTTAGATGAATGAACTAGGTGATTATTTTATATTATCATGAGTGTGATGCATTCACATGCATGGAAGAAACATTTGTTATGTTAACTTGCATTCCATGCAGTAAAGGTAATAGCTTAAGGGTTAGCTATTTTTATTAAAAGTATGTAAATCACATGCATAAATATCTTAGCTGATGTATCAATTTATTTTAAAGAAAGTTTGGGAAATGTAGCCAATGTCTTGCAGGAATGTGTGCCTGTGCGACGAAGCATTAGTTATTGTGATGACCTATAATCAGTACATATGAGGTATGTGTTATTAAAGAGAGAATGACAAGGGACTTTACTTTCTTGTCATGAACTACACATGAGTAGATGGAGGAACTACTATAGTGATTGAATTATACTTTATGAATCTTAACATCATTTTATGCTGAAGGCATCATAGCAGGGAATGATGGCGACATGTAAATGATAAGGAATATTATGCTTGTCATGTACGAAGGAAAAATTATGCTTGTCCTGGTGGCCGGTAGATGACTAATGTTGATGCAGAAGAATGCGAGTTGCAGGAAGGTCCAATGTGCGATGGTCCATTGTAGGTACATCCATGCCACCAAGATGAGAAGATCTGAAGACATGAAGACCAGAGGGTAAATGGTATTATATATATTGTAATGGCTGTAAGCTAGATATTTTCATATTTCCTTGTAAATTATATAAACGATGGTTAAGGGATGGTCTCCCTTATAAGCCATTGAGTGATGGGCTGAACACCCTCACGAGCGTTTAAAAATAAAATTAAACGTTTGCTGGTTTTCACCCTACGGGGTTTCCAGGGTATATCGGTGTTCAATGGTGTGAATGATTTTTGTGTCCAGATGATGAGGTTGATTCCTTTCTTGTTATGATGTTCATAATGGCAATTATGTGATGACTATATGAGTAATGGGATGAATGGATGGTTACATCATATAGTATTGAGTTAATATACTGTAAAGGAATTTGTTAAGGGTTAAGGAGTTTACTATTCTTATTCATAAAAATTACACTGTGAACTATTAAACATTCTGTGTAAAGATGAGTAACTTGTATAAAATTTTTTAACTCCTTACATTTCCCTGTGAAGTTAATGGAGTATGTTACATTTTTATTTTCTCATATCACTAAAAAAAAAAAACAAATACATACTAAACAATAATCATATTAGTGAAAAGTCACAACTACATACCAAACATTATATCATAAAAATAATACTTTCAAAGCCAAGTGAAAAGTCACAACTACATACCAACCATTATATCATAAAAACAATACTTTCAAAGCCATGTCAACGATTAAATTCTATTTAACTCAACTTTTCATTCATTTCAATTATGGTTATGCCTATAAGCAAGCTATATCATTAAAATTTACATTTTCAATTAATAAATTTTAATAAATTAATATAAATTAGGAAACCTTTTATTTTTGAAAATGATCTCAACCAACCTAATGCCATGAAAATGAGATTATACTTATTTTCATTATATATTTCACAATATTTTGGGAACTTTAAAGTACAACAAAGTCATATGGTTAATTTCAAACAATTAACTTCAATGCTACTCAACAAATTTTCAAAATCTTCAAAAATCTACCAAATGAAAATGAATATATAACACTTACATAGTCAAACCAAGCACATTATGTATTTTCATTGTATTTGTTAAGATTCCAAAATTGACATGCAAAGTGTTTATAAACTTTATGTGCAAACTATAATGGTCAAAGTTTTATACCTCACATAAATTGAAGTGGGGTAAACAAGTTTTTATTTTAAAATTTTTATATTTTTAATTTCAAGTTTCATTTTACAAGTTTGTATGAGAGTGATATATATTTTTATCATATGGAATTTAGATATATCATTCTTAAAATAAAAATAAAATAATTAGTTATCAACATGACATAATAAAAAATAATAACTAAGATTATAAAATAATCAAATATAATAATAATGAAAATAATAAAATATAAAAAATATATATAGCTAAGATTTTTAAACTTTTACTTTTAATTTTTACATATAATCAGACTTCATTAATTTTTACATATAATCAGACTTCATTAAGGAGGAGAACCTTCTCATGTGTTAAGTATAACTAGTCAAGTTGGTAACCTCCTCATCAACAATTTGTATGAACTCAATCAAGTTGGCCATTTGGCCATTTGTATGAACTCAGTTGAGTTGGCCATTTATATGAACTCAGTCAAGTTGGTAACCACCTCAATGCTATAATGATCAAAGTTTTATACCTCACATAAACTGAAGTGGAGTAAAAGTTTTTATTTTAAAATTTTTATATTTTTTTATTTCAAGTTTCATTTTACAACTTTGTATGAGTTATAAAATCTTAGTTTCATTTTATAACTAAGATTTTTAAACTTCTATTTTTTTAAATATATATAACTAAGATTTTTAAGCTTTTATTTTTTAAATATATATAACTAAGATATTTAAACTTTTACTTTTAATTTGTACATATGATCAGAATACGTTAAGGTTAAGGAGGAGAACCTTCAATAACTACTCAAGTTGGTAACCTCCTAATCAACAATTTATATGAACTCAGTCAAGTTGGGCATTTGGCCATAACTAGTCAAGTTGGTAACCTCCTCAATGCTATCAGTCAAGTTGGCCATTTGTATATAATCAGTGGAAACCTCTTCATGTTTCAGCCATCATACAATTTCGATGCAGAAAACTAATATTGATATAATATTTTACTGTTGCATTTCGGAAAACTTTAAGATTCTCCAAACGTATTATACCTATTGGGTGCAGACATATCGTAGCGAAGAGTGGAAGTATGTCTGGATTATATCAAAAAAAGGTTCCACTAGTACATTTAGCCATACTCAGAAATAAAGCATTTAACAATTTAGGTGCTATTTATGTGATATCATATGCTGATCCTAAAGATTTAAATTTATAGGAAATGTTTGTGAGTTTCAATGTAATTATTTCTATTAATAGAAAAATAGGAAAAAAAATGTGAGTATTATTATTTTTTTAAATATATATAACTAAGATTTTTAAGCTTTTATTATAATTGACCATCAAAATTTATTTTTTATTTTTATTTAATAATATAATTTTATTATTATTTAAAACTATTTATTATTTATTTATTAATTAGAGTTTTGAAATTTTAATTTTAAATTAATAATTTTCATAAGATTATTTAACAATATATCTTATCACTAATTATTTTAAGTTTAATAATTTGATTTTTATTAATAATTTAAATAAGTGAAATTAATCTTTAAAAAAAAAATTAAATATTATTAAAATTAATTTCAATTAAAAAAATAAAATCCAAAACTTAAATTTCATTTCAATTATAATAGTTTTAATTTCATATATTGGACAAAATTCATTACTTTTGGAAGATAATATGATGATGATGATGATGGTTACATGATGAGGATGATGGTTACAGTCCATTAAGACTAATGCTGTCTATCAGACTTTAAGAAAGGAGAAAGAATCTAAGTTTGATTCTTCAAAATCTTGTTTCTATGGTCAAAGAGAAGGGACATAAGTGCTCCAAGATCGTGGGTTGGATTAATAGGATAAGAAGACTGGAAGTGTGGCAGATGGTAGGGAATTGAGAGCTAATGTGAGTAAGAGTAAGGCAATCTAAAAGGAAGTGTTTTTCATCTTCCATCTTCTTAGAATCACAAATTTGACATGAAGGAAATATAAATTCTTATTTTTTATTATTCTTATTATTATTTTTTTAATTAAAAATATTATTATAGTTTTATTAATTTTTTATTTAATAAGTTTTATTATTATTATTATTATTATTAAAAAAATATTTATAAATAATCGTTTCACAAAAACATAAAACATAATTATAAAAATCAATATCTTATATCAATTTGTATACTTTTAATAGTAATAAACATTATATCTATTTATTTAAAATGAAGTATAGAAATCAATATTTTGATGATGATTAAAGTCCACTAAGACTAATATGGTCTATTGGACCTTAAGAAAGAAGTGGTTAATTAAGAATATTCAAGATTTTATTTCTATGATTAAAAGGGAGGGAAAGAAGCATTCTGAGGTCACTGTAGTTTTCTTCACTAAACAAGTCAAGGAGGTTGGTAGTGGGGCAAATGTTCTGGAAATGAGAATGGATGTGAGTAAGGGACGGGAAATCCAAGAGAAAGTGCTTTCAATCTTCGACTCTCTTAGTATCGAAAAAGAGACCTATTCTTTTTTCCTAAGGAATCTTGGGAATAAATGTAACATCCATACAAGACTGCATAATTTTTTTTTTTACTTTCTTACCTTAGATATTAAACCCATGAATTAAGTTTGAATTATCGTTCTAAAAGGAATTCATTTAACACAACCTGTTAAATGATAACCTCCACCAGACGCTTTAAGGTTCTAACCCTGATCTACATTATATTTGCAACTCTGTACACCATGGGATTTTCTTGTTACACATAAGAATTTTACATGATATTGCAACATATTTAACAATCAACATTAAACCTTATAGTTAGCATGTTTACGTATATAATTTATCTCCCGTGTTTTGATGAGATATTACTCCTCATTATCCGAGGCCAGACTGGCACAACAGTGCGAATTGAATGAGTATGTACAGGTTATTAATTCCTTCAACAACTGTTAGATCTGTCGTGCATTTCTCGATATGCTACATGAGATCTCCACCATTGGTGCTATGGAAATCGACGATGGTGAGTTTTGCGTGGGATATCACTTGGTAATCCCCGCCAAGCCTAGGTTAACCAGTATTTGTTACTTTGTCACTGTGCTTGAGTTGTTAACACTACCACTCTGAAGGTTTGTCACTGCTACGAATAGCTTTCGGGTCTTGGCTCCGTCTCTACTGATGCTTCTCTCCGGTGTGGAAAGCTCTTGGATGTGACTCACCCATTTGCTGGTGGAAAAAGGAATTTGATAGTCTTCTCGTTGAGTGCAGTGAGCGGCATGTGTTTTAAACCCCTGTTTGTCATGGTTATAAATGACACTCTCACTGCTACGTTCCTTACAATGTTCCGGTAAGTTTTACTCAAGTAATTCGTGTTTTATTCGACTTTCCTTTTTTCTTATGTGGCTCTATGTGAAATCTCTTCATATAAGGTTTCTCATTGTCTTGTTTTTACTATTCTTAAAGGATTTCAACCACAAGACCTGCTTGTCGCGGCGAACCACTTCTTCTCAGGTAAAAATACCCTATCCATCTTTTAACAAATTTAGCTTAGGATTTGAAGATGTTTTAAGTTTAATGTCTGAAGGATCTCCTTACTGTATTTCTTTTAATTTACAGGGCTTCTGTCTCTAGGTCAACACTTCCTCCGCTGGTCACTTTCATTCCTCGAATAATCGCTTGGGATTCTTCCAAATATTTTAACGCATGGCTAAATCATAGCTCTCCCTTGCAGGTACACTTAAAGTATATACTTCGACTCCAATTTTTGTCTGTCTGTCTCGGGTGGAATCTACTAGCATTTGTTTTTAAAGGGTTTTGAAACCCATTTCTTGGTTCGGCCCAAGGAGTAATTCTGTCGACCTTAATGCGCAATGTTATTTTTCCCAATTTGTATATATTATCTATAAATTTCCTAAGAGACAGTATTCGGCCATATCTTTTGGCCTCGAAGGTTTTTCTACTGCTATATAAATATTTTGTATTATGATTTCAAAGGTTTCTTTCTGAACACTTTTACTTATATTAC
The DNA here is from genome assembly GCA_034641835.2 of Pinus albicaulis. NCBI lineage: Eukaryota > Viridiplantae > Streptophyta > Pinopsida > Pinales > Pinaceae > Pinus > Pinus albicaulis. The sequence continues at coordinate 1,815,593,669 of CM076580.1, forward strand.
AACATGCAATGTGTTTAAGTTGAGGGTTTTCAATTTAAATTCTCAACTCTTGTTCTTGGTTTAAGTAATGAAAGGCAGTCGCCGTAAGGTTCATGTCATGTTACATTTACTTCTTGTTTGGTCTATATGTACTATTTAATTCATAGTGACTTCATACTATTTCAAGCTATGCAGAGCTTATGTATAGCAGAGGTTCAAGCATAGTTTTCAATCTCAGTTTTGTCTCATATTTATTTGCTTCGTTCATTTGATTTGATGATATGTAGTTAGCTCAATGGGGTGAAAACTCGAAGTTGGGAAACAAATTTTGGCGGATGGCCAAAATTTGGGTGAAATTTTTAATTTCTCGTTCGAGAAAATAGTCAACTCAATTTCTCGACTGAGACTTTTTAAAACTCTCGTTTGAGAGATTTTTAATGTTTCGCCCTAGAGTTAGATTGGGCTTGACCGGAGTTAAACTACTCTCGGACGAGGTTAAGTATTTTCTCGTCTAAGCGTTTTATTGACATAAACTCTCAGATTTAATGATTTATAAAACTCTCGAACGACGGCTTGTGAAAATTTTGTGCATGCTTTTGTACGGATTCTCTCCTATCTTGCAGAGTCAGAATATTTGAAAATTCAAAGTATGGTTTTAAGAATTTATGGTCAACTATTTTACGATAACATTGTTTACAGTTTACGTTGTATTGAAAATGGGAAGGCTATTGATAGGTATAAGTGAGCTCATTGCAAGCAACAATTGCCTCAGAAAGTCATGCATTCCATCGGTGTTCCTTCGCCAGCAGAGCATGTTGAGGCCTTGGAGGAGAATTTGGATAAGGAAGAAATATAGTGGTCATAGACAAGAGTCTGCGTTCGTGGTAAAGAATACCCTCTTGCACGTGCACATTTTTTGGCCTCAAATTAACAAGCTAATGGTGGATGGATATATTTTTGAAGTTCAAACACTATAAACTTCATTTTGAAGAGTTATTCAATTATTCTTTGACCATTATTAACAAGAAGAATGGCTACTTTACTTGATTTATATCACTGGTGAGGGATGTATAATTGGTTTGGAATTAAGCAATCAGAACCTAAATATACCATCTCAATAACTGTTAATCAAGCGATAAGTCACAGAGGTGCAACTAGAATTAGTTTAATTCTGCACCTGAATGGTAGTAAAGAGATCAATGGAAATGGAATATTGAAGCATTAGGTGCAAAATTTTCTTCAGAAAACCTCTTTGTAGATATGGAATTACGACAAGATCCATAGGTTATTGCAACAATGAACATTTAAAAACAATATTGGTTGATTGACAATAATTGATTCTACATTACCCCTTTCAGGGATTAAAAAAAGACAATGGGAAGGCTTTGGATACAACGAAGCTTGTAACAATGATCATGTAGTTAAGGTGCAATGTAAGCTGGGAACTTAAATGTGATCGATTTTCCACTCAACTCCTTTTTTTCGAAAAAATATAAGTGTTTCATTGCACCCCTGACTCGCTTTCCTGTTAATTCCTGCTGAATTAAATTATATGATCACAGAAAAGGAATTATTGGCTGTCGTTTATGCTGTCAATAAGTTTCGACACTACATCACTGGGTATTCTACTGCTGTCCATACATATCACGCAACAATCAGGTATTTGATGAATACACCTATTACTCCTGGCCGTATTACAATATGGTTACTATTGCTTCAATAATTTGATATTAAAATAGTAGATAAGCCAGGAGTAGCTGATTTCCTATCTAGAATGGATAACAATGATGAATGCACACCTATAGAAGATATTTTTCCTAATGAACATATTTTTGCAGTTTCTACTAAACCTTCGTGGTATGCAGATATTGCTAACTATATTTCTATAGGGAAAGTGCCTCCTCATTTGTCATACAGGGAACAACAAAAAATTATTCATCATAGTGCCCGATATTCTTGGATGGCAGGGTACCTTTTTCACACAGGACCAGATAAGTAGATCCGGTGTTATGTGTATGAGGATGATATTTATGAGATATTCAAAGCTGCTCATGATGGTCCTTGTGGAGGGCATTTCGCAGACAAAAGAACAGGCCATAAGGTGCTACAAATGGGATATTACTGGCCTTCTATCTTTCGTGATGCACGTAATTATGTTATGAGGTGTGATAGTTGCCAACATATGGGGCAGCCCAGTCGAGCTGATGAAATTCCTTTGCAGGCACAGGTAGTCCTAGAGCCTTTTGAGAAATGGGCCATTGAATTTGTTGGAACCTTTAACCCACCCTCCCAACAAAAAGTCCACATATTAGTCTGTACCGATTACATGACTAAATGGGTGGAAGCCAAAGATGATGCAAAAGCAACAGAGCAGGTGGTCTCAGATTATATATTTGAAGAAATTATTTCTGGTTACAGTACTCCAAGAGAGATTGTTTCAGATGGAGGAGCAAAATTCACATCACACATGATAGCAAAGCTCATGCATAAATATGGGGTCAAGCACAGAGTGACGTCTCCATACCACCCACAGGCGAATGGACAAGTGGAAAACACAAACAAGACATTGGAAAACATCTTGACAAAAACCGTGGCTTACCATCCTCAAGATTGGGCTCAAAAGCTGCTAGAAACTCTCTGGGCATACATAACAACATGGCGAAATACAATCGGGTTTTCACCATTCGAGCTGGTTTATGGGAAATCCCCGTTGTTTCCAATAGAATTCGAAATTAGTACACTCAGAACAACTCTTGAAGTTGGTTTGGATCTGTCAGATGCCTAGAAACACCGACTGGCCCAGCTCAATGAACTAGATGAAATCCGTTCAATGGCTGTCTAGATAACTACTACTATTCAACAACCGAGAATGAAATGGCTTGAAAAGTTTATTAAAAATAAGGTGTTTCAAATTGGATATTGGGCACTACTTTATGACTCCCTCTTTAAGGATTTTAAAGGAAAGTTTTGCACTCGTTGGATGGGACCTTATGAGGTGGATGATGTATTTGATAATGGAACAGTTAGGCTAGTTACAATTGATGATACACGTGCTTCATTTATAGTCAATGGGCATTGCCTGAGATTGTACCACCGCCCGACCTCTAAGGATGCCTTTATCAAACACCTCTCTGAGAAATCTGGTTTGAAGGTCATCAGTGCAGAGAACTCTTCCTCTGCACCCTTTTTATGTATATATATATATATATATATATATATATATATATATATAAAGAATAAAGAATAAAGAATTATTTTTTATTTTGTTGTCCTTTTGTAGGTGTTACTATTAAGGAGTAAAAATCAAAGAAATTTTTCCAAAGTATCAGTTGCTGTTACACATGGTGCTGTTACTCAATTACTGCTACTCATGGTGTTGTTACTCGGTTGTTGCTACTCATGGTGTTGTTACTTGGCTGCTGCTACTCATGGTGCTATTACTCAGTTGCTGCTACTCATGGTGTTGTTACTTGGTCACTGCTACTCATGGTGCTGTTACTTTGTTTCTACTACACATGGTGCTGTCACTTAGTTGCTGCTACACATGGTGTTTTTACTCCTTGAACGATGCTGCTACACCGGATGTTGCTACTCGCACTGTTGTTACTCCAGATGCTGCTACACCGGATGTTGTTATTCGCACTGCTGTCACTCTAGACGCTGTTACACCGGATGCTATTACTCATATTTTTGTAACTCCGGATGTTGCTACTCACACTGCTGTTACTCCAAACATTGTTACTCCGGATGCTGCTACTCACACTGTTGTTACTCCAGATGTTGTTACACAGGATATTGTTACTTCGATGTTGTTACTCCCAATGCTGTTACACCAGATGTTGTTACTCCGATGTTGCTACTCGATGTTGTTACACCGGATGCTGTTACTCGATACTATTACACCAGATGTTGTTACTCTGATACTGCTACTCGATGTTGTTACACCAGATGTTGTTACTCCGATGCTGCTACTCGATGTTGTTACACCAGAAACTATTACTCCATTGCTGCTACTCGATGGTGTTACACCGGATGCTGTTATTTGTACTACTATTACTCCAATCCACATCATTACTGCTTCGTCATCCTACCAACCGTCACATTGTCCAGGTAGGCCATCAGGTACGCCTCCACATGACTTTTATGGATTTAATTAAATATCCCATGTGAAGATCTTAATGCCGCAGGTGGAAAAAATTTAAGTTGGGGGGGGGGGGGGTTCCGTTATAGTCAAGGACAGCGTAATAATTACCTCATAAATCATTATGAAAGTCCGTGCGTAGGTACACCTTACGATCCCCATCAAAATTCGATTTAATCATTAATATGTTTTGGGATCCGTAATATGTCTTTTCCACTCCATACGAAATAATTATTACTTTTATTCACCACACTTACCATATTATTTTATGATTTTTCTTGGTCTCCGAGAATTACAGTCCGTATTTACCGTTACCACTTTCCATTTTCACCATGTTGTTTCTCTGAATTTGGTATCCACCACCTTACCCAACGGTTTGCTGTTACAAGAAGTGCTGCTACAAGTCTCCACAATATGAGTGGGCTGGCTGTGCGGCATGAACCTGAAAACATAGCTTCAGTCCGCAACACTCTTGAGGTATGGAAAATATTTGTCGATGCAGGGTGGGATACCTACTTTGACAGATTGTAGGGGTTTGATGGAGGAATCACAATGGAGTTCACACTCAATTTAGAGGAGAACTACTCGCGGGTTAGAGGTTTGGAAGTTCCTGTCATAGAAGAGGTAATTGCAGAGGTTAGCGGGCTAAGACAACAGGGGTAGCAATGGTTTGCGCGGAGAATTTCTCTCCCGTAATTTCCTGAATTGTTCTTGCAGACAGGGGAAAGTTTCGTTCCAATGGGCATAGGATACGAACGTAGGACTGTGTCGTATCCTTGGAACAAAGTTGCAGGTATCGTAATAAAATATATAACTTGCGAGGGCTGAGCCACAACTCTGTTTAAGTACCATTTTAAAATTTTAACGCACCTTTGATTTCCACAGGCTCAAGTGCATGCCTTAAACATGCCCTTCTTCCTGTTGAAACAGCTGCAACACATGGCATAGGCCGCTCGGCATTCGCGCCGAATGCCGACAGTTTTTTCCAACCATGGATTGGTGTGATTATTGGTCGTGCATGCAATAAAAAGTCTTCGGGTCTCCTTGGTGGAACTCTGTGGGTCCTCAGAAGAAGAGGTAGCAGCCATTATTGCTGCTAGAGAAGAGGAACCACTTTCTCCGGCTGGTTTGGCAGAAGCACAACATTCAGAAGGAGTTGATCAAGAAGAACCCGAGGAAATGGAAATGGAAGTCGAACAGGAGGAACCCAAATAAGTGGACATGATGGTCGATCAGGAAGAACTTGAAGAAATGATAATGGAGGAGGTAATCGGTGACATAGCCAAGGCTTCCACACAAGAACCAGCCTTGCTTGAAGAGCCCACAGATGAAGAGATTATGGACATCATGCAGGAAGTCGAGACTATCATACATTCGTCGACTTTTGGAAGAACAAGGGATTGAAACTGCGGAAAAAGAAATGGAAACTGATGCTGTTTTGCAAGAAACAACATCACCTGCCCAAGAAAATATGGATGTTGATACGAGTGGGGGTGTTACACAAGAACCACCCCCAATTCGGCTAGAATAGGAGGAGTCAACCTGTGAATTCAATGCTGTTCCTCGAGAACTGGTACTAACTGTGGAAAAAGACGCAATTCATGAGGAACAGGAAAGTAGAGAAGGAATGAACCAGGAGGTCGATACTGTCCCATAAGAACCAGTATCGACACTAGAAGAAGAAATGGTGAACAAAAAGCAAGAGGACAAAAGGGAAACAAGCTGGGGAATCGATGTTGCTCCACAAGAACCAGCATCAACCCCGATTGAGGTAATAGTGCATGAAGTTTCGGTTCAAGCCGGAAAAGAGGATGATGAGTCTGTCCCCCACTCTTTGTTCCAGTCCATGATGCCTAGAGGGGCGAGGGGATTCCGCTCGCCCAAACGATTAATAGAGGAAGTAGCCATCCCACCAGTTCTTAAATTTTGACACGGCCAAGATTGGCCCAGTCACTACCCAACCTTTGTTGGAGCACTTAGAGGCTTGCGAAGAAGATAATTCCTGTGGAGACACCAGAACATAGAGTGGTCATTGAAAATTTCGACCAAACGGTAGGAGTCGCCAAAGGGAATATAGAGAAATAAGCCCCTAAAGAGAGGGAGCCCAGCCAAAAAGGCTTAACGAGAGAATCCACTGAGAACTTCAGCAGCATTCTACCACCTCCTAAGCCTGTCATAAGCCCAAAGACTGAATTTATTGTTAAACAAGAATGGGTTGAACAGTGTGAGAAAAGAAGGTTACCTCTCAAAAGAGGTATTAGCTACAGTTCAGTGAAACCATGAGACTAAAAGGGAGGTTCGGGATTTGAAAAGGAAATTTTCCCGACTGAAAAATAAGGTAAAAATCTACAAATGGAGGGCAATAAAGCCAAAATTTGAGGTCTCCTCTATAGCCACCCAGACCGACCCGATTGAAGAATTGTTTGAAGGACGAGAATTTGTATTGGCCGCTGAGATCCAGAAGTGGTAGTCTGCTGCAAGTGATCATAAGAATGAAACAACTCGAGTTTGGGAATAGGCTGCCAGAGTCGTCACAGGGTACATGGATAAGTTATATCAAGCGCGATTGAAGTAGGCTAAACAAAAGGCTAGAATAGAAGAACTGGAAGAACAAGTGCAGTTGCTGCAAATAGATAAGGAGAAGATGTTCTCCATGGCACAAAAAATTGAGGGCCGTAGAGAACGCATGTTGGAAACCCAGAAATGGTGTGCTGACCTATGTGTTGGTCAAATTATGATGTTCCTAAGGAAGCACTGGACAATTGTCAGAAAAGGTGGATGTTGTCATCTTCAGCTGTCAGAGCATGAGAACCATTTGGGGCACCTAACTTTGCACGGGCTTTAGAAATAATGCCAGGTTTCGTGGCATGAATTCATACTTGTGGGGCCAGATGGATGGGATTGAGGTTTCAATTATCCCTTCTCTGGTTGCCAGCCGAGCGGTATACTCCTACAAACAACGTTGATCCAGACTGGTGGAAGGATGTTGTTTTGACAGAGGGATATAAGCCACCAGGGATAGAAATGGCTAAAGAGTATGAACTCACACAACTTCATGCTGATCACAGTCAGTCCAATCCTAATCAGAGGAGACAACGAGCTGCATGAGGACATGCAGATAGACCAGTTGGGGGGAGATGTTGGGTATCGGATTTTTATACTTTCTTCTTCCATTTTACCCTATCTTTCTATCTCTTTGTACCATTATTACTCTTAAACGCATGAGGTAAAACCATTTTCCTTATCTTTCATGGGATATTTGATTAATGAAGTAATTGTCATGGAGGTTTTACCTTTTTACATATTAACTCTGATATTTCTGCAGATTCGGCCAAAACAGGAGCATTGCAGCCGTAAGGCCAGGAACAACCCATCTTCAATTCTTTCTTCATTTTTTGTTACAACGTAACAAACTTTGTTGTACCAACGCCATTTTAGGCCTATTTACGATTTCCTTCTGGGAAACTAGGTTGCCGTTGTAACAAAATGTATTTTTGTGATTATGGAGTTGCTGAGGGGAATCGGGAATTCCAGGACATTTGTATAAAAAGGCCTGCGGGCTGTGAATCGGGGTTAAGCCATTTTTCATACAGATCTTGTAACAATTCTACTCTGTCATTAATCGAATGTGTGATATCTTGTTGTTTCTTCTATAATTCGTGAGTTTACCGCAGCCCTGATCAGAGAGTTGGGCCCACTCTCCTGATCAGGTGTTGCGTTTTCCTTTCTTGTATTGTTTCATGATTTAGTGTGATTTTATTACTGTTGTTACAGTTAATATTTAATTGTTGGGAATTTCTTTAAATTCTGCAATTTACTTAATTGTTGTTACAGTGGTCTATGTGTTGTGGATTTAAACCTGTGATCTACAGAAAGTCATGTGCTTGTGTTTGCATATACTTTTCCGTTAGTCTTGAAATAGATAACACCCTCGAGTTGAAAACTTATGTGGAAAAAGGGTTGAACATCATTCATATCCGGACACCAACAACACATTCTACCAAAACGTTTTTGGCACAACTTTAGAAAGGTGAAGAAGGTGCTCTTGTATTTTATTGATATAGGACCTCTTCTTCATTTTGGTAAGAGCTTTATATATACTTATATTTCAAATCCTTACGGTACCATTGGGAGCATCTCTAATTTCTTTCCTGGAAATTTTACAGTCCTTCTCATACCATGGGTTGGAAGTTCTGTTATTCTTCTTATACAATACCTCAATAGAGAATTTGTTATTGGTAGTGGAAAGGGTAGTAGTAAAATTGTAAGGACGTAGAGTTGTTAGGAGCGAAATAATAGATTGCAAGAAAAATCATATTGGTGGTAGAATCAGAGATCTCAATCCAATTATACTAATTGAAGGGGTCAATTTTATAAAGTCACATGTGAGAAGAAACAATGTTCTTTATATAATAGGCTATACCACCAAAACCCATATGAGAGGATTTATTACGAGAGGATTTATTTATATTTTTTTTTTTTTTTTTAAGATAAGATATAATCATTTAAACCCACGAGGTGTAAACCGGGTTGTTTGCCTAAAATTTCCAAGGACCGGTCTTCTTCTATCTAATAAATAGGCTACCTCTCGCCTAAACTTAGTGTATATATATATATATATATATATATATATATATATATATATATAGCCATTAAATTTTTATTTATTTTATTCATATTTTTATGAATTAGTTTAATCTATTAAAAAAGGAAAAATAGTTTACATCTTGGCCATAGCCTTGAATTTTCCCAGAAGAGTGGCATATTCAGCATATAAAGCACAAAAATGACTGCCCACTAGGGGAAACCAGTCCAAACCAAACATAGTTCTACCATACCGCCCGCGCAGGGGTGTCAATAACGATGTCCACTGTAATGTGCATTTTTGAAAAAATATAAGACTGAGACTGCTAGAATTTATAACTGGACAAACAAGAACATTCCCATCCAAGTGGGAATCGTGCAACAAAAAGTAGACACTAATGGATTGACTAAGCATCATGTTGAGGAGGAGGTTCTTCCAGGATAAAGCACCTGTAAGCCTCTATATCATCATCTTCCTTTTTCTTGTTTGCGCCTGGGGCTTCTCTATGATTGGAACGCTCACCGCAGACCTTCTCCTAGTCTTCCGGAGCTTTTCCTTTTTCCGTGGTAACCTACTGCTGTTGCTTGTCCAAATCCTGAGCCGAAGCTGAAGAAGCGCTAGCCTGAAGCATTCTGGGATCAACCTACTGGGGTTCCTCCTTGAAGACCACCAAAATAGAGGCAATAATACGGGGTCTGTTCAGAGAACAATTGAAGAAAATTTGGGTAGTCTGGGGAGTGTTGGAGGCCAGATTGACAGAGGGGGTCGAAACAGGGTTGGCATGGTGAAATCTGCCTTGCCCACTGCGAGTGTTCGGATATCTACCGAGAAATTAGTCCGAGGAGGGCGAAGAGGAGTCCGAATTGGAAGTGGAATGGGTGCGTTGGGAACAACCTCTTTAGTTTCCTCTTCGACATCTCATGCGATGTCTTAGACGCGGCATGGTGATGGGAAAAGTCGAAGGCTACGAGGGGGGTGGAGAGACAGAATTGGGCAGGAGCAGGGTGAAGAGAAAATCCAGAGTGATAATCGAATGATTGCAGAGGCCTATGCGGGAGAGGTGGAGCCCTTCCCCTAATTCAATATAACAACTGATATGGCTGCGTCTACCAGTGGCAGTGCGATAGCATGGATGCACTACCAAGGGAGAGCAAATTCGTTGCAGCGGAGGAGGGGGGAAGTCTGAGCTCCGATTATCAGCCTCCATTTTTAAACACAGTGAAACTCTGTCTGGAGGCTTTCCCAACTTTAATAGCTCATTAATGTGATCCACTGGAGTGTTCAGAGAATTCCTTACGGAGGAGCGAGCAAGCATTATGGTTGGATCTTGACCTCGGCTCTAAGTAAATGCTACATTATTGATTGCGCTGGCATGAATGCTGCTTTGATGGGTGGTCTGGCTCAAAATTATGGCGATTTCTTGGGTGGCCAAGTGGCCCCTCCACTTGCCAAACCCAAGTCCCATCATCCCCTTAACCTTGATTTTCACCCGCATCCGGGATTATTTTATTCATATTTAAAATTTAATACAATTTAAATTATTTAAAAAGAAAATTTTCAAATATATATATATACAATTTGAAATTTAATAATATAACAAATATGAATTTTACCCAAAATCATTAGGTACACCCAATTTCAAGAGTTGTGAAAGTAGATTGTTTGAGACTACATTTAGTTGGAATGAAAATAAGACATAATGATAGGAATATGCTTCTATTGACTAATTTGTAAGGTATATAACTATATAATTATAATATTTATATTTATGTATAAAGGTTAGGTTTACAATGGCATATAAAGACCAAAAAATCTTTAATAATAAAAGGTTATTTAAAAAATATTACAACAATTCTTTTATAGGTTTTTCATTTTATATAAAAACAAAATAATGTCATAATAGTAATGAGATGTCTTTTAAAAAATATGACAATAAAGTTTGTAATTGTATATAAAGAAAAAAATTATGTCATAATAATACTGAGAGACCATTTAAAAAATATTAAAAAAAAAAATCTCATAAGCTATGAAATAGCAACGGTCACATCTGGTTAAGGGTAAATTAGAATAAGGTGTGATGCTCTTTAGTGTGCATAAGATCTATGAGGGGAATATCAAAGGAGGAATCATATTCTAGACCTTACTCCCTATGTCTCAACCCTAATTCCTTCTCTATTCATGTAACTTGTTGTTCAACCTCGGTGGATTAATCCCACTTGAAAGATGCATAGAGAGTTACCAATTTCGTGTTGCATATTATGGAGGAAGTCCTAAATCATAAATATAATATGTTTTTCCATACTCAATAAAAATGGAGGGTACTATGTTGTTCCTTTTTTTAGACATCCTAAACGTTTTTGTTCTTATTGGATGCCTCACACTAGGGCCAAGCTCATATGTAGGTTTGGGAGGTTGAACTTCATTGTCTTTGATGGCAAGGTTCTCCCAAACATAGTTTAGCCACCCTTGTTCATTTTGTTGATAGAGGGAGAGCACTAGTGCATAAAGGAGTGGAGATAGGTTTTATAATATGTCCTAAAATCAAATATTGTTTACCAATTTTATTGGAATATATTTGCTCCTAAGTCAAGTAAACCTCACATTTGTCTAATAGAATAAAGGTCAATTACTTATTTTTACCATGACGAGCCTCCATCCATGTCACTCTCTACTCATGTAAGGAGTAATTTTATATAGGTTTGGTGTACAAGAGGTAGATTCAATCCTCCTTTCCTCTAATATTGATTATGTATACCTTATTTGATGTCTTGTGTCAGTGATGATCACCTCCATAATCTCTACTCTTACATTTATCACCGTATCTAGGGTAATCAATTGGGAACATTACTTATTAAAATAAATATTGTTAATTTTTGCATAATAATCAATACAATGATAGATTTTTATCATGCACACTTTGTGTGATTTATAACATGAATTTACCTAGCATATTTCAAAAGAAGACACTAGCTTAAAGCAAATATTCAACATACAATTATTTTATACAATGACCATAAATTTAAACCCATAATGTTGCACTTGTCCATGATGTTTATATTTCAAAGAAAAGGGACCAAATTTTTGATTTTCAAGATTGGTCCTCATTGAGAAGATTCTTTTAAGGAATGATAGAAATATGGTGGAATGTGTTTTAGTTATCATATTTATTGATGTACTTAATGACATTATGATGGTGGTTGTAACATTTGTAGCCATTATTTTTGGGGAACATATACACATGTAATGTGGAATTATTTTAGGTAACCAATATTTATTGTGCTTGACCCATTAATGTGCAAGGGTTGTATATGCCCACCGCTGGTTTTAATCAAGTACATTATCCAATGGTGGGCATATCCAATCCCCGCGGATTAATGGGTCAATAGCACCAAAATATTGGTTGCCATTATTTTATTTCTTGCGGTCTTAATAGAGAATTTATTTACTTAGTTGTACTTATGTACAAGTAATGGGGAAATATTTGATTTTTTGAGGTCCTATAATAGAGAATTTATTTAGTTGTTTTGTTCCAATCATTGATGTACTTGTATCATTTGTTGGAAATGTTGTCATTGATGGCAAAGGAATTGGCAAAGAAGGAGCATCTGAAACAGTAACTAGGAAAAGAGAAAAGAAAAGTAGTAGAGAATAGAGGCAGCAGAGAGGAAGTAGAGGCAGCATAGAAGGAACAAAGGCAGTAGAAGATAGATGACAGTAGAATAGGGCCATTTGAAGAAGCAAGGAGCAGCATTAGACAAGAAACAGAGCAGTGAAGAAAAAGGGCCACTGAGTTGAAGATCTGGCCATAACAAGGAGGTTGTGTAAAGAAATTTCAGTTGTGTATGTAAAAGGATTTGTTCAATATGACATGGATAATGTTGACCTAAATTCTATGAGAAGGAGCTTTGATTTTAGTGAGAAACTGTATGGCTCTTTAGTAGGTGTTGTGGTGTGCAATTACCTGAGCACAGATCACATATGTGAGTCGATCAAGGTTTATAAACAGTTCTTGAATAAACCCTGTGGCAAGGGTTCGAAATTGAAGATTCAGTGTATAAATTGAAGGAATTAATGGTTAGGGAGATATGATGGTTTTGAATGTAGCGAAGATTATAATTGCGATGGACCGTAGTACAATGATTAGCTTGCGGAATCAAGAACTTGAATGTGCAGTTAGAAGCAGAACTGTGACAGGGTAGAACCCCGAACATGAAATGGAAGGTTGATATATTATATATCATAGAAGAATTGAAGACAGAATGGCATTGTGTTGCGTCGAGGTCAGAAGGCAGCAACCGATGTAAAGAATGTGTGTTAAAAGAATCAAACGAAATTGTGAACAAAGCATTAAACTTTGCGATGGAACTGTAATAAAAAGAAAAACATTAAAGCGGAGCTTAATTATAATAATACATTGAAGAGTGAGTGGAACCTTGAAGGCGGAACTTGAGCGTAAAGGAGAAGAGTGGAACCTTGAAGGCGGAACCTTACGAGCGGAGTGAACAGTAAAGGCGGGATTTCGGTTTTCATCGCACCGCTTTTGACGGGCAAGCGATATTCAAGAAATCGAAGCGATTCCATAGAGTGGGCGACACGTGGCCCTGAGCGAATTCGCAAAACCGCTTCCACAGCACGCCATCGCGCATTATCGTCCGTGCATCTTCACCGTGCGATATCTGTTGGATCGTCAAGGCCGGTGCGACAACTTGTCCGTCGTTGGATGAGGAAGGTTGTCAGCGTTGGGGCCCATGCATACGTGTGTGTTGATCATTATTAAGGTTTGCAGATTTAAAAAAGTGTATTATTATGGTTTTAACCATTGCAAAGATTATTCATACAAGATTTAAATATTAAGGGAGTAGGCCATATAATTACGATTATGAAGTCAGCACCCTATGAAAATATGGGGATTATGATTTGGTTGGATGCATAATAGTCTTATTGCCGATACATGTATGATTAGCATTACAATGAATAACGAAGGGTGTTAATGGAGCAGTTGCACATTGAAGTAAAGCGTAGAGCAACGTAATCATAATTTGTATTGAACAGTGAGAAAGTTGAAGTTTAAATCTGTTTAACAGAAAATTTGCAGATTTGACCTGACTAAATACGCAGTGGAGGTTGATAACTCAGATTTACAGAATCTGGAATTGAAGATAGAGTGTCTTGGAGATTGCAGAGTTGAAGAAATGTGCAACAAAAGGATTCAAAAGTACAGGGAACAGGTGGAATATGCGAAAGTCAGTGAACAAAGTATGCAGGACAGTTGCATGACTACTACAGAAAGGACAAAACCAACAAGCCAACGGCTGATTGAATTTTATATACTATAACTGAAAATGTAAATGTTTTATTTGTTTTATATTGTTTGTGATGCAAAGACAAGTATCCTAAGGAAAAGAAAAATCCCACTGTAACATGGAAATTTGTACATATTGTTATAATTTTAAATGAGTTGGACAAAGGAATGAGAAGACAGAAGTCAAAGAGTCATGGTTGTTCACTCCAAATTCCTTGTGGAATACAAACAGTCATGTAATGAACTCTATATATAATATCAAATCGATATGCATAAAAAGAAAAAGAAAAAGGAGGAGAGAGTAAGGATAGAGAATGAAAAGCATAGAAAATTGAGACATAGAAGATAAGGAAGAGAGGAGCAGAAAGAGATGCTACAGAACAGAGCTGATATCTGAGGTAAATCAACAAACATTTCTAGTGATAAATTGAGGAAGTTGGAGCTTCCCTATCAAGTTGAAGCTTGATAGCTGTCAGTTGTAGCTGACTGGTTGGAGCCTCCTGTAGGGTGGTGCCTGCAGAAAATTGAAGGGAGTTGGTGCTTCCTTGCAAGTTGTAGCTTGCAGAATTGAGGTTGGAGCCTCCTGTAGGTTGGTGCCTGCAGAAAAATAGTGGTGAGAGGGATTTGGAGCTTGCCTTTGCATCACAACAATAATAAGATGTGGTTTTCTCCCTTTATGGGTTTCCACTTAAATCTGTTGTCTCTATCTGTGTTGCCTGTGTGCTGAGATGATTTACCAAATCTTTTTAATGTTTGCTGCTCTCATAATAAGTTTGAAGTCACATTAATTTAATACTTGCTGCAAAATATTAAGACTGTCCACATACTAAGATTGATTATAAAAGTAAACTGTAAATTAGCTGATAAAAATTTAAAAAGCTCATGTATGTGTTAAACTGATTCACCCTCCCCCCCTCTCAGTTTAACTAAGAATTCAACAATTGGTATCAGAGCCGGTTCCTTTGTACCAGTTTAAAAACTGAAAGGAGATCCTAGGTTCTCAGGATGGCTAGTAAAGAAGGATGCTCAACCAATAAAGCCCCTTTCTTTATGGGTGCAAATTATGCTTTCTGGAAAATCAGAATGAGGACATACATAATGTCTCTAGGAATAGAAGTTTGGGCTGCTGTGGAATTAGGATATGCCCCAAAGGCAACTGACTCAGAGAAAGAAACCAAACAAGATTTTGTAGCTAACGCAAAAGCCATGAATGCCATCTTGAATGGATTGTGTGAAGCAGAGTTTATCAAAGTAATGCACAAAGACACTGCCAAAGAGATGTGGGATACTCTGGATAACATCCATGAAGGAGACAAGAAAGTAAAGACTGCCAAACTTCAAGTCTATAGAGCCCAGTTTGAGAACTTAAAAATGAATGATGATGAAGACATTAACAGTTTCTTCCTAAAAGTTGCAGAAATTGTTAACAATATGAAAGCTCTTGGAGAAACCATGCCAGAAAGTATAATTGTGCAAAAGATTCTAAGATCTCTTCCATCCAGGTTTAATCCCAAGGTGTCTGCAATAGAAGAAACAACTGATTGGGAGACCTTGACCATGAACCAACTACTTGTAAATTTAACAACATATGAGATGAGGCTCCCACAGAAGAAGCCAAGTACAAGGGAGGCAGCCTTTAAAACAGAAAAGAAGAAATAAGAAGAGGAAGACATATGCTCTTGCTCGGATGAAGAAGAGGAAATATTTGTCAAGAAATTGGATATAGGCTTAGGTAAATACAAAGGTAAAATTCCTTTCAAATGCTTTAACTGTGGAAGAGTTGGACACTATGCTGCTAAGTGTCCTCACAAGAAAGTAAGGAATTAGACTCACGAGTCAGAGAAAAATATATCAAAGAACTGGTAGAAAGGAAAGAAGTTCAGCAGAAGATCCTTCTATGCTCAACAAGACAGCAGTACATCTGAAGATTCAGATGAACCCTCAAGTGAAGAAGGAAGCTCTGAATTTTTATTGATGGCCATAGAAGAACTTGAAGGACTCCTGCTAGAAGATGAAGAAGAAGAAGGCGAAGTCGACCTTGAGGGGGAGCTAAGAAGTGCTATGGAGGAGATTGACAGGCTCAAACTGAAGTGCAGAAAACAAAATGACATTCTCCTCAAGTAGGTAAGAGAAGAACAGAATTCAGAAGTCCTCATGCAGCTAAAGGTAGAGCTTGAAGAATCCAAGATTGAAGAATCCAAGAAGATAGAAGACATGTTACTTCAGCAAATCAAGGATAAAACCCGAGAACAAGAGAAGTTGGAAGAAGAAGTTGTATGTCTGAGGAAGAAATTAGAAAATTCTCAGAGGAAAGTGTCTACAAACTCCTCCCAAACAACAGACTCTAGTAAGTTGAACGAAATTCTGGGTGCTCAAAGATCTCCTATGATAAAAACTGGAATAGGCTATGAAGGAGAATCAAGTAAAAGCAAAGAAAAGGAAAACAGAGAGATTATTTTTGTAAAAGCAAAGAAGAATGATGAAGCGGCTCAAACAATTCCTACAAAAGAAGAAACCTGTAATGAGGAAGACAGAGATCAGAAGAAACCACTAGTAGCAAAGAATGTAATAAATACTAAGACCCCTGAGTATGTCAAATTTGGAAACCATCAAAGGAGATTCTTTCCTCCTATGAAGAATACCACCTATTATGTCTGCCACAAGTTGGAACACATTGATGCATATTGTCATACAAGGAGGAGTAATTCAAACCAGAAAAAGATGAAAATAGTGAAGAGACTGTCTCAAGCAAACAAATGGAGAAAACAACCTTACATCAGGTATGCAAATAATTTTTATGGTTACTGTTTTTATTGTAAGGAATTTGGCCATAAAATTATTGAATGTAGAAAGTATGGACAAAGATTGATGTTCAACACCTCAAGGAGGTTTATGAATCAAAGAAATTTTGTTCATACTCACAATTCTACAAAAACTATGATCAAATGTTGTATATGCAATCAAGTTGGACATATGCCTTCCAAATGTCCTCTGAAAGGATGTGATTCATCATCTCACAAAAGATACCAAACAAAAGGATGCTTCCAGTGGAAAAAGAAGGTGAATAAGTGTGACCTGGCTCTAACTGCTCAAGATCTGAAAAGCCAATGGTATCTGGACAGTGGCTGCTCAAAGCATATGACTGGAGACAGGAGAAAATTTATAACTTTTGATGAAAAGAAAACTGGTAATGTTACTTTTGGCAATGATAAATCAGGAAAAATCAAGGGAAAGGGCTCATTCAGCTTAGATAATGGCAGAGGTAAGGCCCAAGATGTACTATTTACAGATGGGCTGAAGGAAAATTTGCTGAGTGTCAGTCAAATGTGTGATAAAGGCTGTGAATTTCTTTTCAGAGCACAAGACTGTGAAGTCAGATCAAGCACCACAGGTAAGACTCTGCTCAAAGGTGTTCAAACAGAGAGCAATGTTTACATCGTGAAAGAGGAAGATGAAGCATGGAATCTTAGCAAACTTGAGGAGTCATGGTTATGGCATAGGATATTGGGACATCTCAGCTTCGATCATATCATCAGACTAAGCAAGAAGAAAGCGTTCAGAGACATGCCAGAAATAAAAAGGCCTTCTAATACCATATGCAAATCTTGTCAATTGGGTAAACAGACCCGCACATCCTTTAAGGCCAAAGATGAGATATCAATAAGAAGACCACTCCATCTTGTGCACATGGATCTGTGTGGACCTGCAAGAACTAAAACACCAAGTGGAGAATCCTACTTCATGCTGATAATTGATGATTTCTCCAGAATGACATGGGTTGCATTTCTCAAGAATAAATCGGAAGCTCTGGAAAAATTCAAAATATTCAAAGCCTTAGCAGAAAATCAGACAGGATGCAAGCTGAAATGCATCAGATCAGACAGAGGAGGTGAATTCACTGATTATGACTTTGCAGACCTATGCAATGAACATGGCATAAAGCAACAATTTACTATTGCAGGGACACCTCAGCAGAATGGAGTAGCAGAGAGACAAAACAGGTCTGTACAAAAAATAGCCAGAGCCATGATGCAAGAGAGTAATATTCCACAAACCTTCTGGGTAGAAGCAGTACACACAGCCGTGCATATTCTAAACAAAGCCCACTTAAGTCCAAGCAGTGACAAGACTCCCTATGAACTATGGCATAGGAAACCAACTTCAATTAAAAATTTTAGAATCTTTGGAAGCAAGTGTTACATAAAGAATAATGATGAAAATCTTGGGAAATTTGATGCAAGAGCAGACGAAGGGATTTTTCTAGGATATGCTTCCAAAAGTAAAGGGTACAGGTGCTACAACAAGACTCTTCGAAAAATAGTAGAAAGTATTGACGTGAGATTTGATGAAGAAATTCCAAACAATACAAGAGATACATACTGTTGCAGTCCATCAGACAACCATGAAGAAGAAAACTAAAATGATGACGAAACAAGAAAGACAACAGAAGATGCAGAGCTGAGCTCGAAATCCCCCTCAAGATACACTCAGAAGAATCATCCTGAAGATCATATCATAGGAGACAAAAAGGTAGGGGTCCAGACAAGAAGGCAGCTAACAGAACAAACATAAGAGGTATACATAGCCATGTTATCACAGATAGAGCCAAAGAGATTTGAAGAAGCCAGCAAGGACAAGTATTGGGTGAAGGCAATGAATGAAGAATTGGACCAAATTGAGAAGAACAATACCTGGGAACTAGTTCCTAGACCAATTGAGAAAAATATCATTGGCTCAAAATGGGTATTCAAGAATAAAATGAATGAGCAAGGACAAGTAATCAGGAATAAAGCTAGACTAGTTTGCAAAGGATATTCACAAATCGATGGACTTGATTACGATGAAACATTTTCCCCTGTAGCCAGAATGGAAGCCATCAGAATGTTTCTGGCCTTTGCATGCTACCAAGAATTCAAGGTATATCAAATGGATGTGAAATCTGCATTTCTGAATGGAGATCTAGAAGAAGAAGTCTACATGGAACAACCAGAAGGTTTCTCTTTAACAGACAAAGAAGACTATGTGTGCAGATTGAAGAAGGCTCTATATGGACTGAAACAGGCTCCTCGTGCTTGGTACTCAAGACTAGATAAATATTTGCAAAAACAAGGCTTTAAGAGAGGTGGAGTAGACAACAATCTATACATAAAAGCCCATGAAAATGAACTCCTGTTTGTTGTAGTGTATGTTGATGACATTATGTTTGGAAGCAACAGAGATGAACTAGCAAAAGGGTTTGCTGAGGAGATGAAATTAGAGTTTGAGATGTCCATGATTGGAGAACTCATTTTATACTTAGGACTTCAAATTCAGCAAAAGAACACATGTAAATTCATCTCACAGGGAAAATACTTAAAAGAAATGTTGAAACCGTTCAAAATGGAGGACTGCAAACCCAAAGGTTAAATGCAATGACCAGGATGCAAGCTTGCAAAAACATGATGGATCCGCCGAAACAGATAAAAACCTACGCATCCATGATAGAAGTCCGTTTATATCCGATGAAGACGCAACGTACACTCAAAAGAAGAGAATTATGGCTGATACTAAACACCCAAACAAAACTGGAAGCATTCGGCACAAAAGCAATATTTAGTATTCCACAAGGAACAACCCGCATGGACTCTGGTATCCTAAAGGCAAAAATTCACTTTAATGAAAGACACACATGGACAAATGCACGCAGGTAATTATTGGTGAAAAGTACAAGGAGGTGCATTCTGTTGGTAGAGAAAGTCTGGCTGCATGGTTAAGCAAGAAAAAAACATCTATCTCTCTGTCTACAGCAGAAGCAGAATATATAGCAGCAACAGCATGTTGTACACAAGTCATGTGGATGAAGCAAACTCTCCAAGACGTGAAGGTAAGAATTGATGAACCTATCTCAATCAAATGTGATAATACAAGTGCTATAAGTATATCCAAAAATCTTGTGCTTCACTCAAAAACTAAGCATATCCCAATCAAGTATCATTTTCTCCGAGAGCAAGTGGCTCAGAAGATAGTAAAGCTAGAGTATGTGCCAAAAAAAGAACAAACATCAGATATATTTACCAAACCTCTTGCTAGAGAATCATTTGAATATTTGAGAGACAGACTAGGGGTAGTATCTATAGATGCTACTTTCTGATATAAAGAGAAAGCACAAGCGGGGGAGACAAACTAAAATATGATTCTGTAGATTACCATCAAGCACATGAACAAAGTCCTCAAGGTCAAAAGGATTATGAAGGTCAAAAGGATTATAGAAAGAATACACTCAAGATAAAAGAGTTGAAATAGTGCCATGGGTCACACTTTAGATTTAATCCAAAGTTTGGAGCAGCAAGGTACAAATTCAGAAGATCTCAGAGAGAGGAAATGCAGAAAGCAAACTAGGAAATGAGCAACCCTTTGTCATTGATGTCAAAGGGGGAGGAAAAACAAAAAGGGGCTTCTATAAGGCAAACAAAGGAAGAGTATTTCCATCAATGCCAAAGGGGGAGACTGTTGGAAATGTTGTCATTGATGGCAAAGGAATTGGAAAAGAAGGAGCATCTCAAAACAGTACCTAGGAAAAGAGAAAAGAAAAGTAGCAGAGAACAGAGGCAGCAGAGAGGAAGTAGAGGCAACATATAAGGAACAAAGGCAGCAAAAGACAGATGACAGTAGAATAGGGCCATTTGAAGAAGAAAGGAGCAGCATTAGACAAGAAACAGAGTAGTGAAGAAAAAGGGCCACTGAGTTGAAGATCTGGCCATAACAAGGAGGTTGTGTAAAGAAATTTCAGCTGTGTATGTAAAAGGATTTGTTCAGTATGACATGGATAATGTTGACCTAAATTCTATGAGAAGGAACTTTGATTTTAGTGAGAAATTGTATGGCTCTTTAGCAGGTGTTGTGGTGTGCAATTACCTGAGCACAGATCACATATGTGAGTCGATCAAGGTTTATAAACAATTCTTGAATAAACCCTGTGGCAAGGGTTCAAAATTGAAGATTCAGTGTATAAATTGAAGGAATTAATGGTTGCGGAGATATGATGGTTTTGAATGTAGCGAAGATTATAATTGTGATGGACCGTAGTACAGTGATTAGCTTGCGGAATCAAGAACTTGAATGTGCAGTTAGAAGCGGAACTGTGACAGGGTAGAACCCCAAACATGAAATGGAAGGTTGATATATTATATATCATAGCAGAATTGAAGACAGAATGGCATTGTGTTGTGTCAAGGTCGGAAGGCAGCAACCGGTGTAAAGAATGTGTGTTAAAAGAATCAAACGAAATTGTGAAAAAAGCGTTAAACTTCGCGATGGAACTGTAATAAAAAGAAAAACATTAAAGCGGAGCTTAATTATAATAATACATTGAAGAGTGAGCGGAACCTTGAAGGTGGAACCTGAGCGTAAAGGAGAAGAGTGGAACCTTGAAGGCGGAACCTTACGAGCAGAGTGAACAGTAAAGGCGGGATTCTGGTTTTCATCGCACTGCTTTCGACGGGCAAGCGGCATTCAAGAAATCAGAGTGATTCCATAGAGTGGGCGACACGTGGCCCTGAGCGAATTCGCAAAACCGCTTCCACAGCGCGCCATTGCACATTATCGTCCATGCATCTTCAGCATGCGATATCTGTTGGATCGTCAAGGCCGGTGCGACAGCTTGTCCGCCGTTGGATGAGGAAGGTTGTCAGCGTTGGGGCCCATGCGTACGTGTGTGTTGATCATTATTAAGGTTTGCGGATTTAACAAAGTGTATTATTATGGTTTGAACCATTGCAAATATTATTCGTACAAGAATTAAATATTAAGGGAGTAGCCCATATAATTGTGATTGTGAAGTCAACACCCTATGAAAATATGGGGATTATGATTTGGTTGGATGCATAACAGTCTTATTGCCGATACATGTATGATTAGTGTTACAATGGATAACGAAGGGTGTTAATGGAGCAGTTGCACATTGAAGTAAAGTGTAGAGCAATGTAATCATAGTTTGTATTGAACAGTGAGAAAGTTGAAGTTTAAATCTGTTTAACAGAAAATTTGCAGATTTGACCTGACTGAATACGCAGTGGAGGTTGATAACTCAGATTTACAGAATCTGGAATTGAAGATAGAGTGTCTTGGAGATTGCAGAGTTGAAGATATGTGCAGCAAAAGGATTCAAAAGTACAGGGAAAAGGTGGAATATGCGAAATTCATTGAACAAAGTATGCAGGACAGCTACATGACTGCTACAGAAAGGACAAAACAACCAAGCCAAGGGTTGAATGAAGTTTATATATTGTAACTAAAAATGTAAATGTTTTATTTGTTTTATATTGTTTGTGATGCAAAGGCAAGTATCCTAAGGAAAGAAAAATCCCACTGTAACATGGAAATTTGTACATATTGTTATAATTTTAAATGAGTTGGACAAAGGAATGAGAAGACAGAAGTCAAAGAGTCATGGTTGTTCACTCCAAATTCCTTGTGGAATACAAACAGTCATGTAATGAACTCTATATATAATATCAACTCGATATGCATAAAAAAAAAGGAGGAGAGAGTAAGGATAGAGAATGAAAAGCATGGAAAATTGAGACAAGAAGATAAGGAAGAGAGGAGCATAAAGAGATGCTACAGAACAGAGTTGATATCTGAGGTAAATCAGCAAACATTTCTAGTGATAAATTGAGGAAGTTGGAGCTTCCCTATCAAGTTGAAGCTTGATAGCTTTCAGTTGTAGCTGACCGAGGTTGGAGACTCCTGTAGGGTGGTGCCTGCAAAAAATTGAAGGGAGTTGGTGCTTCCTTGCAAGTTGTAGCTTGCAGAATTGAGGTTGGAGCCTCCTGTAGGTTGGTGCCTGCAGAAAAACAGTGGTGAGAGGGAGTTTGGACCTATGGGATGTTGTAGTATGCATCAATCCCATATAGATAGTTCTTTCTTCTCTAATTTGTAATCTCTCTATTCCTCTTAGCATAAAATTGCTACAATCAAAGTTGAATAATTTCCCACACTTTTAGCTAGGTATTTTATCACCATTTCTTGGGAATTGGGAATAGGGTTCTTAATTTTCTTGATGCATTTGAAATCTTCTTTGGAAATCCATATGTTTCTAGACCCACATGTGCAAGTCTTACATGGCTTTACATCGTACAAATGTGGATAAAGTAATAATAAATTTATAGAAAGCTTAACATTCACACATTAACAAGGTTTACATGATATGATTTATCATTATAAATTTCTTAATGAGCTTTATAGCAAAGAAATTTATTTTTCGTCATTTTCCATCAATTTGGATTAAAAAAAATGCTTGGAAATCTTTGAAACTAGATTGAAAAGTTAAAAATTATTGGAGATGTTTTATATTATTTGTATGAAGACTTTTAATTCATCAGTGAGACATTAGTTCTACTCTTCCCCCTTTTAGTGATCTGAAATTGATTGTTAGTTCATGTTGTGCTAATATGAGTTTTAGAATTAACATGAAAGTGCTTTGGCTTGCTTCTTATACAAGGGTTTATACATGCACTTATGATTGACAATTCATTAAAATTGATGAGATTAAGTGTATTTCATGAACTTAAAAGCATGGAAACTCAATGTTGAACAACAACATATAAAAAAACAGCAAGCACAACTAACAAAGACAAATACACAAGTTTTTGATGAAGGATTTCACCCCTCCTGGGCTACATCTCCTTGGTCCAGCTTCATAGTGTGGGCCTTTGTATTAGCTTCAATTGTTCAAAAGTTTTGTTTATAGTCTCTCGTTTCCTCTACAACCTACTCCAATGGCTCCAAAACATCAAAATATACCAAGAACGACTCTTCTTGAGCCAAAATTGGTCAAAAATTGCCTCAGTTATGGCAAAAACAAATTTTCCTAGTTTTTCTCCACTAATTCTGGAAGTTCGCCAGTTAACTCCACTAAATGTGGAGCTTCTCCACATTTGGAGGGCCTGCTAAAGCTTCCGCCAAGTTAAGTGCGCACTTAATTAAGCGATAAGTATGAGTTAATTGTGGTTAGTGGGAACATTTAGCGCTAACCACATCTTAGCACTAATTTCAGAGTATCATGGTATAACCACGGATTATCGTTAATACACGGCTTAATTGTGTTTTAAAACTCCGCCAGAATCTGGGAGGGGGTTGGTCCCCTCTAGACGCCCAAATTCCACTTCGTATTAATTTAAGTGGCAGTGAATTCCTTATGGGGGAAGGACTACGGTGATTGGTATACTAGTAAGTCATTGGTACTGTAAGTGGGTGGTCGTGGGTTTGACCTCGACCCTGCCATAAAATTTTGTTGCATAGACCTTCGGATCTGAAAATAGTAATAAACTTTGGTTTATGATTGATATGTGATATATATATAATATGTTGCGCCATTAACCTTTGACTATGGTTCCAAACTTTTAAAATAACCATATATGCGCCCAAATTGACCTTGCATAAAAATGATCATGCCAACCAACCTTGTCATGGGGGGGGGCATGTGGTAGCCTTCGACTGCGCCATGTGGCCCTTCTCCATTAGCCTAAAAATTCCACCATTAATAAAAATAATCCCCCATAGATAATTCCAAACTTAATATTAGGAGAAAAATTCAACTTCCCCAAGAAACATTGGTGAATCTGGTGATGACACTTATCATAGTGTCACTGGCTGAAAACTGGAGAATATTCCCTAAATATTCATGAGGTGCTGACTAGATTGCCAAGTCATTAGTCTATCACTGTTTTTCACAATTTTTATATGTTTTGGAAAATGAACAGCAGACCATAACTTACTCATATGAACTCGGATTCTGATGAAACGAGTTGCGTTGGAATCCTGGCGACAAGCTCTATTCGGTCGCTCTAGTTTGAAGCATTTCTGGGAACTTTCATTTTTTAGCTAAATACTGAGCCTCTGATCATTTAGAGATCTTGAATTGCTCAAAACTTTCTCTATAAAGGAGATGGCGAACCAAATTTTCACCTTTCTCCTTGGATTACCATTTTGTTGGTTGGCAACTATTATTTCAACCTCATCTAAAAAAATCATAAATGACCATGTTGAAAATGGAAACAAGAAAATATTTTAATTTAATTCCCCCTTGAATTAAATTAGATTAAAAATGTAATTCCACATCATAAGACAACTTGTATGAGTTAAATAAGTTATTATGACTTAGCTAGTTTAGTTAATTTAAGGTGAGCGTTTAACTTGAGTCACATAGAGTGTCTCCTACAAAATAGGAGCCATGGTTGAGTTTATTTTGAGTTGTGATTAATTAACTCAGTTTATTTGAGTAAGAATAGTTTAAATAGTTATAACTAATGGAGGACCTAGTGAGAGGTCAAAGAGTGGAACTTGGACTTGAACCACACCTAGTGATCAATCATATAACTGATGATTCACTCATAAATAACTTATGCATATCAGTTCTAAGAAAAACCTGGTTGAGATTGGATTTCAACGACAGTGTACTATCAGTTGTATAATCATCCAAATTGTACATGTGGTGCATGATGTCAAAGGAAGGCCCCTAATGGATTGTGTAGTATGGATTGGGAATTCCCCTAATTAAAAGGGCCTAATTACGCAAGGAAAATTTGCAAGGAAATAGGGATCCTGGAGGGTAGAAAATTGGTTAAGTATTGAGTGAGGCTTGTCTAGGAATCAATGAGACAGATAGAGATAGGGATGAGGTTTCTCTGGTTGGAGAAAAGAATTGTAATCTTCTCATATTTTCGTACTTATGAAATATACAGATAGAGGGGTTTTTTAGCTGAGGCTTTCCTTAGGAAATATTTTTGTACTGTGTGATTGAAATTCTTTCTCTTTCAGGTTTTGTGATTTCGTGATCGTAATTGGTTTCTGTAATTGATAGAGTAGATTTAAGTATACTGTTTTACCATATTAAAATTATCAGTTTGAATTTACATGGATTTTTCTACATGGTATCAGAGCAGAAATCACTATAGAAGAGAAGAATACGAGTTTGTTTTGTGCCGGTGAATGGAATTTTCATATCTTCTCTTCAATACTAACAACATGATCACGATGTCTTTCTTTGGACTGAGGCTCGAATATGCCCTTGAGGGTAGTTAAAATTACATAGCTTGTAAGGACAAGATGGAAGCAGTTTTGGAGGACAATGAGTTGACTGAGTTCATAGATAGTGATATTCCTAAGCTTGCAGCAGCAGATGCTCAAGATATTGTGGCATGGAAGAAGAACGTAGAAAAGGCAAGAAGGATTAACATAGTTACTCATCAAACGGAAACTATTACCTCAAAACGAGAACTCTAACATAAAAACATCAAAAAACCATGAAAAAACAGCCTGAAAATGAAAAGTTGTATTATGGAATAACCTTTTTTTTATTTCAGGGTTAATGACACAACCTTAGCTGCGAAAACCCACATATTTCATACAAAATGCATATATATAAATTTTACCCAAAATCGAACTCTCAATCTCTTATGATATAGTCTTTAATTGGACTACAAATATAATTATTTGTCATTATAATATTTTCCAGAAAAATTAATTCCTTGCATGTGATTTTGGTTTAAAACATACGATGTCAAAAAAAAACAAATCTGGGTCCACAACCTATTTCAAACGCACCTTTACAACGTTGATCATATATCCTCATCAATCCGACGGAAATCACACTTCAAAATGCGAGATTTTTAAAGTTTTTATAACTTGCGAAATAGGTGGTTTTATAATGCCATGTGTCATTTCTAGAGACTAATCACACAGTTTTATAGAATACCATTTACTACCTTTGTGCCATGCTTAGACCTCTTACCGTTTTATGATATTTTTTCCGGTTTTGTTCTCCCTCTAACTCAGAATTCCACGACGCATAGTTCTGGGATCAAGAAATCACTCCAGTCACAAAGGTAATCAAACACCCTTTTGATTTCATCATGCTATCAACCTCAGATTATTCCTCCTCGCAACAGTTAATCTGCCACTTCATAATTATCAAGCATGTTGGCGCTACAACTTAAATTCAGAATTCAACGCCGCAATCCATGTATTCATCCTCTAACACCACTAATTGTGAACATAAAAGAACTTCGGTTCATACAAATATATTTGTCACACCATTAATTACTAAGTTTAGAACACACGGATTTCTACTCAGCCACTCACTCGAAAAAATTCATTCACCAGGGTTTTATTGCAGATCATTCAAACACAGTCACTCAACCTTCCAAAAGGGAGTTTTTTGAACTATATGTGAATTCGATTTCTATCTCTGTCTAATATCCTTCTGTCGCTGTGCATATTTGGTGTGTCTGGCTCTCTTCTGAAATCATTGATATCACTTCATTTTAATAGTATTTACTTGGATTCAATAGATCAAAACTTTTTCTCTTTTGACTATGCCCAAATTCAACTTATATATTATGCATAACTTTGATTCACACAAAAATTTCAATTCATTCATTCAATGCACACAATATAACTCAGTAATGAGACATGAACTCAAAAATTGAGTTCTTTGTATTAATACTCAATATTTACATAGGAATTCTCTTCTGGCCAGATATTTGAATTGGTGGCCTTTTACTTCCTACTGCCCGTAGGCTACAATCAAAACCATTAATTGTCTGATCCTGAATCTCTCTCCCTCTATACCTTGAGGCCTATCATTTTATAAAAAAGGTTTTGAAACCAATTTTGGTTTCAGATCCCTTATCTCCTCAACAAAATCCTGAATATCCTCTAAGTCCTATTTTGACTGAACTACTCCCTAAGGATCCTCTCTAATCTGCAAAATCATGAAACCAATTCTAATTTAGGATTTACAATTAATTCTCAAATATCTCATTCCCTATGGAATCTCAACTATCCTAATTCTCTCATGTTCTCCAACATTCAAGAACATTTACAAATGCCTCACAAATTAAATCCTATTCTAAAATATCTCTCATTAAAATCACTCAAAATATTAATAATTATATTAATTTGTTACATAGAAACCCAAATTCTTTTAAAACGCAAGATCCATTATGTTTACTAAATTTCAATAAATTTTCTGAGCCGGATGCTCCTGCATTAGACTCCCAAAGTAGAAATTAATCATGATCTCTTGATCATGTGTTTTCAACCTTTGGCCTCTTGGATCCCACTTTGTTTTTCTGCAGTCCATAAGTTGCATTGTCTTCATCTTCCATACTTTATTCTGCATCTTCTCACTTGTTATCACTCTAGTAAATTTTCTATCAGAAATATTTAAAACTTTGTAACTTACTAGAGGTAACCAAGAACCACTTTTAGAATTTAGGATCTAGCCTTCCTGAGTTCCGGAGAGGGATCTCTCCATATGATTTAGCTTTATTTAGGTAATAGATATTAGGCTAGCTATGATTGTGCAGTTGGGTTTGATTTTTTGAAAAGGTTGGTGGGAATAAAGGACTACAAGGGAAACCATAAAAATATTTACCTAACCATTGGGCAATGGAGTCAAATTATAGCAAACAAGACTAGAAAACCTAGGCCAAAAGATGCAAATATGCTAAGGGAAAGATAGATGACCTTCCAAGGGTTTTAAAAGGATATTTTGATGAAGTGGGTGAAGTCTGGACTAAGGGAAATTAAGAATCCTTAGATCACAGATAAGAAGATTGAAGGAGGGGATCAAATTGGGACCTAGAGAAATTAAGAATTCTATGGTCCGGTTATTAAGAAAAAAACATTAAAATGCCAACTAGTTTAAAACAGGGAGCTTATTATCACTAATCCTGTTTAATTTCTCCTTAGTTGATCATTACAGAATAGAAACACAATATATGAATGAATGTAAACTTTTTAAAGGAAAACACTGAAAACAGGAAAAAGACGAGACTTATCTTGTCACCACGAGAATCCTTAGCTATGATGTCTATTCGCTTCAGTTTCCAGACTGCTGCTTCAACTTAACTCACATAAAATCCCAATGTTTCAACAAAAATTCTATAGTAATCTTGATTATTTTATTCCACACAAAAATACTTCCAAGAGTGAAGTATATATACAAATTCTAAACTAAAATATCTTGAAAAAATATCAAAATTAGTTCACAAATCTCTTCAACTGTTTTACATAAATAGAACTTAAGTAAAGGACACTCAAACTAATGCATCTATTTGGAAATATGTTTTATGGATAGGTGATGAAAAATAGGAGAATTAGAATTTGATCCAACTCTTAGTTGATGATGAGACATCCAAGTCACTAACTGCTTCCTTTCTTTGTGCATTCTGCTCCAACAATTCTGCAAACTTGGGGTCCAATGATATATTTTTATTTCTCAATCCGTAATAGATATGTAAAAGGTGAAAGATGTTATTTTGGATTAATATTTTGGTGAGATACACCTCTTTCAGTTTCCTACAATTCCTCTCCAGCTGTGCACAATAGGCTCTACAAAAATATGTGTAAAACAGAGTTTTACAGAGTCTGAAAAATAGCCTATAAATATGTGCATGTATCTCTGATTATGAAATCACTGTGAAAAAAGTGAGATAGGTTTTGGTAGATGGGTCTCGTAGGAACAAAAACCTCCTTCATTTTTGTATGATGTATTTCGTATTGGCCACAATATTCTCTACAAAATGATGAATTAACTAGAATTTTCTGCAAAAAATGCTTTCCAACATTGTTTAATATTTTTCAATCCATAATAGCTGTTAGAAAAATGAGAGAGGTTTTTGTAGATGGTCCTCTTAATAACATAAACCTTCTTCAGTTTTGCAAAATTCATCTTGGATTAATCACAATAGTTTCTGAAAAACAATGACTAAAACATGAAATCTCTGCAAAAATGTTCCTTCTTGTTGTGTTTTTCATCTTTTCACTTTTTTGTTCTTTTGACTGTTTTACTTTCACTTTAGAGCAACTTAAATGTTGATGAAAGTATTTTCATTTATTTTTACCATTTTACTGCCTCTGTATTTACTTTTACTGTTTACCTTTGACTGCTCTGTAACTTCATTTTAACTTTCACTCCGACTTTTACCTGATACACTTTAACCACTGATACTCTTTAACTGTTATGATTTTACTATCCTTGTAAATTAACATTTCAATTTTATCATTCACTGTGCACATTTCATCATTCTAATCTCTCTCTGACTTTGTATACAAATTTTTTGTTGAATGAAGATATTGAGTTAAAATCTAAGAATTTGGAGCAAACAATTTTGTCAACTAGTATTGAAACTGTTGGTCCAAATCCATATTCTGATAGTAACCTGCAAAAATCAAACAATTTTTTAATGAAATCCAGGTCTGTAGGGAGGTGATTGTAGGCTTTTTGAAAGACCTATGGAATGAGATCATTTTGTGAAGGTTTAACTCTATTTTTTAAGCATTTTTGGGGAACTACTGCAAGATTAGATTGTTTGCAGGAGTTATTCACTTTAACAGAGATGAAACTGAGTAATCTAGGCAAAGGATGGATTTATTTTTGGCATTTTTGCTCAATTAGGTTTTCTTAATTGGTTTGATTGAAAACAGGGAATATCAAGGTAATTCAGAGGTTTTAGTTGTTCAGATCCTTGATTTTAATCTCTAAACTGTGAAAATTGAGGAAATTGGCTTTAAACAGGTTCACAGTCGAAGACAGGGCTTTTTGGTCTGTAACAGTCTTCAATTCAATTGTATTCAGTTGGAAAAAGTCGTGGAGATTCTCTGAGGACGAATTTCAGAGGAAATGACTCTTAAAATGGCAATTGGCTCGAAAATGGCGCTATTAGGTTTGAAAATGGTGAAAAGAGCTCTGCACAGGCTCTCAGGGTGTAATGGCGCACAATGGTGAAAATTAGATGAGAATAGGCTCTACGAAGGTTTCACAAGTTTAAAGCGCGAATAGGTGAAAAATTATGAAAACATTAGACTTTAACGTATTAAACCATAGTATAAACTATAGTTAAGTTACATTAAACAAAGGTTAAGCAGGAGTGGTTTTGGAATACCGACGGTGGTATTCGCTTGGCTCAACGGTGGTAAGCGATAATACGCTTTTTGAACACGATGCAATATAATCGTGACACGTCGATGCGGGGTGGTTTGGATAAACCACCCATTTTGCACGACTTTTACAAAACATCCATCGATTACTTTGTGAGCGCGAAAATGCGTTATTGCCGTCGGATCTGGCTTTGGGGAGCGAACGATCGGGATTAAAAGGGAAAGTGCAGGGAAAAGTCAATTATCGGGTTCAATATAGGCCATAGATCTTGGGATTAAAAGAAAATCTGATGGTTAAAAATAGCGCGATGGGGAGGAGTAAAAATGTATTGATCATTCGCTTTGATTTTCATTCATTGGATCAAAAGGGATTTGGGGAGCGAAGGGTCTAGATTGAATCCCGATGGGAACAGGCCTTTTGATGGGAATTATATATAAAAGTGGCTTTTTCCAATGGAAAGGGTGATCGGGAAGGTTAATCAAAATTTTAACCAAGGTTAAGGGGTCAGGGAAGGGAAATATACAAGGGAATGGGTTTAGAAGTTTAGTTTAAATTAAACTTCGATATTTTTTGTTTAAAACATATAGAACATATGTTTAAAGGTTTTTCATATCTTTTTTATTATATGGTTAATTAAATCGAGATGACTTAACTACCATAGGGGGCGGGATATTTATATATATATAATACTTAGCCAAAGGGGTTATAAGGGGGGTTTTTATTTAAACATGTGAGAATAAATAACTTTGGCTTAAGTTATATTAAGTGGGGTTTTGGGTTTATGATATAAAAAGGAGTTATAAAATAGGAAAAAGTTATTTGTATAGGGAGTTAATATATAAGTTAAAATTAATATGAAAATAGGACATGGTATACTCAAAACACATATTTATAACAAGTGAGCTTTTAAAGATAATTTTCATTGATATTATCACTTAACTTATGATGTAATGTTATTTTGAGGGCTTAATGTGTTTAAATGATGTAGGAAGTTAGCTAAATAGGAATTACAAACGCCTTTAAGTAAAAACGGAGTTTTACTTAGGATTATTCAAGGGAATGAGTGCATGAATGGTAAATGATGTGATTAAGGGATTAATATAGACATTTTACACTTTCAACTGATCAGTCATAGAGCCTTGGGTCCGGTCCCAACAAAAGTCAAGGAAATGCCTTGAGCCTTTATGACTGATAGTTTAGAATGTTTCATGACTATGGGAAGGGGAAGTTAGTTATTTTGCAGCCCATGATGAATGATATTTACATTGAAACTTTTCACCTTCTTCTACCTACCCATCTTACCATGCTAACATTTTTTTCTTCCTTTGTAGTAGGTGCATTGTACAGATTTACAAGATTATCAACAGTCAAGTCAAAATTATGACCCCTATATTATAGGTTGCTAACATCGGCTTCACTTGGGGATGGCTTTTCCTTATGAAATGCCAAGAACTCTGAGATCAGTAGCCTTTATATTTGACCTTTGATGATCTTAGTAAGTGTCTTCTGTCTTCTGCAAACTGAATTATGATTTGAAACTAAAACAACACACAACAATTTTCAAACCAACTTATAGATCTTAAATATCTTCAGGACCTCATCCTTGGCTTTAAATCTTAATGAAAAACTAGTTGAAAATTAAAAGCTAAAAAAAATATGCTCAAAATTATGAGCTTATTAGCACTCATCTACCTACTCTAATATACTAAAATCTTATTGAATCAAGTAATACAAAAATGCCAATGAAGCCAATCAAGTATTTGTAAAAATAAATGGATAACTTGATTGCTTGTGACCAAAATTGGAAGTATATTATGATCATGTGCCTTTATAATAAATAATATGATGTGTAAAGGCCACTTTTGATGTATTTGATCTTTATAGAGAAAACATGTTTGCAGATTTGGGCTAAAAATATTCTCCATATAATCTAATATAGGATCAATATAAGCATGATGCATGTTATTTACTTCTAGGCCTTCAATGATTAGTTGCTTAGTTGAATTTAGAATATTAGACCATGAAACTATTTCTTCAGTCTTGTGTTTGAAAGAATAATCATCTTCAATATGCAAGTCAAAAGATATTATAATTTCTTCTTGCTTTGGAGAAGGAAGATTTTCAAAGAATTCTTTAGGATTTCGGAAATTGTATGACTGAATTTGAGAATGCAAAATTTTGATTTCATTTTCATAATTTTTAGAAATTATCTCGAGAACACATATTTTCAGTTTAGGAGAATATTTTCTTGATTTCAAAAGAAGAAAGAAAGCTCTTAGAAAATCCTCATCAAGCTGAAGTTCTAATATCTCATCCCTCAAAATAGCTAGTGATTGTTCTGGGAAATTATCTTGAATTGGGAGAACATAATTATCATCATACTGATCATATTTAGGAAAATCTTCAGAAGAAAGAATGTCATCAATTATAAACAATGGATCAACAGATTTTTCTTCCAACAATCCTAATATATCTTGATTAGATTGGTTGCATTCTGTTTGAAAATCATTGTTTTATTCAATAGGCATGATATCAAGCAATGGGCCTTTTGGGGAAGGTAGAATAACATGAGCATCAACTTGTTCTCCTGTCTCTTCATGGATAAAAACTTTTGTACATTCATCAACATTAGAAGAAGTAGAAACAATTTCTTCATTATGTAAATATTTTGAGGATTGTTGCATGTTTAGAAGAAAATTGATTTCTTCTTCGGTGAGGGGGGGGTGGGAATCTCTGAATTCTTAGATTTGAATAACAATTGTTTTTTCTCTTATCTAAAAATTGATCATGAGGTTGAATATTTTATTTAACTCCATTCAAAACATTAAATGAAACATCATTTGTTAATATAGAGGGGTTTTGTGGATCTTGATTCATCTCCTGATCTATTTCATCTTTGTTTAACTCCTCTTGATTATTATAAAATTTAACTTGAGAATGAAAGTTCTGGATTTCTTCTAACAAATCTTCAAGAAACCAATTTCCAAAATCTTCATCAATATTTTTAAGGTAATTTATAAGATCTTCAGCTTCATCACAACAATTTTCAGCTAATGATAAAGATGGAAAATATTCTTTGTAATTCTCATAAAATACCTTATGAAAATATTTTAAAGAAAATAAACTAGCAGGTTTGAGAGCTTCATACCATTCCCTTGCTTTTCCTTTTAAGATTACCATGAATATTTTCATGAGGCAATCCTCATGCCAATCACCCTTCAATCTTGATGAGTGTATATGAAATTTAATGAGATGTAGTAAAGGATCATCAATGTTCTCATCTTAAAACATAGGCAAATTTTAACTCCAATTTACCTTTGGTAGTTTGTGTGGAAATCCAGGTATGTGATCTCTGCTCATGGGAGCATATCTTCGTTTTATTCTTGGATCATCTTGAAAATCAGCCATAATGAAAGGCCACGGTATTTGTACAACCAAGTTAGATCCTTATATAAAATACAATACATATTGAAAAACGTTCTTAACGAGAAAGAACATAATGTCTTGGATTAAGATCCAAGTTGAAAGCCTGATCTTTCCATATTGTTCTTCCAGGTTCATTTCTCCAGTGGAGTCTTGATTGTGAAATGGATTTGGAGTCGCCAGGTGGATGATTTTAACTTTTGTGTGTCTGATCACTGTCCACCATCATAAATCAGATCTGAACCTGTAAAATATTTCTAAAGAAAAAGGTTAGTCTTCCCTAGTGGAGTTGCCAATATGTTATCACTCTAGTAAATTTTCTATCAGAAATATTTAAAAATTTGTAACTTACTAGAGGTAACCAAGAACCACTTTTAGAATTTAGGATCTAGCCTTCCTGAGTTCCAGAGAGGGATCTCTCCATATGATTTAGCTTTGTTTAGGTAGCAGATATTGGGCTAGTTATGATTGTGCAGTTGGGTTTGATTTTTTGAAAAGGTTGGTGGGAATAAAGGACTACAAGGGAAACCATATAAAGATCTACCTAACCATTGGGCAGTGGAGTCAAATTATAGCATACAATACTAGAAAACCTAGGCCAAAAGATGCAAATATGCTAAGGGCAAGATAGATGACCTTCCAAGGGTTTTAAAATAATATTTTGATGAAGTGGGTGAAGTCTGGACTAAGGGAAATTAAGAATCCTTATATCATAGATAAGAATATTGAAGGAGGGGATCAAACCGAGACCTAGAGCAATTAAGAATTCTATGGTCTGGTTATCAAGAAGAAAAAATTAAAATGCCAACTAGTTTAAAATAGGGAGCTTATTATCACTAATCCTGTTTAATTTCTCCTTAGTTGATCATTACAGAATAGAAACACAATATATGAATGAATGTAAATTTTTTAAAGGAAAACACTGAAAACAAGAAAAATACGAGACTTATCTTGTCACCACGAGAATCCTTAGCTATGATGTCTATTCGCTTCAATTTCCAGCCTGCTGCTTCAACTTAACTCAAATAAAATCCCAATGTTTCAACAAAAATTCTATAGGAATCTTGATTATTTTATTCCACACAAAAACACTTCCAAGAGTGAATTATTTATACAAATTCTAAACTAAAATACCTTGAAAAAATATTAAGATTAGTTCACAAATCTCTCCAACTGTTTTACATAAATAGAACTTAAGTAAAGGACACTCAAACTAATGCATCTATTTGGCACTATTTTTTATGGATAGGTGATGAAAAAGAGGAGAATTCGAATTTTATCCAACTCTTAGTTGATGATGAGGCATCCAAGTCACTAACTGCTTCCTTTCTTTGTGCAATCTGCTCCAACAATTCTGCAAACTTGGGGTCCAATGATATCTTTGTATTTCTCAATCCGTAATAGATATGTACAAAGTGAAAGAGGTTATTGTAGATAAATATGTTTTTGAGATAAACCTCTTTCAGTTTCCCAAAATTCCTCTCCAGCTATGCATAATAGTCTCTGTAAAAAATATGTGTAAAACAGAGTTTTACAGAGTCTGAAAAATGGCCTGTAAAGATGCACATGTATCTCTCATTATAAAACCACTGTGAAAAAAATGAGATAGGTTTTTGTATATGGGTCTCGTAGGAACACAAACCTCCTTCAGTTTTGAATGATGTATTTCGTATTGGCCACAATATTCTCTGCAAAATGATGACTTAATTGGAATTTTCTGAAAAAAGTGCTTTCCAACATTGTTTAATATTTCCCAATCCATAATAGCTGTTAGAAAAATGAGTGAGGTTTTTGTAGATGATCCTCTTAAGAACATACACGTCCTTCAGTTTTGCAAAATTCATCTTGGATTGATCACAATAGTTTCTGAAAAAAAATGACTAAAACATGAAATTTCTGCAAAAATGTTCCTTCTTGTTGTGTTTTTCATCTTTTCACTTTTTTGTTCTTTTGACTGTTTTACTTTCACTTTAGAAAAACTTCAATGTTGGTGAAAGTATTTTAATTTATTTTTACCATTTTACTGCCTCTGTATTTACTTTTACTGTTTACCTTTGACTGCTCTGTAACTTCATTTTAACTTTCACTCTGACTTTTACCCGATACACTTTAACCACTGATACTCTTTAACTGTTATGCTTTTACTATCCTTGTAAATTCTCATTTCACTTTTACCATTCACTGTGCACATTTCATCATTATAATCTCTCTCTAACTTTGTATACAAACTGTTTGTTGAATGAAGATATTGAGTTAAAATCTGAGAATTTGTAGCAAACAATTTTGTCAACTAGTATTGAAACTGTTGGTCCAAATCCATATTCTGATAGTAACCTGCAAAAGTCAAACAATTTGTTAATGAAATCCAGGTCTGCAGGGAGGTGATTGTAGGCTTTTTGAAAGACCTGTGGAATGAGATCAGTTTGTGAAGGTTTAACTCTATTTTTTAAGCATTTTTGGGGAACTACTGCAAGATTAGATTGTTTGCAGGAGTTATTCACTTTAACAGAGATGAAACTGAGTAATGTAGGCAAAGGATGGCTTTATTTTTGGCATTTTTGCTCAATTAGGTTTTCTGAATTGGTTTGATTGAAAACAAGGAATGTCAAGGTAATTCAGAGGTTTTAGTTGTTCAGATCCTTGATTTTAATCTCTAAACTGTGAAAATTGAGGAAATTGGCTTTAAAAAGGTTCACAGTCGAAGACAGGGATTTTTGGTCTGTAATAGTATTCAATTCAATTGTATTCAGTTGGAAAAAGTCGTGGAGATTCTCTGAGGACGAATTTAAGAGGAAATGGCTCTTAAAATGGCAACTGGCTCGAAAATGGCGCTATTAGGTTTGAAAATGGTGAAAAGAGCTCTGCACAGGCTCTCAGGGTGTAATGGCGCACAATGGTGAAAATTAGACGAGAATAGGCTCTACAAAGGTTTCACAAGTTTAAAGCGCGAATAGGTGAAAAATTATGAAAACATTAGACTTTAACGTATTAAACCATAGTATAAACTATAGTTAAGTTACATTAAACAAAGGTTAAGCGGGAGTGGTTTTGGAATACCGACGGTAGTATTCGCTTGGCTCAACGGTGGTAAGTGGTAATACGCTTTTCGAACACGATGCAATAGAATCGTGACACGTCGACGCGGGGTGGTTTGGATAAACCACCCATTTCGCACAACTTTTACAAAACATCCATCGATTACTTTGTGAGCGCGAAAATGCATTATCGCCGTCAGATCTGGCTTTGGGGAGCGAACGATCGGGATTAAAAGGGAAAGTGCGGGGAAAAGTCAATTATCAGGTTCAATATAGGTCGTAGATCTTGGGAGTAAAAGAAAATCTAACGGTTAAAAATGGCGCTATGGGGAGGAGTAAAAATGTATTGATCATTCGCTTTGATTTTCATTTGTTGGATCAAAAGGGATTTGGGGATCGAAGGGTCTAAATTGAATCCCGATGGGAACAGGCCTTTTGATGGGATTTATATATAAAAGTGGCTTTTTCGAATGGAAAGGGTGATCGGGAAGGTTAATCAAGATTTTAACCAAGGTTAGGGGGTCGGGGAAGGGAAATATACAAGGGAATGGGTTTAGAAGTTTAGTTTAAATTAAACTTCAATATTTTTTGTTTAAAACATATAGAACATATGTTTAAAGGTTTTTCATATCTTTTTTATTATATGGTTAATTAAATCGAGATGACTTAACTACCATAGGGGGCAGGATATTTATATATATAGAATACTTAGCCAAAGGGGTTATAAGGGGGGTTTTTATTTAAACATGTGGGAATAAATAACTTTGGCTTAAGTTATATTAAGTGGGTTTTTGGGTTTATTATATAAAAATGAGTTATAAAATAGGAAAAGGTTATTTGTATAGGGATTTAATATATAAGTTAAAGTTAATATGAAAATAGGACATGGTATACTCAAAACACATATTTATAACAAGTAAAGTGAGGTTTTAAAGATAATTTGCATTGATCTTATCACTTAACTTATGATGTAATGTTATTTTCAGGGCTTAATGTGTTTAAATGATGTAGGAAGTTAGCTAAATAGAAATTACAAATACATTTAAGTAAAAATGGAGTTTTACTTAGGATTATTCAAGGGAATGAGTGCATGAATGGTAAATGATGTGATTAAGGGATTAATATAGACATTTCACACTTTCAACTGATCAGTCATAGAGCCTTGGGTCCGGTCCCAACAAAAGTCAAGGAAATGCCTTGAGCCTTTTTTACTGATAGTCTAGAATGTTTCATGACTATGGGAAGGGGAAGTTAGTTATTTTGCAGCCCATGATGAATGATATTTACATTGAGAATTTTCGCCTTCTTCTACCTACCCATCTTACCATGCTAACATTTTTTATTCCTTTGTAGTAGGTGCATTTAAGCTAGCAACCTTCACAACATTTATTCTTTCTGAAAGCAAGTAAAACTATCTAATTCTACACTTATTTCATCCATGAATCCAGATTAAACTTTTGGATTCACTTTATTTCTCTTCCTAACTACTGAATTGTCATGATTAAATTGTATGACAACTCATTATTCTCTATCTATAACAAGGAAAATTGAAAAATGACAAGTTAAGATTAAACTGTTTAACTCATCATGGACTATGGCATTTATTGACACTCTGCCACAGTCAAAAAGTAAAAATTAGTGACATGTATGCTTGCACACTTTCATTTTTTCTTTTGGGGTCTTTTATTTTTTATAAGTCCTTTGATTATTCTTTTAGGAATTTTAACCTCTTTTTGATTTTTTTTTATTTTTTTGATTTTTTACGAAATATGTGAATACAACTTGCAGAAGGAAAAGCATGTACATATTTACAAGATTATCAATAGTCAAGTCAAAATTATGACCCCGTTAGTGCCTCGAATCTACCTCAGCCGAAAAGGCAGACTCAAGGCAACATAAAGGCAAGCTCACCCTCAGCTTTTTACCCTACGAGGACAGAGAGGGCCTCTCTCCGCCTATCTCTAAAAAGATGTCCAATAGACTCGAGATGACCTATTAATGGATACTCGATTTTAGGCTAGTAAATAAATAGAAAAGAAATATTTGATGAATGACTAGGTTTTCTAAAGGTCAGAGTGGGACCAAGGAAGGTACGAGCGTAAAAATTAAATCAAAGACAGCGTATTATCTCATGAGGCAAGATAGTGCAAGAGGTTTAGCATTCAAATTGAAATTATATGGAGTGGAAAGATCAACAGAGGTTGACAAGGGCATAATAGATGAATCCTTATCAAACTAAGAATTTACACAAAACATGAAAGCCTCGCATTACGCAGCAAAGAACCGGATTCGCACATCCGTCTCACTTAAAAGCTTTCAATTAGAAATGATTATGAATGAAATGTAAAACATTACAAGATACATATGAAACAGTAAGAAAACACTTATGCTAAACTCATACCACAGGAATCTCAGGAATCAAAGCTGCATCATTTCATTAAAACCTCTGCCAAAACTGTACAATGCAAACGCTGGGTTTTTCCTCCACACGTTTCCCCAGAACTCCCCCCTTTACAAATGATTTAAAATACAATAAATACCTTCAAAGGTGTGATAAAAAACTGATAAAAATAAGGCGCTGTTTAAACTGAAATTACAAATATAGAAAAGAGCGATTCATCTATTCTAAAAACAGAACAGCGTTCCCCTATTCCACTTTGAAAATCTCTGATGACCAATGAAAAAGGCGTAGCATGGATCCCATTACATTGTGACTAAAGACAAAAATAGGCTTCCGCTCCTATTTCTCTACATCTTGTTTCTCTTCAACAGGTACAACCTCTCCAAATTTGTCCTTGGTAGTTTGACCACGGTTTTCATCTTCAACCATTGAAACAACAAGAGTTGTCTCCCCTGCATCTGCAACATGGACTAACACGTTGTTGTTCAGTGCACTGACATTGTTGGGCATGGAATTCTGAACATCTTCTTCTGGTGAAGTTTCGCAGAAAGTAGATATTGCAGGCACCCCACTTGTTTTGCACCTCAGACAAAGCCAAGTATTTTCAATTGTACACTCCGGGTTAAATTCAACACAGATGGCATGATACCAAAGATCGCATGAGTCACATGCAACAGAAGTATCAAGAGATGAAACTCCAGCTCATACCCTGCAGCCATCTCCATCCAAACAGATAATTTCCTCTTCATCAATATAATACGATGGAAAGGAAAGTGCATTGTTTTTCCCATAGACATACCAATTTTGATCGCTCTCTGTTCCTCCAACAGCACAAAGATTAATCTGTTTATTACTGCCACCAATCGTGTCATAGACGAGGAGACACGTAATGATCTCAAATTGAGCTTTACAAAGGGGACGAAGATTGGTAATGATTTCCCAGTTATCTATGCATGTAAAACAGAACCAGTGATCGCAACATTCAAGGACCCCATGATCAATAACTTCCCACATCTTTCAGTTTCAGCATCAGCATCATTGAGCATCGAAGTGCCTTCAGTGAGTATGTCCTTCATCACAGTACAATGAGTATCATGCAAAATGCTTGCCCCTTATTTTGCTCTGTGCATGCACTGCCAAAATCTTGCCTGACATTGTGGGTGACAAAAGGAAATAAGAAAGCCTGAATTGGCCTTGGCCGGCCCTTCGTGCTGCTTCCGGTTTCTGCCTGTTCTAGTTGTCGAGATATGCCTTCAAATACAAGAAAACCATGGAAGTCTGATTTGAGTGTAAAACTTGGAGCCTGAAACATCTCATCCTTCAAAATTGAAAATAATAATAGCTCCGAAGGTAAATAACGAGGCCCTGAATTGTCTGAAACACCTCATCTTGGTGCTCTATTTCCCAGTGAAATCAAAAACTCTAGGTGACATAACAAAGGAACCTCTCATATCAGATATACAAACTGAATTGCAGAAAACTGTGTCGAAGGAGTAATCATTTGTGACCATATCCAAAGATTCTAGAATTAATGCATAAAACGCCGCCGGCATCTTGCAGATCCAATTTCTTCATAATCTGCCTTTGTCACACACAGAGATTCAAACTTAGGGCTAGCTGCCAATAATGATCCTCCTCTCCATGCACCTAACATTGGCTCTTCTTGTGTCACAATTTTTACTTTATAGTCATCACAAACAAGAGGTTGCAGTTCCTGTTCCAGCCTTGCTTTGTTCGCTGTTGTCATGATCAGCGTTTTGTTTGGCATCGAAGCCTTCGCCAGAGCAATTTCCAGCTCGTTTGGATTTTTGCTGAGCAATGGGCGCTCCATTGGTATTTGGAGAAAAATAAAGTAAACTCCATTGAGTTTTTATGGAGCAAAGATGAGTTTGGCCTTTGGGGCTCTGTGCGCCGCGTGCCAGGTCAACGCGCTGCGCCGACTCTGTGCGCCGCACCTGTGGCAAAACACACTATGTAAAGGCGCCCAATGCGCCACGCAATTGATTTCAACACAGTTCCAGCTTTCAAACCACTGACTCCGCCTTCCACGATCTTTTAAGCGTATGCTTTTCACATATACAATTGGAAATTGCCTGGCAGTTAAAATCTGTGTTTTCTTTATGAATCTGAAGATTTAGATGACAAGAACACAATTTCCCCAAGAATTTTCAAATTCTGTGCTAGAGATCGGCTTGCTAGTCCAGGCACACGAACTCTCTGTACTCAGGAATATTGTTTTTCCCCTTGACTGCCATTTAGAAACACGTCGATCAGTTACACCCATGTTTACTTTCTCTCCCCATCGATTATTTTCCCATCACGCTCTTGCTTAATAAGTCTCAACAGCGAATTCTTCACTTGAATCCGCATTTCATGATCATAGAGAATATCATGGAATAACAGGCGTCCAACTTATGTAAGTGTGGGCAGGGAGCGCCTTGGAATGAAGATGAATTCCAAATGGCGAAAAAGCCTTTCCATGTACCGGACCATCACTTTGTAAATTTCCCATCTCCTAACAAGTTCTCTCAACATTAACTCCTCATTACTCTGAACTTTACTTACAGCTGGTAAAACTTCAGAAGCGATGTACTCTTTGATTGAATCACTGTATTTTTCATACACTTATTCTGATGGTCTATGCATGTTGTGGATAGTAGTATAAAGCATCACGAACTCCTCTACTGTCAACACATTGCTCGAATACCGAAGGATCTGAATCACTTGGATGACTGTCAGATGATGAAGCTATAGAGTATGAGTCCAGAGAAAGCTGCATTCGAGGTAGTCCATGATGGAAGACTTTAAAATACAAATTTATTACAAAAAACAAATTTGACGATTTCTTCTCCAAAACAGAGTTTTGGAGAAGAAATATCCTCGAGCGTTATTGACAATGAAGATCTTGAAATGAAAACTCATGGAGATATCCTCATGGCCTGCGGGCATTTATTCAACATTTCTGAAGA
Organism: Pinus albicaulis; assembly: GCA_034641835.2. Classification (NCBI taxonomy): domain Eukaryota; kingdom Viridiplantae; phylum Streptophyta; class Pinopsida; order Pinales; family Pinaceae; genus Pinus; species Pinus albicaulis. The sequence goes on from CM076580.1 coordinate 1,815,636,431, forward strand.
CCAAACCCTAGACTGAGAAACTGAAAATGACATCTAAAACATGAAATGAAATAAGAGAAATGATCTCTGACGGAGGACTGACAAGACCGAGTCTAACATTGGCTCCAATGGGGATGGTAGCTCCAGCTCCGTGGAGGTGCCAAGAACAGCAGATCTTTGGAAGAGCAGACAGTGCCTTCATCCATTGGGCAATGGAGTCCATTATTTCAAGAAATCGACACGATTAATTTATTAACTGGAAACTGACTCACAAATGACTCATGACTGACTAAAACAAGTATTTACAAATTTAAAAAAAAAAGGCAGCAGTCCATCAAGATTGAAAGCATGATGACAACCACCTGCATACTGATGAAATATGTACAACTATGTATAGTGGGCCTTCCAATGTAACCAATCAAGCAGATGTGAGAAGGATGTTTCTTGATAGTGCTTCCACCAAAACACAGATGTAATTGCTGGCAGCCATACATGCGCATAATGAATCTGGTTATGTAAAAGAAAATTTGATCGATCATTCAGACTGAAAAACATTTCCATGTACGTTGCAATAGGATCGCAAAAGCCAGATTCTGTTTTCTGCCCCAACTCCGCAATACATACTTCCAGTTGCACACTGTCAATGCAAACATCCATAGGCAGCTCTATTGTTTCTTGTTTTGAAGGAGGGAGAGTTTCCAAGAAATTTTTGGGATCTCGAAATTCATATGATTGGATCTGATCGTTTAAATACTGAATCTCCTTCTCAACTCTTTCAACAAGTAACTCACAGAAACCAGTTTTAGCTTCAGGAGGAAACTTCAGAGATCTCAAACATTGAAGCACGACAATGAAAAATACTTCATCAATTTCAAAATCCACTAACTGATCTCTAACTTCTTTTAAAGCTTCACAAAACGCAGGGTCTGCCACATACCCTACCATTGCATGAATGGATCAGTGAGCACTGGGATCTCTGGATTGAGTTGGAGTCGCTAGGTGAATGTTTCAGCCTTCATATGTCTGATCGTTGTCCACCATCAACAATCAGATCTGAACTTGATACATGTACTGGGGTAAAACACAAGGCAAATGTCATGTTCACAAGCTATACCGGAGATCGACTGAAGCAGTGTTTATCTACTTCCGCTAATGCAAGGCAAAAGCGTTTCGAAAGCTACCTGGCGTGACTTCAGACTCCGTCTGTAACTTATGAAGAAAATAACATCAACAAGCAAACCAATTCTTCCCCAGTATGGTCGCCACTATGTTAGCGCTCGAATCTACCTTAGGCTGAAAAAGGCAGGACTCAAGGAAACATCAAACCAAGCTCAGCCTCATAGCTAGCCCTACGAGGACAGGAGAGGGCTCTCTCCGGCCTATCTCGGCAAAAGATGTCCAATAGGACCTGAGATGACCTATTAATGGATACTTATTTTAGGCTAGTAAATAAATAGAAAAGAAATATTTGATGAATGACTGGGTTTTCTGGGCTGTATGGGACCAAGGAATAGAATGAGCAGAAAAATTAAATCAAAGACACAGATTATCTCATGAGGCAAGATAGGCAAGAGGTTTAGCATTCAAATTGAAATTATATGGAGTGGAAAGACTGCTGAGAGGTTGACAAGGGCATAATAGATGAATCCTTATCAAACAGAAGAAATTACACAAAAACATGAAAAGCTTTCCCAAGGCAGAGCAGTAAACTGGATTTTTCCCTTCTCACTTAAAAGCTTTCAATTATAAATGATTATGAATGAAATGTAAAACATTACAAGATACATATGAAACAGTAAGAAAACACTTATGCTAAACTCATACCACAGGAATCTCAGGAATCAGAGCTGCATCATTTCATTAAAACCTCTGCCAAAACTGTACAATGTAAACGCTGGGTTTTTCCTCCACACGTTTCCCCAGAACTCCCCCCTTTACAAATGATTTACAATACAATAAATACCTTCAAAGGTGTGATAACAAACTGATAAAAATAAGGCGTTGTTTAAACTGAAATTACAAAGATAGAAAAGAGCGATTCATCTATTCTAAAAACAGAACAACGTTCCCCTATTCCACTTTGAAAATCTATGATGACCAATGAAAAAGGCGTAGCGTGGATCCCATTACATTGTGACTAAAGAAAAAAATATGCTTCCGTTCCTATTTCTCTGCATCTTGTTTCTCTTCAACAGGTACAACCTCTCCAAATTTTTCCTTGGTAGTTTGACCACGGTTTTCATCTTCAACCATTGAAACAACAAGAGCTGTCTCCCCTGCATCTGCAACATGGACTAACACGTTGTTTTTCAGTGCACTGACATTGTTGGGCATGGAATTCTGAACATCTTCTTCTGGTGAAGTTTCGCAGACAGCAGATATTGAAGGCACCCCACTTGTTTTGCACCTCGGACAAAGCCAAGTATTTTCAATTGTACACTCCGGGTTAAATTCAACACAGATGTCATGATACCAGAGATCGCATGAGTCACATGCAACAGAAGTATCAAGAGATGAAACTCCAACTCATACCCTGCAGCCATCTCCATCCAAACAGATAATTGCCTCTTCATCAATATAATACGATGGAAAGGAAAGTGCATTGTTTTTCGCATAGACATACCAATTTTGATCGCTCTCTGTTCCTCCAACAGCACAAAGATTAATCTGTTTATTACTGCCACCAATCGTGTCATAGACGGGGAGACACGTAATGATCTCAAATTGAGCTTTACAAAGGGGATGAAGATTGGTAATGATTGCCCAGTTATCTATGCATGTAAAACAGAACCAGTGATCGCAACAGTCAAGGACCCCACGATCAATAACTTCCCACATCTTTCAGTTTCAGCATCAGCATCATTGAGCATCGAAGTGCCTTCAATGAGTATGTCCTTCATCACAGTACAATGAGTATCATGCAAAATGCTTGCCCCTTATTTTGCTCTGTGCATGCACTGCCAAAATCTTGCCTGACATTGTGGGTGACAAAAGGAAATAAGAAAGCCTGAAATTGGCCTTGGCCAGCCCTTCGTGTTGTTTCCGGTTTCTGCCTGTTCTAGTTGTCGGGATATGCCTTCAAATACAAGAAAACCATGGAAGTCTGATTTGAGTGTAAAACTTGGAGCCTGAAACATCTCATCCTTCAAAATTGAAAATAATAATAGCTTCGAAGGTAAATAACGAGGCCCTGAATTGTCTGAAACACCTCATCTTGGTGCTCTGTTTCCCAGTGAAATCAAAAACTCTAGGTGACATAACAAAGGAACCTCTCATATCATATATACAAACTGAATTGCAGAAAACCTGTGTCGAAGGAGTAATCATTTGTGACCATATCCAAAGATTCTGGAATTAATGCATAAAACGCCGCCGGCATCTTGCAGATCCAATTTCTTCATAATCTTCCTTTGTCACACACAGAGATTCAAACTCAGGGCTAGCTGCCAATAATGATCCTCCTCTCCATGCACCTAACATTGGCTCTTCTTGTGTCACAATTTTTACTTTATAGTCATCACAAACAAGAGGTCGCAGTTCCTGTTCCAGCCTTGCTTTGTTCGATGTTGTCATAATCATCGTTTTGTTTGGCATCGAAGCCTTTGCCAGAGCAATTTCCAGCTCGTTTGGATTTTTTCTGAGCAATGGGCGCTCCATTGGTATTTGGAGAAAAATAAAGTAAACTCCATTGAGTTTTTATGGAGCAAAGATGAGTTTGGCCTTTGGGGCTCTGTGCGCTGCGTGCCAGGTCAACGCGCCGCGCCGACTCTGTGCGCCGCACCTGTGGAAAAACACACTATGTAAAGGCGCCCAATGCGCCGCGCAATTGATTTCAACGCAGTTCCGGCTTTCAAACCACTGACTCCACCTTCCACGATCTTTTAAGCGTATGCTTTTCACATATACAATTGGAAATTGCCTGGCAGTGAAAATCTGTGTTTTCTTTATGAATCTGAAGATTTAGATGACAGGAACACAATTTCCCCAAGAATTTTCAAATTCTGTGCTAGAGATCGGCTTTCTAGTCCAGGGGCACGAACTCTCTGTACTCAGGAATACCGTTTTGCCCCTTGACTGCCATTTAGAAACACGTCGATAAGTTACACCCATGTTTACTTTCTCTCCCCATCGATTATTTTTCCATCACGCTCTTGCCTAATAAGTCTCAACAACGAATTCTTCACTTGAATCCGCATTTCGTGATCATAGAGCATATCATGGAATAACAGGTGTCCAACTTATGTAAGTGTGGGCAGGGAGCGCCTTGGAATGAAGATGAATTCCAAATGGCGAAAAATCCTTTCCATGTACCGGACCATCACTTTGTAAATTTCCCATCTCCTAACAAGTTCTCTCAACATTAACTCCTCATTACTCTGAACTTTACTTATAGCTGGTAAAACTTCAGAAGCGATGTACTCTTTGATTGAATCACTGTATTTTTCATACACTTCTTCTGATGGGCTATGCATGTTGTGAATAGTAGTATAAAGCATCACGAACTCCTCTACTGTCAACACATTGCTCGAATACCGGAGGATCTGAATCACTTGGATGACTGTCAGATGATGAAGCTATAGAGTATGAGTCCAGAGAAAGCTGCATTCGAGGTAGTCCATGATGGAAGACTTTAAAATACAAATTTATTACAAAAAACAAATTTGACGATTTCTTCTCCAAAACAGAGTTTTGGAGAATAAATATCCTCGAGCGTTATTGACGATGAAGATCTTGAAATGAAAACTCATGGAGATATCCTCATGGCCTGCGGGCATTTATTCAACATTTCTGAAGACCAAACCCTAGACTGAGAAACTGAAAATGACATCTAAAACATGAAATGCAATAAGAGAAATGATCTCTGACGGAGGACTGACAAGACCGAGTCTAACAACCCCTATATTATAGGTTGTTTACACCACTAGCTATGCTTTCACATTCTGTTCTTGTCTTTTCTTTACCATTTTTTCTTTGCTTTCTTTCTGATGTCTTCTTCTGAGACACCTTCATCATCAACCTTCTTAAGTTTTTGATTTCTATGTCCAGGTTATCTTCTGACTGGTAACCACTCTGCCACTTGTTGTTATTTCCAATTTCTGCTGCAAATATTGTTGTAGATATTGGTCCAAATACTCTTCTAGATATTGCTTCAAATACTCTTGTAGATATTACTCCAAATACTCTTATAGATATTGTTGCCTCTCTAAATTTCTGAATATCTCTTAAGATATCTCTCTCTACAACATCCTTCTTCTGTTTACTACCTGCAAATTTACTTTCAAAAAATAAATTATCTTCTGATTCTTTAACTACAGTAACATACTCATTCATTCTTCTTTGTATACTAGTAAGCATAATCAATTTTGGAAAACTAGTATCTGATCCTGCCTCTGCCACAACTTCAGACATTTCCACTTTATTATCTACAATTATTTTCTCTTGTCCAAATGTTTCCAGCAAACATTTCAGCCATTCCCTTTGTACTTGTTTCATCTCAAACATATCATCAATATGCTGCAATTCAATTTTAGCATAACCTTCTTCTTCTTCCTTGAAAACCTTCAGTGATTGTCCTTCACCTTCTTGACTGATTCTGACAGTCAATTCAACTTCTTCAAACTCTGTATTTTCATCCTTTATCAGAATAGAATTCTGATTCTCCACCACTATGACAGTTCTAAGGGTCTGTCCTATAGTCTTCTCTTGGCCAATAAAATAAGCCAATTCCTTATTGTCATCAACAATAACAAGTTCCTTCATATGAGACATGCCTGTCTCACCTTCCTTGTAGATGCTCTCCTTATTAAGTAAGGAATCTATGGGTTCCTTCCACTGCAACAATTCATCTTGATTCAAGACAACTCCAAGAGATAGATTTCCTTCTGCAACACCTATATACACAATCAAATTATCAATTTCAAAATCACAATAGGGCGAAAAAGTGAAGCTGGGTTACACTTTTGTGAGAATCGGGAGTTGAAATTTTTTTTCGGCAATAGTTCGGCCGAACTCGTGATTCCATTTAGACTGACGGCTTACTGACGGCGCGGGCAAACATAATTTTTGCCGGAGATTGGAAAACCGGAAACTAAAGTTCGGCCGAACTATTTTCTATAAATAAATCCCCCGCGAAGTATTGCGGTTACCGATTTCATTGTTCCCGCGTTCTTTCTCTGTCGCTGTTGCACCTCGTCGCCGCGCTGGTGTCCCTGTCACCGCAGCTTCTCGTCGCCGTGCCACAACTCCTCGTCGCCGCGCTCTTCGTTCCACGGGTATGTCACTATCTATGCAGCTTTGAACACATGTATAAGCTAGTCTTGTAACACTGTAAATTGATTAGAGCTTCATAACTACCTGTAATTAGTGTAACGATTTCACTTATTATGTAAATGACATGGAACTCTATTCTATGTAAGCTCATTGATACTAGTGTTCTATGTTGTATCTATACAGTAAGTGTGTTTGCTCTTTACTTCTTAGAGATAGTGTGGTCATTTATCATAGCTCTTGTATTTTGATCATTACAATCAAAAGATTCATCCCTTTCATCATCTGTATCTGAAGTCTCTGAACCTCTTTTGTAATACCAGTTCTTCCATGTCAGTAAGTTCTCAAGAAAATCTGAAATAGACAGCCAACGCATTCCTCAATTGCCTATATCCAAGTTTCTCAGATTTTGACTTTTGCAAATAATTTATATATTAATCCTAATCTTCGCATGCAGAGACTGTTCAATCAATTTTCCAAAATTTTGGGCATCAAAACCACTCTTATTTGTTGCAGGTTTTATTGATTCTTTATTTTTTAATAATTATTAAACAAACTTAGGTGCTTGAAATTGGGTGTTATTTATTCAACTAGAAATGTACCACTGTTCGCTCTGCTGATTTAAGTGTTGAGGCCAAGTCTTACTATGTTACTGAATAAGTTGAATTTGAGATTTGTCATACCGTTGGAACAAATTTTTAATCATGCATACCGTACCTTCGTTCAAAAAGGGAGAACATTGGGACCAAGAAGGGTGCATGTTCATAACTTCATAAGCACGCATTTCGTTTCAAATAGAAAGCATCCAAACATCTGGTTTCCCTCTTCTTTTTCTATTCTCTTCTATAGGCTTTTCAATGATCATAATCAGGTAGAGAAATAGTTATACAACTGAACAATAATAGAGCCACGCAGAATGTTACATGAGATCGACTTCATTGGGTTCATGTTCAGCTTAAAAATTAGAAGTACAGCTAACCTAATTTCACCTAAGCAAAACCTTAGCCAGTTCAATTTGTGTTGTTTAATTTACAAACGAATATTACATCATGGAAGTTGTTTAATTACTGAGTTTTTACCAATTATACATTGAACAAAAGCTTGAAAAGGGTTTCTATTATTCTATCTGAGATGGATCTTATAATATCTTATAATCTGGTTATGTTTGTTGTGATGCTACATAAAATTTTTCAATAACGTTATGACTCCAAATTCAGGCTTCTGTGATCCATACTTGTAGATTTCCATTGATCCATACTTGCAGACTTCCATTGAATACTTGCAGATTTTTTTATTTTAATCAAATTAAGATACTGTTTCTTTTTTTCCTTGAAAATACAGGTATCTGTTCTCCATGTACTTATCTGACAGGGTCCAACAATACCTTTCTGTACTACAATGATCTTCCCACAGGTCTAACTGTAGTCGCTCAAAAATAGAAATGCCATCTATTTTTTATTACCATAAAGAGATCACAATCTATCTTCTTAAGGGTGTATGCCTACAAAGAATTTTACGACAGCATATTGCACTTCTTAATTCTTTATAAAACTAGATTTTTTTTACTCAAGATAATCTTAATTGACATAATTTTGTTTGATTTATTAAGATTTTGAATTTTGGGTTTACTTAATACTTCAAAACACAGGGAACACCAATTAAACTACCCCTGTGAGCTTCAAAAATACCATTTTAAAATAAATAATAAAAGATATATTTAAATCCCCTAAATATTCAATCATGGAACTTTTATGTCAAAAGAAAGATATCAAAATATGGAATGCTAGAAATTTTATGAAGAAAATGTTTAAGAAACCAATAGAATATACTGAGTTAATGTAGGTTAGAAAGCTCACTTGCTCTGAAAGAATAGACCTCAACTTGTTTTCATGCATTGCTTTGTGCAGCTCTATGCGCTTCAGTATAACTGAGTCTTGCAGTTCTGAAATTTTTGTCCATGCACCGTAAAGAATTTTCTGTTCCAAAGATTAAAGCTCAAGCTTCACTTTTGTTCCTAAGCTTAGTTAAATTTGCAAATTCTATTAAAAATAAAAAACTAAACATTTAAGTATTTATAGAAGAATTATATACATATATTCAATGTTATAAGCATCAAAAAGTTTAAAAGAATTTTTGAAAAAAACTTTACACCCCAAATCTTAAACTGTGTAAGAAAGAAACTTATAATTTCAATGTTCTTATTCAAAAATTTTCATTGAATGTTTAAAGTTCCATTTTCTTTTTCTTTCAACTATGTTGAATTTAGTTTTTAGTTATATTTTTAATGTTGGAGAAAATAACTATTTAGTTCATGTGTAATTAGATTAGTGATTTCATGTGTTAGGGTTGTGGATTCAGGCATTGAAACAACACACCATGATATTTCAAATTTAAAAATGATGGTTTGAGTCCTAGGTAGCTTAGAATCCTATTTGTTTTCAAAATAAGGATGCACTCCCATTTGATTCTCACGATTAGGTTGTAATCATGAAGCTCTCGCTCAAGAGTGGACCTTCCCAAAATCTTGTGACGTCTTGTCACAAACAAAACCATCAAACTGAAAACACATCATGCAAGAAACATAGCTCGCTGACATATCATTTTTCTCCTTCAAAGAAAAAAAATTTCACATCATGTGAATATCTCCATGTACTCTTACATATTGGTGTAGAAAACCATCAACCAAACACAAGTCGACAAAACATGCCTCTTCAAACAACTGACTCTCAAGTCAAATAATAGAGCTCATGTACAAATTTCCATATTTTTTGCATTTAAGTGTGTCAACATAACTCTACTTTCAACATCTTGCTTCATGCAACATGCACCATACTTTCAATTTGCAAAGAAATTCATGAAACATCAAAATACATGCTAGGCCTTAATTGGATAAGAAATCTAACCATCTGCTAGCAAACCATTTCAATGGCGATTCTTTTAGTTGCACTTCATCATGTGAATCATATTGACACTCATCGATTATGAAATCCTCTTTTCCATTCTTGTCATTATCTCATTCCACCTTCTTCAAATGTTGTGGATGACTTGTTGGATACAAAGTCCAACACTTGTCCAACATCTATAAACATTATGATTATTCAAACCACAAAAGGAACATGCAAGTTCTTTTCCAAATCTTATGTGAATATTTACCATATTTATCATAATCAAAAGAAATTTGATTAGAGGCAAATTTATACCTTGAACATTCATCGTTGTCGCCTTCTTGAGGAGGTTAATTTGATGAGGTAGTGGCTCTCCTCTGAATACTAGCAATGAATTCAATGACTCTAGAGCTTTCAACATCCTCTTCTTTTACATTCTCATTAGCTGCATGATTATTAACATCTTCTTGCAAAGTGGGTGTCAAACTTTTCCATTCAACATGAATACACCAAACACAAATTGACAAAACATGCCTCTTCAAACAACTGACTCTCAAGTCAAATAGTAGAGCTCAGGTACAAATTTCCATATTTGTTGCATTTAAGTGTGTCAACGTAACTCTACTTTCAACATCTTGCTTCATGCAACATGCACTATACTTTGAATTTGCAAAGAAATTCACGAAACATCAAAATACATTCAAGGCCTTAATTAGATAAGAAATCTAACCATTCAACTTAGTTCCCATTCAACTCCATCCACCAGGTTGTAGAGGATTCCAAGCCTAATTTCATAAAAAGTAAGTTGGGGATGATCACATTGACTTGCTTGATGACATGTCTATGAAGATTAATTGCCTTGAACTATTTTTTTGCGTATGGAAAGAGACACATTCCCATGTCTGAGCATGAAAATGTTCTTTGATATTGTTAATGCCTCTAGTGTTTACTTCTACAAGTTCTATAGGCAGAGTCTGTAAAGGGCCAGGTAGCCTCTGGATGTCATCTTTTATGAAAGGTGACATATCTAGTAAATGCCCCTACAGTCAATCTCTGGAATGGATCCAAATAGAAGTTCTTCATTTTAATATCCGTAAAACACAACTACTTTAAGGTAAACTATGTACATGTGTCATTTCTTCCACAAACTAAAGTGTATAAGTAGGAAATTTTATACCAAGTATGCTCCCACCATGTAAAGCGCAATTTGGTGAAATTATCATTTTTATAATATCTTTTTCGATTAAATTTAGTTTCACACATGATCAATTATTGCTTTGAAAGTTGTGTTCTACATAATTTGTGTACACTAAATTACAAATTGATTTTTTGAAATCTATTTTGTGTAAATTTCGACCAATAGATATATATCATGGAGGATGAACAACGAAGATCAGCCGAATCCCATATGGAGGTTCAGGGATCAGGGAATGTTCACGGTATTTAAATATAATCTTAAATCTCCATACATGTGTGTACATATGGAATTGATTTTTTTATTAACTTTGTGAGTGAAATTAGTTGTTAATAAGTTTCATATTTTAATTTTTAGGAGGCAAGAGGAGAAGGGTTTCTACTCCATCCATGGAGCGTGTCCAAGGTTCAACCGGTCGAGGTATGAGTGGTAGCAGGTTGCGGGAAGGGGGTGATATTTATTCCCCAGAAGGCCAATCAACGGCTGCCGGTTCTCAACAGGGTCACTGTGGTTCTGGTTCTCAACAGCGTCATTCTGGGGTTGGTTCTCAGCAGGGTCATGTTGGAGATGATGTTAACCAACAACATCAAGGTTGACATCAATTTCAATATTTTTTCATTAAATTTGTGCAACTTTTTTTACACGTGTTTTTTCTAATATACGAAATTTTATATATATTGATGCAGAGGCTGAAAATGTTCGAGCCAGTGGTCAAAATAGACGCAGGGCAGCGCGCTACATTCAAGAAGAAGGCTGTCAACCCAGCACAAATTATCCGGCTGAGATTACTGATATACCATGGGAAACGAACATGGCGGAATGCACCTTACAAGGTGTCAAAGCCTTCATGCAAAATTGCAAAGAGATCTCAAGGCTTTGTCTCTACCTCCTGAGAGTAGACAAAGCCTCGAAATAGTTACACATTCATTGGGTGAAATGGTAAAGGTGTACAGAAATTTGGGGCCAACGACTAATTAGTTTGTAGAACTGATGAGAAAGAGAAAAGAAACAGTGATAGGTCCCGATAAATGGCAAGACATAAAACAAAGAGTTACAAGATAAAATGCCAAGTCAATGTTTAATTATAAGGAAGGGCCAAAAAGAAAAATGTTGAAGGTGCAGTATTTCAAGCACCCAGAAAAAGCTGCTTATTTTTATGACCGACATCTTGTGGCCTTTGGAAGGCTTCCATGGAACGATGAGGTTCCTGTTTATTTTTCACAAATGTTTTATGCAGAATTTTTTTTGGGTATGAAACCCGACTACAATGACCTTCCTTCAGAATTTTTTGGCCCGGGGAGAGGTCGATTATATCAACATAAGGGCGCTAAGCGAGATGTGGAGTTGCCTCGCCCTGAGCCGCCATTGGTGAGTCGACCGTTTCGAGTCGAAACCCTGCGATCAGAGATGGATGCGACTTCTCAAATAAGTCGTGAAGCAAGAGATGTTATGATCGACAATGTTCATAGCAGATTGAGTGGAGTCGATATTTGTTTAAATCGACAAAGAGCACGTGAAAATGCACGTGCCAATTTTGTTTATCGTACAGATGAGGAGATTTACAACATGAATGTTGAAGATCTCCAAACATATGCAATAAATTGTTGCAATGGTCTGCAAGACCTAATTTTCGTGAGGAAGAGGGCACCAGAACGGTATGTGTTAGTGACCTTAGGGTTTGAAATTATATTTACATATACATGTGTACAATTTGTAATAAATACATGTGTATGTACATGTATACATTTATTTGTATGTGTACATTAATCTAACAAAAATGTATGATTGTATGTTAAAACACCATTTGTAGTTCTCAGGCATGATGCGTGATGAAAATGTTAATATTACGTTCGGGACCTCTGGCTCAAACGATGCAGATGGGTCTGACCATCATGATATGTTGGCACATGTATGTTAGTGTTTTTTAAGTGACTCTAAAATAAATAATTGTTGCCACACATGTACATGTATGTATATATATAATTTGATAAAAAATTTTAACAGGTACCGATTCCGTCTGATGTTTTTGGGATGGCGGTACCTTCTTCTTCCTTAGGAGATATACCTTCTACTTCATTGGGAGATGTGCCACAAGTATGGACAATTTTTCACAAGTTCAAAATTTATGTTACCTCAAAAAGTTCCATTAAAAATTGAGATATATAGAGAGAGAGATCTATATTTTGATTTATTTAAATTTTTTTGAATTTAGGTTCCTATAGAAGATTTTTTTAATCTGGGGACTCTAGCGACGGAGATAGGAACATCCACAACATTTGAACAAGTTGTCTTTAGTTCTTTTTTTTAATATTATTGAAAATAAGTTTATATATGTACACGTGCATTTTCATTTGAAAGTTTTTAATTTATATATATATATATATATATATATATATATATTTAACTGTACATGTATATTGTACAATTTACCACTGCAGATGTTTCTATGGCAGAACCTGTTCATCAAATGGAGAGGGAACCTTACGAGGTATTGCATGATTTTTTTGTTATATTTTGTTTTTTACATGAAGTTCTAGATATATATATTCTCATTCATTTTTAAAACTTCAAATTTTAATGTTCAAGTACATGTGCATTATGTATGTAGGTTTCCTATTCACAGGATAGGGCGCTACCCGAGACCCAGACGCTAGATCCTCCATTTGATGGACAAGATTTACAGTAGATTTGATTTCAAAATTTATATGGTTTTAAAATTTGTTAAACTTGATACAGTTTGATACTCAAGTGAGATTTACAATTTTTGGACATATTTTATTACAATGTTATTATATAATTTGTTTTATTTAATTTTTGGATGGTTTTAGTACTTTTGGCATTTGAATGTGAAGTAATGTTGTCATCTGAATTACATTTGACATGTGATATTTAATGTTAAATGTTTTTGTTGGATAGTTGAATTATAATTGGCATGGCATATGAAGTTTTTAAAACTACATGAATGATAGAATGTGAACCTACATTTGCACATGTGGTAAATTGAAATGTTACTTGTAACAAGACAATCCCCATTGATTTCATTACAATATATGTTGATTTCTGATTTGATATAATTGCATGTATGATGGTACATTACTTGTAAAGTCATTGGATTAATAGTGTTCATTGATTTCAGTGTAAGCGCAAAAAATTATTGACAATGTAGAGCGATTTTTGTGTTATAATAATTAAACCTAATAATATTGGAGAGCAAGAGAGACTTGAGGTATGGTGTTTACTACAAGAGTTCGAGCTAAATATTTAAATGGTTTACCTATGTGTTGATTTCTGATTTGATATAATTGCATGTATGATGGTACATTACTTGTAAAGCCATTGGATTAATAGTGTTCATTGATTTAGTGTATGCGCAAAAAAATATTGACAATGTAGAACGATTTTTGTGTTATAATAATTAAACCTAATAATATTGGAGAGCAAGAGAGACTTGAGGTATGGTGTTTACTACAAGAGTTCGAGCTAAATATTTCAATGGTTTGTACCTATGTGTTGATTTCTGATTTGATATAATTGCATGTATGATGGTACATTACTTGTAAAGTCATTGGATTAATAGTGTTCATTGATTTCAGTGTAAGCGCAAAAAATTATTGACAATGTAGAACGATTTTTGCGTTATAATAATTAAACCTAATAATATTGGAGAGCAAGAGAGACTTGAGGTATGGTGTTTACTACAAGAGTTCGAGCTAAATATTTAAATGGTTTGTACCTATGTGTTGATTTCTGATTTGATATAATTGCATGTATGATGGTACATTACTTGTAAATTCAATGGATTAATAGTGTTCATTGATTTTAGTGTAAGCGCAAAAAATTATTGACAATGTAGAACGATTTTTGTGTTATAATAATTAAACCTAATAATATTGGAGAGCAAGAGAGACTTGAGGTATGGTGTTTACTACAAGAGTTCGAGCTAAATATTTAAATGGTTTATGGTTTATGATTTTTACTTTATTTTTAATATAATCGATACGAAAAGATGACAAAACTAATAAGGGTGACAATAAGAATAGAAGTTCAGAAAATAGTTTAAGATTGATCACAAGAATTAAGAGAATGTCTCGGTCCATCATTGGTATGGCTTGTGCTGCAACCATGAAGTCTCGTCCCAACACCATAGAATGATCATCCATGTCAATGACTCTTAAGTTTATCTTTCCAAACCATGACCCTACTCTCACATGTGTGCCTTTCATGACACCAGTCACTACTTTCATCCTCGAATTGACTGCCTTGAAAGCACTCAACTCTTTCTCCATGCTAGCCTTCCTCTTTCTAAGAGATGAAGCTGCCTTTCAACTTAGGAAGCTATGGGTAGCCCCCGTGTCTATCAAAGCAGAGAAATTTTTCCCATGTACGGTTGTAGACATGAATCTCAAGTCCAAGGAACTTTCATCATCATTCCTCCTCCTTGTCTTGCGCCTTACTTCCACAATCTTCTTCAACATTTCCTCTTCCAATATGTCTTTCGAACTAGCCCTTGGCTTAACAGTCCTTTTCACATATCTCTTCTCATGAAGCTCCATAGAACAATCCGATCCTGGGTCTGCTTGAATTGGTTCAAGCTCTTTCCTTTTCAAATTATGTCTAATTGCTCCAATACGACATATATTGACTCCTTCCAAACGAAGTGCACCAATCCTCATAGTGTGGTCTTCTTCTTTTCCAAGTGTGCCAACACATGCATTTTCTTTCTTCAAACAAATAGGTTTCGGATCAAGAAAGTCCCTCTTGATCTTATCTTCCATGTTCTTGACTTTAGCCTGCAATGTGGTGCTTCTTTCCTTCAAGTGAGCCCTTTCCATAAAGATTTCTTGAAGTCTTTGTTCACCTTGTCGTATCTCCATGTGAAGCTTTTCAATTTCAGCAGTTTGTCCAGATAGTCCATCCTTGGAATTTCTTGGGTGAAAAACCAAGTAGGTTGAACCAACTTTGGTCTAGTGCATTGGAATTCATTAAAGAATTGGTCATTGGAGCTGCTTCAAGCTAGGAGTGAGCATCGTCACCAACCTACGTTGAATATTTTACACTCCCTATGGTGAATGATACTTTAAATTGATTGACAGTCTAAGACTTTCGAATTTTTCCGAATGCCAAATGATCTTACAAAGTTAGTATTTATAATATCCTAGTAGGTCATTCGGTGACAACTTTTACCGGAAACTTGAAACAACTTTGGCATGTGATATTTAATTTGTTAAATGTTTTTGTTGGATAGTTGAATTATAATTGGCATGGCATGTGAAGTTTTTAAAACTCGAGTTTTGGATGGTTTCAATCTACATTTTTCATGTGATATTCAATGAACTTTAAATGTTTAATGTTTTAATGTTGCACAATATATAATCAAAAGGGTTTTAAGACTTAAAGTTTTGGATGGTTTCAACCTACATTTTCACATATGGTAAATTGAAATTATGTTACTTGTAACAAGACAATCCCCATTGATTTCATTGTATATGTTGATTTCTAATTTGATATAATTGCATGTATGATGGTACATTACTTGTAAAGTCATTGGATTAATAGTGTTCATTGATTTCAGTATAAGCGCAAAAATTTTTTGACAATGTAGAACAATTTTTGTGTTATAATAATTAAACCTAATAATATTAGAGAGCAAGAGAGATAAGGTATGGTGTTTACTACAAGAGTTCGAGCAGGTCATTCGGTGACAACTTTTACCAGAAACTTGAAACAAAGAGAATCTATCTTTGGCTAGGACATCATGTAAGATGCCTGACATAAACAGTAAAATTGTACTCATGTAAGTTTAAAAGTTGAGATTCGGGCAAGTGGGGACAACCACTTGTTATCTCGTCCCTTGGAGGCTAGGCCATATGGGGACCGAATCTGACCTTACAAAATAAAGTGAAATAATTTGTATCATACGGTCGGAAAACATATACAAGAACAGTGTAATATACAAGGAAACAAATTAATTTTATTCTAGAATATATATATATATATATATATATATATATATATAAGAATATATATATATATATATATATATATATATATATATATATATATATATATATATATATATATATATATAATCTGACCTTACAAAATAAAGTGAAATAATTTGTACCATACGGTTGGAAAACATATACAAGAACAATTAATATACAAGAAAAAATAATTTCATTCTAGAATATATATATATATATATATATATATATATATCCAATACATATAACATTTTTCATCAATGCACATGTATAGAAAAACTACTTTCAGTTGATACTAGAGCACGTGCTTGTACCCAAACAATTTGTAACATGTGCAAACCACAAATAACATAAGCAGCTCAATTTTTAGTTGAGTACCGGAAGTTCTAAAACATATTTAATCCAAAGATAATAAATTGTTGGACACTTCACTTAAAAAAATTCTAATGGAATTCCATCTTCAATAATCCGTTCATGATCGGATTTTGACATTTTCCATTTCTTAATTTTCGATTTTTTCTTTGATTGAACTTCTATCAACTTGATGCGTGCTGCACACACCAAGTGACTATATTAACAACTTATGGAATCAGGTTCATAGTCTTCAAAGTAAACAAAGTCTCCACTTTGACGAGTTTGTTTGAAAAAATAACCTTTCAGTATAATAGACCCTCTGTCATACTGAAATCCGTGATCATTATAGTCTTGTAATAATTTCATTTTTCGTTCAGTGCAACGCATCAAATAATGCTTCACATTTTCATCATTGTCAATAGGTGCAATTACAACAAAAACATCTCCTGCACAATAAAATAAATTTAACATTTAATTATGCATATTTAAATTTATTTCTAGATCTTTAAATCATTAGAAAGTAATTCAAATGTTACCTTATCTAACAAGATCAGAAACTCGATCACCATCAGATGATATTGTAGTTTCCTCTGATTGCATTTCTTCAAACATTGCAACAGACATTTTTCCCTTTGTATTTAGCTCTGTATGTTTCCAATCGTTCACATACATTTTGTTTTCACAAACTTCATTGGATTTTGTGTTGTCTATGCAAACATCACAAAAACAAGAATATTTTCTTTTATCCAATGCAAACACATTTGTGGACAACTTTGTTTGAATTGAATGCAATTTTCTAGTCCCTTTTATTGTTTCAACGTCATTTCCAATTGATCTATCTACGTCTCCAATTCCAATATGCCAGAAAAACCTTTATATGGAAAATTAGAAAAAGAATTTGTAAATATGATATCAAAATACAATTAAAAATAATCATTACATGATAAATGTACAATGTTTAAAATTAGATTTCCAATATAAATTAAATTGAATGTACCTGTGCACTTCTCTTGATGGGTTAATCTCATGGCTTAGAGCAGTTTTGCACCATTGAACAACTTCTTCAGCGTTCACAAGTCGGCGTGCAAAGTGGTTCATTTGATATCTTCGAAGTACTCGTTTTATGCATGCTCCTGCACCGTCATGTTCTCCTTTTCCATGGCCAGTCTCAAAGAAATTCCAACAATGTTTAATGGAGGTTTTCTTATGAAGACGACACAACCAAAAAAATGATCGTGCAGATTTGAATTGACCTGCGCATCCGTCCGACCATATCCAATGTTCATTGAATGTTATTCCACGATTTTTCAATGAATCATAAATTTTTCCAAAACAATGTTGTACAAAACATGTATCATGCGTACGATCGTCACTGATATAAAAAGGATATTCTTTAATGATATGTCGATTTTCACTCGTGCTTTCTATATGATCGACATTTTGTTCAGCATGTCTATATAGAATGTGAACGAGCATGGAGACTTGGTCGTAGTGATAGTATTCACTGAATTTCTTTTTCCGGAACAAATGTGTAGTTTTCTGCAAAATCAATCACCGAAAATGGTCCCCCGTGGAAAAACTTCACGAGATTTTTTGAATTGCAAGTCTTGCCATCGAGCTCTATGGGAATGCTTTTTCGTGGTGTATTTGTAAATTTCTGCCTTAAACTTTCTCAAAAAGTCTATCAGAAAAATTTCGTCTTCTTGTAATTCGATTCTTTTAACACTATCTGAACCTTGAATCGATGTACTGATATATTCATATCTCTTCCATTTCACTTTCATGTTGGACAATGATTGATCATTTATATCAATACAATATTTGTTTTGAAATTTAGTCAAATTTCCACAATCATCGCATTTTTTACCACCAACACATTTCTTTTTTTAAAATAGTTCATCGCTTTCTCTTTCACATAGAATTTGAGATATGAAATCACGGATAGTGGAAGGAGGAGGTGATTTCTTCCATAATGTTCTATCGAAATCAAGGAATGTGTCATAATATAACTCAAATTACACATGATAACAGAAACAACAAGTGTCGCGTACAGTGATAGGTTTTACATACCATGGTTTTTGTTGAACAAAATCACTGAGTGAAACATGAATTTGACGATTCTCTTCTTTGAACTTGTTGAATAACTCTATCTGAGTGGTTTCCAAGAGATGTTTTTCATGTTCTTCATATTGATTTCGTGCTATTCTTCTTCGCATCACATGTTTTCAGCTTCTGAAACACGAAATTGTTTCTTCCAATATTCATATATTATTTTTTTAACATCTTCTCCAAGTCTATCTTTGTATGGTTGCCTACAAATAGCTCTCCAACAAGCGAGTTCATCATTTACATCTATTTATGTTCTAAATTTTCGATGTTTCAGCGTAGTTTTTCAAAGTAGGCTCCAAGGTTTGCCATAGATGTTATCAAACGATTCTATTGAGTACTTGGTGAAACCATTGCCATCTGTATTCCTCTACGTATATTTGAAACATCTTTATCTCTAGATCTCTTAATTGACTCTATAGCACTACTCATATTTTTTATCACCTCTTTTTTCATTTTTTTTTCTTTGTTGATTTCGAATACCCAATAGTGTCGTCGCTTATTTTAATTTCCTTGATGATAGGAGACCTTTCAACATTTGAGCTTGAACTGTCACTTGCTCATTTTTGAAATACTTTTCAAAAATTCTATCGACACGATATCGTATAACATGGTCGGGTTTTTTATCTCCATATGTGTGAGTGTCGACATTTTCTAACATCTCATTATCGATAGTGATTTCATCTGCACATATTCGAAAAAATAGTACATATTCAATAAATCACTAAATTAATAAATATGTCAATAAATATTAGGAAAAATTTAAATTATATCAATAGATCATAATATTTACATACCTGCTTCAATCTATGCTTGAGGTTGATTTTCTTCTTCAATATTTTGAGGACTATCTTTGTCTGTTTGCATTAAACAAAATATTTTTCAAAATAGTTCATCAAATAAAAATTAAGCTTCGCATTTTACATTGGGAAAACTTTAAAAATATATCAATAGATAATAATATTTACAATTACATACCTGCTTCAATTTCTGCTTGAGGTTGATTTTCTTCTTCAATATTTTGAGGAGTATCTCTGTCTGTTTACATTAAACAAAATATTTTTCAAACTAGATTATCAAATAAAAATTAAGCTTCACATTTTACATTAGGAAAATTTTAAATATATCAATAGATCATAATATTTACATTTACATACCTCGCTTTCCAATTTCTCGCTTGAGGCTGATTTTCCCCTTCAATATTTGAGATGGCTTCTAACTTTCTTTGCGATATTCTCGTCTTCTTCACGTGCTCGTGTCTCTTTTTCGATCATATTTTCTCACACAAGTTCTTTGATTTCCCATGATAATAGGGTATGAGGTTCAAAAAATTTCCTTCAAAAATTTAGACAATAACTCAATTACAAAAAATATCACAAAAGATTTAATTTAAAAAAATCTTTAAAAATAATCAGTGTAATTTTTTTGTAAAAAATAAGTAATCCAATCCAAAACACACACTTTAAAAAACACAAAACACGTACTTCAACACAAAACACGTACATACCTCCAAGAAAAATCACGCTGCTTCCAAGAAATGTCTTCCAAAAAAATTCTTTAAATCCAAAATTGTAAAAATCAATTTGCTTCCAAGAAATGCTCTTAAACCCAATTCTTTAAATCCAAACTTAGAAGAAAATTTTTTGAACAAAGAAGCTCAAAAGATTTATTTCAACACAAAACACGTACATAACTCCAAGAAAAATCACGCCGCCTCCAAAAAATGTCTTCCAAAAAATTTCTTTAAACCCAAACTTTGAAGAAAAGTTTTTGAACCCAAACCAAGTCTTTGTAAAATGAGATGAAGTGCGAAATGTGCGAAAATTGTTAATTTTAAATCCAAAATTGTAAAATCAATTTTCTTCCAAGAAATGCTCTTAAAACCAATTCTTTAAACCCAAACTTTGAAGAAAAGTTTTTGAACAAATAAGCTCAAAAGATTTAGTTCAACACAAAACACGTACATACCTCCAAGAAAAATCACGCCGCCTCCAAAAAATGTCTTCCAAAAAAGTTCTTTAAACCCAAACTTTGAAGAAATTTTTTTGAACCCAAACCAAGTCTTTGTAAAATGAGATGAAGTGCGAAATGTGCGAAAATTGTGAATCATTTCGCGGCAATTTATATTGACGCGAAATGTGTTTTTTGTAGGGGGCTCCACAAAACTTTCCGGCCGATGGAGAGTTACACAATAGTTCGGCCGAACTTTTCATAAGAAGTTCGGCCGAACTATTAAGACGTTAGATTTAGCGACTCATAAACGGAAAACATAGTTCGGCTGAACTTGGACTAAAAGTTCGGCCGAACTAACGCGTCACCAATTACACAAAAACGAGGCTCTAAAAACGGTTGAGCAACTTTGGACTGATTAAACTCCATGAAAGGTCGTTAATTAACTGTCGGAACCAAGACAAGCATTTTCAGAATTGAATCTACTTTCAGGAAATATAACTTTTATGGAATTTCGTAAACGTTTATTAATTTTAATTATTTTTCTAATAAAATGAGTGCAAACAATTTCTGTGGGTCATCGTGATTCAGTGAAATCAAAATTTTGTGTCTCCCAAAATACATTGTAAAAAAAATTGAAAAAATTATGGGGCATTACATTGGTCCGTTGAATCTAATGGGTAGCTTTTAGATTTTTAGTTTATAACTTATATGTTAAGAAATTTGTTGCCACGCGAAACATATCAAAAATACACAGTTTTTCGTATTGGACCAGTTCAAAAAATTCTAGTAATTATGATAAGCATCCATTGGCTTTGTAAATATGACTAAAACAAAGTAGACTATGTCTAGATTGTTGTAACACATTTTGTTTTTTCAAAAACACAAATTTTCAATGAATACAGCATTGCGACATAACATGACTTCTTATGAATCCTTTGATTGTTAAGAAACACACACTCAAAGAAACGCTAAGTTGACATATCAAATCTCCATAAAAAAATTTCAAAAAATAAGTAATAGAAAGCTAACAAAATTTCTCACAACTTTTATTTTTATCGCAAAATGAAATTCTACACAGAAAAATTGTTATAGTTTGCAGAAAGTTGAAGAACCGAAAAAAAATGAAAAAAATTTCTCAAAAAAGGGCAAAAAGTGTAACCTGCCATTTGATGATCCAAAAGAACTAAATCTTCTTTTTCTCTTTTTGCAAAGCTTCTAAGTCTCTTTCAGGACTCAGAAAATTTTTACTCTCTTTATTTCCAACTTCCAAGGCTATCTCCATTGTGCCAATCACCATGATAGAATGATGATCCTTCACTATGTTTTCAGCTAACATAGTTTCCTTTTCATTAGGTTTTCTGACATTTTCCATTTGTTGTCTTCCTTTACCTGCATAATTAACACATGAATTATCAATATTAAAAATACAAGGTTTAAATGCCTCTTCCTCCTCTGGAAACATCTCAGTATGCTGCTTTGAAATTTCCACTAACTCCTTTGTCAGCACATCCATATGTTGATTTAAATCCTCCATGAGACTATTAGCTAGTCTCTCCTTCATATCATTTGTTTCAAGAATATCTCTCTGCTTTGGTTCACAATAATGAACTTCTTTGACTTGTTGAATCATTTTTACATCCTTATCCTTTGTTTCCTGACTATCATTCATGACAATTTCTTTGTCTTTGTCTTTTATAGATTCATCATGAGTATAGATCCTCTACTTTTCCAACTCTCTTCTTTGAAGATATAACCTTCTATATAACTCAACAATTTCAATTGGGGTAGAATTTGGAAACTTTACACAATTTTTCACACCTTCACTTGTTGTTTACCAATCATCAGATGGTCCTTCTTCCTTCGCTAAATCATATTTAACGTTATGTTGTATATTTCCATAAGACTCCTCTGTCTCTTTTTGTTTTTGAGATCTTACTATCTCAGTACTAATCTGAACATATTTTAGATTCAACTCCTTCTCCTTAACAAACTCTAAAGCTTGTTCATCATCCTGTGATGTACCTGCAATCATACACAAATCATTAGTTTTTAAACCACAAGACCTTTCCATCTCATTTTCTTCTTCAAGCACCCATCTTTCACAAGGTACCTTATGTTTTCTACCAAATCCTATTTGTTGTGACTCAATTCCTTTGAGTCTTTCTTTTTCCAACAAAGAAATATGTATTTGTTCAAGTTCTCTGAACTTGTTCACCAGCTTAGCATTCCATTTCTTTTGCAATAGGTTCCATCTAACCCATTTCCTCATTCTCCACCCATTCTTTCGACATTAATTCCCTATCTCTTGTACCCATCCCTATAGTACCTCCAATTGTACTTTCATCACTGCAATATCTCTTTCTTGCTCCTCATTACTTATCTTATCTTCATGGCCTTCCTTAGAACCTCTTCTCTGAGCCTCCAAGTCCATCTTCCTCATGAGCTCATCGATGCTTGATTGGTGATCTGAAACATAGCTTTCTCTTGTAGCAATATCCTTTTGCTATTTAGTACCCTATCAAGCTTCCTTTTTGAGCTTGACCTCTTCCTAGGTATTCTTTTGGTTCAATATCTTGAACCTGCTGTTCCTTTGGCTCCTGCACTCAGTCACCTTTCTTCTTTCAGAAATATTTACCAATTCCTCCATCACTACTTCTTAAGGCTTGATATTTCTTTGTGGATATATTTTATCTTGTCTGCAACCAGAATTTTCAAACCAAATTAAAATAAAACACACTATCTCACCTTAAAAATTTTTACATGACCTTGTTCTCCCATTCACTAATATTTGGAGTGGATTGTTCTCATTTATTTCTGCAAATGTGTGTTACACATCAACTCTGCTTCTTACCAGATTTAATATATGATCTCCTCTTACTTCCTCCATCACACATGCATTCTGCACAATTCTAATTTAATTTAAAAAAAAACTTTAATCTTCAAAAGAGCTTTTTCCAGCTCTGATACCACCTGACGCAGCCTTAGCTGTGAAAACCCACGTATTTCATACAAAATGCATATATATACATTTTAACCAAAATAAAACTCTCAACCTTTTATGATATAGTCTTTAATAGGACTACAAATATAATTATTCGTCCTTATAATATTTTCCGGAAAAAATTAATTCCTTGGGTGTGATTTTGGTTTAAAACATACGATGTCAACAAAAACAAATCTGGGTCCACAATCTATTTCAAACGCACCTTTACACCGTTGATCATATACGCTCACCAATCCGACAGAAATCAAACTTCAAAATGCGCAATGTTTAAAGTTTTATAACTTATGAAATAGGTGGTTTTATAATGCCATGCGTCGTTTCTGGGGACTAATCGCACAGTTTTATAGAATACCATTTACTACCTTTCTGACATGCGAAGGCCTCTTACCGTTTTAGGATACTACTTCGGGTTCCTTTCTCCCTCTGACTCGAAATTCCACAACGCATAGTTCTGGAATCAAGAAATCACTCCAGTCATGAAGGTAATCAAACACCCTTTTGATTTCATCACGCTATTGACCTCAGATTATTCCTCCTCGCAAAAGTTAATCCGCCACTTCATAATTATCAAGCCTATTGGTGCTACAACTTAAATTCAGAATTCAACGCCGCAATCCATGTATTCATCCTCTAACACCATTAATTGTGAACATAAAAGAACTTCGGTTCATACAAATATATCTGTCACACCATTAATTACTAGGGTTAGAACATACTGATTTCTACTCAACCACTCACTCGACAGAATTCATTCACCAGGGTTTTATTGCAGATCATTCAAACTCAGTCACTCAACCTTCCAAAAGGGAGTTTTTCAAACTCTATGTGAATTCGATTTCCATCTCTATCTAATATTCTTCTGTTGTTGTACATATTTGGTGTGCATGGTTCTCTTCTGAAATCATTGATATCACTTCATTTTTACAGTATTTACTTGGATTAAATAGATCAAAACTTTGTCTCTTTTGACTCTGCCCAAATTAGACTTATATATTATGCATACCTTTGATTCACACACAAATTTCAAATCAGTCATTCACTACACACAATATAACTCAATAATGAGACACGAAATCGTAAATTGAGTTCTCTGTATTAATACTCAATATTTACATAGGAATTCTCTTCTTGCCAGATATTTGAATTGGTGGCCTTTTACTTCCTACTACCTGTAGGCTACAATCAAAACCCCTGACTATCTGATCCTGAATCTCTCCCCCTCTATTCCTTGAGGCTTATCATTTTATACAAAAGGTTCTAAAACAAATTCTAGTTTCAGATCCTTTATCTTCTCAACAAAATCCTGAATATCCTCTAAGTCCTCTTTTGACTCAATTAATCCCTAAGGATCCTCTCTAATCCAGAAAATCATGAAACCAATTCTAATTTAGAATTTACAATTAATTCTCAAATCTCTCATTCCCTATGGAAGCTCAACTATCCTAATTCTCTCATGTTCTCCAACATTCGAGAACGTTTACAAATGCCTCACCAATTAAATCCTATTCTAAAATATCTCTCATTAAAATCACTCAGAATCTTAATAATTATATTAATTTGTTACATATAAATCCAACTTCTTCTAAAACATAAGGCCCCTTATGTTTACTAAATTTCAATAAATTTTCTGAGCCGGATACCCCTGCATTAGACTCCCAAAGTAGAAATTAATCATGATCTCCTGATCATGTGTTTTCAACCTTTGGCCTCCTGGATCCCATACTCTGTTTTGCTACTGTCCATAAGCTTCATTGTCTTCATCTTCCTTTAGTTGCACTTTTCTAGGCTTCCATACTTTATTTTGCATCTTCCCACTATCTATGCTTTCACATTTTGTTCTTGTCTTTTCTTTACTGTTGTTTCTTTGCTTTCTTTCTGCTATCTTTTTCTCATACATCTTCATCATCAACCTTATTATGTTTTTTATTTCTATGTCTAGGTTATCTTCTGACTGGTAACCACTCTGCCATTTGTTGCGATTTCCAATTTCTGTTGCAAATATTGTTGTAGATATTGCTCCAAATACTCTTGTAGATATTTCTTCAAATACTCTTGTAGATATTGTTGCCTCTCTAACTTCTTGAATATCTCTTAAGATATCTCCCTCTGCAACATGCTTCTTCTCTTTACTACCTGCAAATTTACTTTCAAAAAATAAATTATCTTCTAATTCTTTAACTGCAGTAACATACTCATTCATTCTTCTTTGTATACTAGTAAGCATAATCAATTTTGGAAAACTAGTATCTGCTCTTGCCTCTTCCACAACTTGAGACATTTTCACTTTATTATCTAAAATTCTTTTCTCTTGTCCAAATGTTTCCAGCAAACATTTCAGCCATTCCCTTTGTACTTTTTTCATCTCAAACATATCATAAATATGTTGCAATTCATTTTCAGCATAACCTTCTTCTTCTTCCTTGACAACCTTCAGTGGTTGTCCTTCACCTTCTTGACTGATTCTGATAGTCAATTCAGCTTCTTCAAACTCTGTATTTTCAACCTTTATCAGAAGAGAATTCTGATTCTCCACCACTGTGATAGTTCTAAGGGTCTGTCCTATAGTCTTCTCTTGGCCAATCAAATAAGCCAATTCCTTCTTGTCATCAACAATAACAAGTTCCTTCATATGAGACATGACTGTCTCACCTTCCTTGTAGATGCTCTCCTTATTAAGTAAGTAATCTATGGGTTCCTTCTGCTGCAATAATTCATCTTCATTCAAGACAAATCCAAGAGATGGATTTCCTTCTGAAACACCTGTAAACACAGTCAAATTATCAATTTCAAAATCACAATACCCAATGGTTTCATTTGATGATCTAGTCACCAAATCTTCTTCTTGCAGTTCTAAGTCTCTTTCAAGACTCAAATTTTTTTTACTGTATTTCTTTCCAACTTCCAAGGCTATCTCCATTGTGCCAAGCACCATGATAGAATGATGATCCTTCACTATGTTTTTAGCTAACATAGTTACCGTTTCATTAGGTTTTCTGACATTTTCCATTTTTTTCCTCATTTACCTACATAATTAACACATGAATTATCAATATTAAAAATACAAGGTGTCAATGCCTCTTCCTCCTCTGGAAACATCTCAATATGCTGCTTTGAAATTTCCTCTAACTCCTTTGTCAGCACATCCATATGCTAATTTAAATCCTCCATGAGACTGTTAGCTAGTCTCTCCTTCATATCATCTATTTCAAGAATGTCTCTCTACTTTGGTTTACAATAATGAACTTATTTGGCTTGCTGAATCATTTTTACATCCTTATCCTTTGTTTCCTGACTGTCATTCATGACAATTTCTTTATCTTTCTCTTTCATATATTCATCTTGAGTATAGATCCTCTGCTTTTCCAACTCTTTTCTTTGAAGATCTAACTTTCTATATAACTCGACAATTTCAATTGGGTAGAATTTGGAAACCTTACACAAATTTTCACACCTTCACTTGTTGTTGACCAATCATCAGATGGTCCTTCTTCCTCTGCTAAATCATCTTTAACATTCTACTCTATATTTCCATAAGACTCCTCTATCTCCTTTTGTTTTTGAGATCTTATTATCTCAGTACTAATCTGAACAGATTTCAGATTCAGCTCCTTCTCCTTAACAAACTATAAAGCTTGTTCATCATCATGTGATGTACCTGCAATCATACACAAATCATTAGTTTTTAAACCACAAGACCTTTCAATATCATTTTCTTCTTCAAGCACCCATCTTTCACAATGTACTTTCTGTTTTCCAGCAGATCCTATTTGTTGTGACTCAATTCCTTTGAGTCTTTCTTTTTCCAACAAAGAAATATGTATCTGTTCAAGTTCTCTGAACTTGTTCATCATCTTAGCATTCCATTTCTTTTAAAATAGGTTCCATATAACCCATTTCCTCATTCTCCATCCATGCTTTCGACATTCATTCCCTGTCTCTTGTAACCATTCCTGTAGTACCTCCAGTTGTACTTTCATCACTACAATATCTATTTCTTGCTCCTCATTACTTATCTTATCTTCATGGCTTTCCTTAGAACCTCTCCTCTGAGCCTCCATGGACATCTTCCTCATGAGCTCATCCATGCTTGATTGGTGATCTGCAACATAGCCTTCTCTTGTAGCAATCTCCTTTTGCTACTCAATACCCTATCAAGTTTTCTTTATGAGCTTGACCTCTTCCTAGGTATTCTTTTGGTTCACTCTCTTGAACCTGTTGTTCCTTTTTGGCTGCTGCACTCAGTCACCTTCCTTCTTTCAGAAATCTTTACCAGTTCCTCCATCACTGCTTCTTAAGGCTTGATCTTTCTTTGTGGAGATATTTTATCTTGTCTACAACCATAATTTTCA
The DNA here is from genome assembly GCA_034641835.2 of Pinus albicaulis. Classification (NCBI taxonomy): domain Eukaryota; kingdom Viridiplantae; phylum Streptophyta; class Pinopsida; order Pinales; family Pinaceae; genus Pinus; species Pinus albicaulis. The sequence continues at coordinate 1,815,664,507 of CM076580.1, forward strand.
AACCAAATTAAAATAAAACACACTATCTCACCTTCAATATTTTTACTTGACCTTGTTCTCCAATTCGCTAATATTTTGAGTGGACTATTCTCATTTATTTCTGCAAATGTCTGTTACACATCAACTCTGCTGCTTATTAGATTTAATATCTGATCTCCTCTTACTTCCTCCATCACACATGCATTCTGTACAATTCTAATTTAATTAAAAAAATAAAAATAAAATGCATATATATACATTTTACCCAAAATCGAACTCTCAACCTTTTATGATATCATTTTAATCAGACTACAAATATAATTATTCGTCCTTATAATATTTTCTGGAAAAATTAATTCCTTGGGTGTGATTTTGTTTTAAAACATACGATGTGAACAAAAACAAATCTGGGTCCACAATCTATTTCAAACGCACCTTTACACCGTTGATCATATACACTCACCAATCCGACGGAAATCACACTTCAAAATGCGCGATGTTTAAAGTTTTTATAACTTGAGAAATAGGTGGTTTTATAATGCCACGCGTCATTTCTGGAGACTAATCGCATTGTTTTATAGAATACCATTTACCACCTTTGTGCCATGTGGAGACCTCTTGCCGTTTTATGATACTGCTTCCGGTTCCATTCTCCCTCTGACTTGAAATTCCACAACACATAGTTCTGGAATCAAGAAATCACTCCAGTCACGAAGGTAATCAAACACCCTTTTGATTTCATCATGCTATCGACCTCAGATTATTCCTCCTCGAAATAGTTAATCCGCCACTTGATAATGATCAAGCTTGTTGGCGCTACAACTTAAATTCAGAATTCAACACCACAATCCATGTATTCATCCTTTAACACCACGAATTGTGAACATAAAAGAACTTTGTTTCATATAAATATATCTGTCACACCATTAATTACTAAGGTTAGAACACACGGATTTCTACTCAGCCACTCACTTTTAAACATAATTCATTCACTAGGGTTTTATTGCAGATCATTCAAATGCAGTCACTCAACCTTCCAAAAGGGAGTTTATCGAACTCTATGTGAATTCGATTTCCATCTCTGTCTAATATCCTTCTGTCGCTATGCATATTTGGTGTGCGTGGCTCTCTTTTGAAATCATCGATATCACTTCATTTTTACAATATTTACTTGGATTCATTAGATCAAAATTTTGTCTCTTTCGACTCTGCCCAAATTCAACTTATATATTATTCATACCTTTGATTCACACACAAATTTCAAATCAGTCATTCATTGCACACAATATAAATTAGTATGAGACACAAACTCAAAAATTAAGTTTTATGTATTAATACTCAATATTTACATAGGAATTCTCTTCTGGCCAGATATTTGAATTGGTGGCCTTTTACTTCCTACTACCCATAGGCTACAGTCAAAACCCCTGACTATCTGATCCTGAATATCTCCCTCTCTATGCCTTGAGGCTTATCATTTTATACAAAAGGTTCTGAAACCAATTCTGGTTTCAGATCCTTTATCTTCTCAACAAAATCCTGAATATCCTCCAAGTCCTCTTTTGACTCAACTAATCCCTAAGGATCCTCTCTAATCCACAAAATCATGAAACCAATTCTAATTTAGGATTTACAATTAATTCTCAAATTTCTCATTCCCTATGGAATCTCAACTATCTTAATTCTCCCATGTTCTCCAACATTCGAGAACATTTACAAATGCCTCACCAATTAAATCCTATTCTAAAATATCTCTCATTAAAATCACTCAAAATATTAATAATTATATTAATTTGTTACATAGAAACCCAACTTCTTTTAAAACACAAGACCCCTTATGTTTACTAAATTTCAATAAATTTTCTAAGTCGGATGCTCCTGCATCAGTTAATTTTCAATATTTTTAAAAAATCGAAGTATAAGTCATTTTTTTGTGCAAAAAACAACCTGAAAACAAAAAGTGTTGACATTGGAATAATGCCGCAAATTTTGTGTATGCAAACAAACAACCTAAAAACGAAAAGTGTTGATGATGGAATAACGTCACCAATTTTGTGTGTAAAAAATGGCTTGAAAACGAAAAGTGTTGATGCTGGAATAACATCATCAATTTTGCGTGTGCAAAAAATACCTTGAAAACAAAAAGTGTTGATGTTGGAACAACTCTTTTTTCTTTTCGGGGTAAATTATCAACAGTGTTTAATAATGACATTAAAGATGAAATATCATGACTCTGAAAAACCTTAAAATTTCAACGATAAAAAAGATAAAATATCAAAAGTCTTAAAATTCCAACGATTTTTAAGCATGGTATTAAAGGTCAAATTTCATGTCTCTGAAAAACCTTAAAAAACCAAGTATAACATTAAAGATAATATATCACCTTTATTTAAATAAAATTCCAATGATTACGAATCATAGTATTAAAGATAAAATATCACTTCTAAATAAATAAATAAATAAAATGAATTTTTTCAAAAAAAACATACAATCAAAGGAAAAGAAAAGAAAATTTAACCCAAAAAAAAAAGTTATAAAAAAATTAATAATAATTAAAAAAAATCGCATAATTAAAAAAATAAAAAATAAATCAATTAAATTAAAATAATAAAAAAATAAAAATAAAAAATAATTAAAATTTAGAAATTAAAATTAAAATAAATAAATAAATAAAATTAATATTCTTAAGAAATTTAAATTTAAATTAAAAAAAAATTTAAATTTAAAACAAAATTTTAAATTTAAAAAAAAAAAAAAAATATATATATATATATATATATATATATATATATATATATATATATATGATTTTTTTCCCAAAAAAAATTAATTTAAAAATTATTATTATTATTATTATTATTATTAAAAATTAAATTTATAATCCTCGATCACCACTGCCCTAGGGGTCGCATGGCTCGGTTGGTGAGCAGCGAGAGAGCTGCTTGTCGAGGCTCGCGCCCCTAGCGCAGTGGTAGTCAGCAATATTATTAATTTATTTTTATTTTTAAATTTATTTTTTTGTTATATATATATATATATATATATATATATATATATATATTTTTTATATTTTATATTTTTTAAATTTATTTGTTTTAATTTTTTTTACATAATTTTTTGTTTTCTAAATTTAAATATTGCGTTAAGTTTTTTTAATATAATTTAAATTTTTAAATGTATTTGTTTCTTTTAAATTTAATATATATTTATTTTTTTATTATTATTTTTTTTTAATTCTAATTTTAAAAATGTTTTTTTAAATTAATTATGTTTATTTTTTATTATTTGAATTTTTTCTTTCATATATATATCTATATGTATATATTTTAATTTAATTTTTTTAATGTTATTTTTTTAATTTATTTTTAATTTTAATTTCTGAATTTTAGTTATTTTTATTTTAGTATTTTGATTATTTTAAATTTTTGTTATTTATAATTTTTTGTATTTAATCAAATATTTTTAATTATGTTATTGTTTAATTTTTTGTATTTGGTCTAGATCTAAGACTTTTGTGATCCATAGTTTAGATAGATGACTTTCGGATTAATGATGTGATTAATACGAAAGTCATCTATCTAAACTATGGATCCAAAAGTCTTAGATCTAACATTATGTTATTGTTTTTTGTTTTTTTGTTTTTTTTTATAACTTTAAAAAAATGCTTTTTTTGTTTATTTATTTTTCTTTAAAATTTTTATTTTTTTTGAATTTTTTTATTTTTATTTTTATTTTTTTTGTTTAAATTTTTTATTTTTACAAGTTGTTTTTGTTTTTTCTACACTTATATATATATATATATATATATATATATATATATATATATATATATATATTGAATTTGTTTTTGTCATGTCTTTTTTTTTAATGTTTTATTACTAAGGTGAAAATCACCACTCTAAACAGAAGTGATTGATGTTGCATCAACACTTCTCAAAATTAGCATGAAAATCACTAACGTTTTAAAACAAATGTTCATACTTGAGAAATAAAAAATCACCACTTTTCAAAATTAACATGAAAATCATGACATTTAAAAAAAAAATCAAAGAAGATTTATAGTTCCAAAAATATGCTTAAAAAAACGAAGGTGATTCTACATCACCTTTTTTCAAAATCGACATAAAAATCATAACATTAAAAAAATAAGGTCGTAAGAAAATTTAAAGTGTCAAAACTATGCTTTTAAAAAAGGGTGATTCTGCATCACCACTTTTCAAAATCGGGTGTTTTTTTTGCTACCTCAAAAAAGTAGGTACCAGTACAGTTACCTATTTGATCGATAACTATGTTGATTCTATTGGAATATGTTCGAGATCATATTGTCTCAAATCTACATGGAAAGGCAACTCCATATGCTATGTGGAAGGCCTTAACATATTTATTTTAGAACATCAGCGACCATACGAAGTTGTAAAACATGTACAATGTCACAACTCGGTGGGATGACAATGTAAAACATACACCTGACAGATTGTTGAGATGGCGCATCATTGGATCCCGCGCCTTAGATAGTCACACATGTTACGAGGATGATGCATTGTATAGGGACAAAGGAGCATAATCCACCTCACTTCGATGGGTTGTCAGAAGTAGATATTTTTTTTCAAGAGTATGAGGATCAAATACTAGATTGTTAGAGGATTCCTACAGTAGACGTTGTGTTGCGCACTCCACCCCATCTAGATGGTGGGTCGTGTATAAGCAACACATTTCATAATGCAAACAATGTAAACAATTGTTGAAGGCTAGATTTGGGACCAGCTTTGGGGTCCCTGGAGAGAAATATTCAAGTATGGAATGACCCGTGACTCACCTAAAGAGATGTGTTGCAACATGCACCAAGAGACGAGTACCACAATAAGAATGGGTACACCGATTTATACACACCTTGGACACCATTCCAAATAATTGGTATATTGAGCTAGAAGTGCACAGAGAAACACAGGATTGGCATGAAATGGCACAAAATTTCAGGACTACATTTAGCCTTGAAGCAGAAGAGCCAGCACTATATGAAGCTTTGAAGGTGCCCTAACAAAATATATTCACTGCTAATGAACCGAAAATGATCATAAGTGGGCCATCATGCTCCACACATCAACACTTGTAGTCAGTGTAGGAATTATTGGAGTGCTACAATGTAGCAGAGCAAGGGGAGGATGGATGACCCCCAAAAAATTTAAATTGGGGAAGTAGAAGGTGAGCGCACATTAGAAGGATAGTTTGTTGATTATGCACAGTCGATTAAGACACGAAAGGTGAACATAGGGACCAAATAAATTCCCAAGATGGTGGAAATTAGGGATTATTGGGATGACAACATCGTTGAGAAGGTTGTCGACTTACTGCGGAAATACCAGGACCAAAATATTGATGCTTCGAAGGAGGAGGGAAGAACTATCAAATCTTAGGTCGAAGATGTAGAGGCTAGAGGAATGGCTATGCATCACGAGAAGGCGAGAACGATCCACAAGTACACCACCTTTGAATAAGTGGGCTAGTTAACCAAGTGATAATGAGAGGGAGCTTCATCCCCTATGTATATATGTAAAGTTTGATTCAAATAAGTTTATATTAAATAGTAGTAATAGTTAGGTTGATGTTTGGAGGTATTATAAAGGAGATAAGTTCAGATTAAATGGGAGTAGTAATAGTTAGGTTGATGTTTGGAGGTATTATAAAGGAGAAGCACAAACCAATTCGGGATGCTGACAAGAAAGAGGTTGATTTGGAGTCAGGTCAGTCCACGGGTATGGTAAAAAATAGACAGCACATTATGTTGGGGGTCACACTGCCAAGGAATAATCATGTGCAGCGTTCACGGTGAGATACGAGGGTCTTGATTCTGTAGACCAGGCACACCAAGGACAACGTATATTGACATGTGAAGGTCCATATATGTAAGCGAAGGACATCACCGTGTGATAAAAACTGCACCAACATGATCACTCCAATGAGTGAAATATTTGATGAAATGAAAGATAATGACTGAGCATATTGTTGAATCCTGCTCTGTGGCAGAAGCAAGCTCGTGATATGTCAAGCAAACTATGGATTATAAGGACGAGGGGTCAAAAGGGGGTAATACTGAGGCGAGGAAAATAAAAATCAATTGAGACTCACTGAGGCGAGACAGGTAGCACGCGTGAACCATCATATGAGTTTGATAAGAGGAATATTATGAAGCACATCGATGAAAATTTAGAGTGATTCATATCAGAAAACTATGCTAGCAAGGTAAATATCACAGCAGGTATGATGGAGCACCGGGAAGTGGGAAATGTTATAAAATACCACCCAAGGGCCCTATGGAGAACACAAAATTTTTTAAGAAGGAATAAGAGATTAATAGGATAAAAAAAGGAATAAGGATTTTTTGAAAGTGAGGGAGAGAGGATCGCGCAAGAGGGGCATGATGAGAAAGGATACTTGTGGAGACACATAAAGGGAGCGAAAGGAAGAAGGAGAAAATTTAAGAAAATGATGGAAGGAACGACCTCAAGATTTACTATCGATAAGCGAATGTGACTGTGGAAAAGAAGAATGTGTTAAAGAATCCTGAATGAGAGGATTGTGAATGGGAGGTATAGGCCAAAGAGGGTGGATAAGTTGGATTGACTAGCCCGGATGACAAAGGGTCCCCGCTGCTTATGGAGATGGTTCTCATGTCACGCTACAGTCTCATCAATAGGTCTAGCGCGAGTCCACTTGAAGGAAGGTTTTGCAAGTCTATATGGAGGAGCGGTGTCGGGATAGTTCCCACTCTAGGAGTTGTAGAGGTAGGATGGGATTTTGTTCCCATGCATGATAGAAGGAAAAAGGAACCTCACCCATAATTGTTGCTGAAATCAGGTAGAAACCTTGTTCTGGTGGGTAAAAGGGGCTAGAATTTCTCTAAGGAAACATGATGGTTGGTTGAAAAAGGATAAGTCACCCTACCCCAGTAACCCTCAGAGCAACTTGGAGAAGACAGGTAGATAAGAATCACGTTATCACCCCCCAAAGAAAAGAGGATGTACAACTGCAGGAAGAAGATAAATTTCAAGGACAAGCATGGGACTTAGACCTGGAGCAACAGTGGTGGCCAAGTTTCTCTTTTTGAGAGCATCATTGTGTGGAAGGGGAGCGTGGCTAACTCCTATTTGTTTGTTCGAAGAGCTCTAAGGTAAATGATTTCTCTATTTACTCTTGTATTAATTGTACCAGAAGCAAGAGCACAACCTCAGTAATATTTGAGGTCTTGGATCAATGGGGATAGAAGAAGGATTGAGTGGCTAGGGACGAGCCACAGTTTTGTTAAATTTTGTAATTATATGACCATGTAGTAGGGATGAGAAGCGCCAGAGGTTGAGTAGAGCACAACAAAAGGTTGGCGTAGGAAGTAGGGTGTGAAGCAGGTGGACGTCACACAAGAGGATGATAGTGGCTCTCAAGGATGTGATGCGGAAGAAAAGGGAATATTGTGGAAGTTATGATTTTGAAAAGGATGGAGACGACTGAGGATGTCATGGCAAGTACAAGGATGGATATATTTTGTAGGAGAAGTAGAAAGGGTGAAGTAGAACCGATTGACAAGAAGGATATTTTGAATGGTCAATATTACACATGGGACAACTCAAGAAGGGATGAGAAAATATCTTAATGACCTGCAGGACAGTTGGAGCATCAGGTAGAAGACTAAGAGGTTTCAAGAGGTTTATGGGCAAAGATAAGAAGGGTCGTTGAGGAGAGACTGTGGTTTGGATGTTGGACGTTGGTTGTTGTACACTAAATGTTGGACGAGAAATCGAAGGAGAGAACAGAGCTATGGATTTTGTAACTAGTTATTTGTTGTTTGTGTTTTGCCTATTTTGGGTCTTCGGAGTTTTCTCAAGTCCACAGTTGTTGGGAAACATCATTGTAATTAACTATGCTTCCTTTTATATGAGTTTTTCCCCTATGAGTCAATTTTATGGCTTGTTCCTGTCGATATATGGTGTATATTTGGAAGGTAAACAATTTCATTGGTATGGTGAATATAACTTCGAGCACAACGCCTATTTTATGAATGTTAATATAGCCTAATGGATAGATGAATAGCTCCATATCTCTCGTGCATTTTTCTGAATGTTATATGTATAAGTTTTGTGTATGTTAAAGATATGTATGATAGTTTGAACATTTGTAGCAGTGTTTGATTATCTGAATGTTTATGAAAATTATGTGGTATAGGATCATTGTATGCAGAGTGGATTAATCTGGGACTGGTGTCAATTTAACTCTTAATGACTAAACCTACCACTTTTTTTTATCCACCACACATGCTTGTCTTAGACTCTTGCACTTTTTGATGAACCGAGGGGCTTAACACTCTGTGTGGTGCGTGGTAATGGGTAAAAGGTGATGTATATGTCAGTCAGTATTTGTGCATAGTGATTCATAGGAAAATCTTTTCAGGCTACGGAAACTTGGTTCCGACAGTCACCCATTAGTATCTCAGATGAGACTTCACTCACTTCATGGGTGTTGCCAAAAGGGTCGATGCTAAGCGGGTCTTTCTTGTCCACTGTGTAGAAAAAAACTAGGTTTTTCAGAATCTCACATGCCAACACTCATGCGTGGGGTTAGTAGTGCAAATAATATAATAGATGCCCAACCTTAAGGCCAACAATCTATCTATTAGTGTGGATCAACTATCAAGGTGGCCTAATGTAGAGCCTCCTACATTGTGGTTCAATATAGAGACGTGTCTAAGGTGGTTCAATGTAGATCAAGGTGAATATTTTTAGAGATTATCTCTCCTTGAATATTTCAATATTTCTAGAGATGAGCCTTTGCTTGATTCCGTGACTATTCTTTTATATTAAATTACTTTAATTAAAATAAAATATACCACTTAAATTATTAAAACATTGTGAAATAAGAACAAAATTACAATATCAAAGACATCTCGTGGAATGCAATGAGTATGACATTCACCCTAGAGAAACCTTGTGTAGAAAACGATTTCAACAAAATAAAGCATATTTTCTTTTATACCACTCTAATTCTTAAAACATTGTGAAATAAGAACATACTTACAATGTCAAAGACACCTCGAGGAATGCCATGAACATGAAATTCACCCTAGAGAAATCTTGTGTGGAAAAGATTTCAACAAAATAAAGCATATGTATCTTTCTTCATAGCTATCACAATGAACAATGCAAATATAGAATTTGAACCAAGCCCACTATGGATCTGTAAGACACTATAGTATGCTCGAATCTCCTATAGCTAGTTCTTTCTTCTCTAATTTGCAATCCCTCTACTCTTCTTAATAATTGTGTTGCTATGGAGCATAAATCTCTACAGTCAAAGTTGAATCATTTCCCACACTTTTAGCTAGGTTTTTTAACCACCATTTCTGGGTCATAGGGATTCGGGTTCTTAATTTTCTTGATCCTTTTGAAATTTGTATGTTACTAGATCCACATATGTAAGTCTTACATGGCTTTAGATTGTACTAAAGTGGATAAAGTAATAATTAATTTATAGAAAGTGTAACTTTCACACACTAACTATGTTTACATGATATACTTTAACTTTAGAATTTTCTCAATGAAATTTATAGCAAGGAAATCAATTTTCATGCAATGCATGGGAAGCCTTGAAATTCGATTGAGAAGTTTAAAATTGTTGGAGATGTTTTATATTATTTGTATGTCTACTATTTATTCATGCATGAGGCATTAATTCTATTTTTCATATCACAACTCAAAATTGTTAGAGATGATTTATATTATTTGTATGTGGATTGTTCATTCATTTACAAGACATTAGTGCTACTTTTCATATCGAGGAGGCTTCTGGTTGCCCAAAACTTTCACTATAAAGGAGATGAAGAAATAATTTCTCACCTTTCTCATTGGATTACCATTTAGTTGGTGAGTAGCTACAATTTCAACCTCACCTACAAGAATTATATACAATAATTATAATTGACTATTTCTATTTATACCACTATTCTTTTGCAAAATCATATCATCTAATAATAATAATTCTTATATAAAAAAGTAAAAATTCACCTTATTCATTTTAATTAAACATAAACATATCATATAGTGTTAAGTTCTCTAAAATTACTATTAAATAAATATAAATGTAAGAAACCAGCTAAGGTTGTAAACATTGTTTCTTATTAGCTCCAAAACTTTAAAAGCTATTGAATTATAGATTTCATAAATAATCTAAAATCTCACAAACCATATAAGCAAACCTTCAAGTTGCAGTTTGTAATTAAACAAATGGTTTGTTCGGTCCCTCTACCTCGTACTCCATTCCAATTTATATTTCTAGCATTCTCTAAATATTATATATTTTGTTTTTGTTTTGAAGCATCGGTTTATGTTTTTACATTATTATAATCTATTGTTGTTTAGGAATTTTCTTTTGTAAAGCGGATTCAGTGTTTTCCATAGTTTTGTTTCACTCCAAATTTGATGTGAATTGGTTCTTAATTGAGTAATAAGAATCTTTGCCTTTCACAGAATGTTAGCTCCAATGTACTCTTTTTGTTGGAGATTACATTGTATGGTTGAATTCTTTAATGTAGTACTTCTTCTTTCTACCCAATTCTTTCCCCATGCCTTTTTACGAAACTTATCCATAACAAAATTGTTTAGCTCATTTCTATTTGTGGGACAAGCATTGAGGTAGATATTCCATTTTTGAATCCATGTGTAGTTTTGTCTCATCCTTGTTTTCTTTCTTTCACTCATGCCTTCCTTGAAGATAACATTAGGCTATCTACCTCCTCCCATTTGCTCAATTATTTTTAGATATATTATGAGTTGCACCATAGCAATTGCTTTGATGAGAGTTGCTCTTGTTTCACTCAACATTATCTCATAAGGTACCAAAATTTTTATTTTGAACTTGCTCATGATCAAACGTTTTTGGATTTTCTCAATTTGTTTCCATTTTGAGATGGGGGTGATGCTAGCCCACATTTGACACCCATATAGCATCATTGGACAAACTAGGAGCCCAAAAAGCACTTTAATCATTTTCCAATCCCACAACTTTGTCTCTCTACATCTGTTTTGAAGAGCATATAATGCTTTCCACCCTCCTAAAATTATCTTCTTTCTACAGTCCTCCCAATTAAGTTTGTTGTTGAAATCAATCCCGAGGTACTTGTTTTCATTTACTTCTTCAAGAATGTTGCCTTCAAAGAAGAACGTATCGGGACTCTGCTTCCTTTTATTAGAGAAAATAATTATTTTGGTCTTGCAAGTATTGACTTGCATCCCCACTACTCTACAAAAATGCTCAAGGGCATATAGGTGGATCTGCAATCCATGGGACGATTTAGAAATCAATACAAGATCATCAGCATATAAAAGAAGTTTTATCACAAACTCCCCCAACCGAACACCATCTCCACCTTGCAGGTTTATCCACTCTTCCAGTTTATCAATATATAAACGAAAAAGAGTAGGGGATAGAGGGAAGCCTTGATTGACTCCAAATATTTTTGAAATCCCTGTTGAGGTTCTAAATTTGACTTTCACCTCTTCATAAAATCTATGGACAACAACTCTATAATGCAAAGGAATTTCAAGTTCTTCCATTCTACACCATAACTTATCTCCAAGTACGGTGTCAAATGCCTTTTTGAAGTCAACAAAACAACAAAATACTTCTTCTTTGTCCCCCCAAAAATTTTCAATAATGTGTCTCAACATGATACCATGATCCACTATAGAATGCTTCGGCCTAAAACCCGCTTGTCCTTTTGCCCTATTTTCTTTTGCTTCTACTCACTTACTGATGGTATTTTCTACCATGCTGCCAAAAAGCTTTGCAAACAAAGAATTGATCATAATGGTTCTATAATTGGAAGGATTATTAATGTCTCTACTTTTAAAAAAGGGGTATTACTAGGCTAGTTGTCTAGACTCTTGGGAATCCTTGTTGAATAATGTTGTTTAATATTTCCATGATGTGCAGTGCAAGAGTGTTCATTCTTCATTTTAGATACTCTACTTGAAGTTCAACCAAGTTTGTTGTCTTTCTTGTTTTCATCTTCTTAATTCCAATCTCCACCTCTTGTAACGTGACGAGTTTTGCAATTGTGTTGATCATCGGGGGAGGCTCGACCTCTAATTCTTTCTCATACAGTCGACTTGCATATTCAAAACATTGATTGGCTATAATATTTTTTTATATTTACTTCTTCCTTGGTTGAAGTTCCTGCTAGAAAAGCTTTGGGTTATTCTTGCCCAGATATATTAACTCTTCTCGCTTTGTTTGCATGCACTCATCTTTTTTCCTTTTTAGTATTTGCTTATATAACTTTACATTCATCTTCCCCTTGCCTGTGTTTTTCAAATTTCTCTTTGCCATTTTGCATTCCTCATCAAACCAAGCATTTACACGAAAACAATTTGATTCTGATTTCCTATTTTTTGTTCTTTTGCACTTCTCAATTGCACTTTTGAATTATATTTGTAAACTCATGACTGTTGAAACTTTGGAAACCAGTTTTCTCCTTCTGAATTAATATCTCTAATGTTACTTTTGAATTATATTTGTTAACTCATGACTGTTGAAGCTTTGGAAACCAATTTTCTCCTTCTAAATTAATATGTCTAGTGTTGTCTTGAAGATAGTACAATTTTCTTGTGTTAGAAATTTTTTTCCCCTTGATAGTGATTGCCAAGAGCATTGAATTTTCCTCTTATGGTGCATTTCTTCCAACCATGATACCTTTATATAAATTGAGTTATGGTTTGATTTTAAGTCACAAATATGCTCTACAATCTTAACTCCGTCTATATTTTCTATCAAGCTTTGTGAACAAATCATATAGTCAATGACACTTGCCCCATTGTATGTGTTGCAAATGAAGTTCCTAGACCTTTTCCATCTATCTAGACCATTGCAAATAATTAAGTTGAAAGCACCACACAGTATAAACAACTCCTCTCCAAAATGATTGCTAACTTTATCATCCTGAACATCTCATCCATTGGAGATTCTCCTCTTCAATGAGTCAAATAAAATTATGATCCTCTTTGCATTGAAATTGAATTAAATTGAATGATTAAAAACTTAACGGACCACCCAAAATAACTTAATCTATATTTAGATTCGTTTTCATATTGTTTCTCCTGTTATGAATTTTGAGTAGGAAATTCTCTGTTTTGTGAAGTTTTGCAAGTCTTGCCTTTACATTAAGTTCACTAAAACCGTTGTTCTCAAATTGACCGCTGTCCATGATTATTTGACTAAAAAATTAAAAATTACATATATTTTTTTATTTAACAAAATTAAAATCCAAAGGGAGAGAATCATTTTGGCCTCATTCCAATGCTAGGTCAAAGGTTCCTGCGGAAAGTAGAATGGCTATTGAGAATAAAGGTCCTCTAATCCCATTTATCACTTGCCAAGCAGCAAAACAAAGTGAAAAGTGGCAAACAAGCTAAAATTTTGTAGGCCTTTAGAGAAGGGGATGCCTGAGTACTCCATATTTTCCCTTTTTTCAATGTATGGGGGTTCTGGGGTGCCCCAAAATTACAAGCCCTCAAGCATTAGTACAGACAAGCTGTCCAGAAGTGATCATGCTCCAGGAAAACCATGTGTTTCAACAGCAAAGCAATGGAATTTCATTTCTATCAATGTAGTAGGTCTTTCGCGAGGCCAACCCATCCTCTAAGCATTCTCTCTTCAGAACTGATTGTTTTTGGCATAATTGTAAACTTGGAGGCTCGGGATTGTGAGGATTGTGAGTCTTCTAAAGTCATCAAACTTTATGGCCTTTATGCCAGCAAACTTGCATTTCTGATCGAATATTCAGGTGTGGGATACTCAATGACTTCACAGGCACATCTGTATGCTAATTATCCTGTGTCATGCATAACTTATAATACAATATAAACTCCGCCCTCTTATCTTATGTACAAAGGGAATGGAAGCTGACTGACTATCAAAACAGTGGAAGCAAAATCAGAAAGAATTTGTTTTGTTTCATTGGATTTAAACAACTGGATAGCTCTGAAAATTTAGTTCAGCATCCAGCATAGCATATATAAGTGGTGGACAATCTCTGTTTATTGGACTTGTCTTGCCTACATGATTTGACTTCCTGGATCTTGCCTGTTGTTGCTGGAGATCTGGATAAGAGGAGGAGTGTTCTCTCTATTTGGAACCCTCCACCCAATGCAATCTCCCTTTCAAGATGTGAGCAGTAGCTCTGGAAAACACTAACAGTCACCTGCAATCGGAATCTCTGCATGAAGAGAAATTCAATCTCTAAACTGTTGATTTCTTCAGTTGTTAAGCCTCCCACTTTTGCATAGTATGCATTCCTGTAATGTCTGCATCCATGGCATAAAAGAATCTTAGAAACTTTACTCAAAAACCAGTAAAGAAAAAGTTCCAATATAAGTTAAGAAAAGGTTGCAATCCTATAATGACTATGTATACCACTGAATTCTAAAACACCCCTGAACAGTAAAGGATTCAAAATCTTGTTATTTAATGAGAGAACTTACAAGTCATCAAGAAACTTAGTAGCAACCATGACACTGGTGATGAGAAGCATGTGCACATTAAGTGATGTTAGGCGAAACTCAGGATGGCTGAGCATAAGGCGATCTATATAAGCATAAGCTACAACGAACACAGAAGAGCTGCAGTGTGCATATTTGAAGATTCTTTCCAAGTACCTCTGTAAGCTCATGGCAGGGATTTGACTTGCAGAGAAAACACAGAGGTCTTCTCTTGAGAATTTCTTAATCCCTGAAGAAAACAGCAACCTCTCATTTCTGGCCACAATCCTTTCAAGCAGAGAAGCTAGTACAGAAAGAATCAGGGGACTTGACCCATTCTCACCCTCTGAACTGTATAGATCAGAAAAGCAGACAGAAGACAGGTCTGACTCTGAATAGGTTTCTATCATATCTAAAGCCATTTGTGTTTTTTTTCAGAACTTTCAATCAATGCAAAAAAATCAGTAGACCCTAAGCAAGGGTTTTATCTGATGAATCCAGATTGAACAAGGAAGCCAATTATGGTGGGAGGAAGAGAAGATGTGGAATGAGTATTTATTGGTGGCTAAGAAGAGTAATGGGTCATTGGAGAAATAATGAAGTCTGGGGTGGTCTTCCTTTTCCCAACTCAGCTGTGAGGACAACTTTAGTGGAGATTTAGCGAATCCCTGGGCCAAACATGTCACTGTTTTGATAAATTGGACACCATTACTGACAAACCGCACCGGGGCTTCAAGGGTGACCCGATCTGCTGATTGCAGTTTCATAATTTGAACTTTGAATGGTTTAAAATAGGGGTCTTTTACTGAGTTCATAATTTTGCTGGTTAGATTTAATTTTGTTGGTTAGTTTGCAAAAAAAAATTAGGAATTTTTTTTTTTTTTTTTTTTATAATTTGTGGAAATAGATTTTATAAGAATTTATATGAGAGTGATTGGGTCCAATTGGAGCAAACAGGGGAGAAGGGACGAAAGGGAGAAGGAAGCAGCCGTTACAGCTGTCAATGTAAAGTTAAATCCATCTGATCCGTCCACGGAGGTCCATTTCGTATTTCAAAGATGCTGACCCAACAGTTGGAATTCCACACCACACCAGTTATTAACCTCCCCTGATATGAAATCCCCATGAATTTTGACATATCCACAAATAATGTCAAATTTCATTTGCCTTGTTCAAAATTCAATTTTTTTTTTGGAAAGTTGTGAAGTTAGAGATACAAAAAATAATATGTTTTTGGCTTTGTAAAGTTGTTAACTAAAGCATTAAAAAAGTTATTGTGAAGTTTAATTTAAAAAAAATTTAAGTATTAACTTGTTTAACCAATTGCAAATTAAAAATTAATTTGGAATTGAGAAGTCTTGGTTAACTCGTGTAAGTTTTGGATGATTGATGTTATGTGATTCATTTCATTAATTTTAATCTAATTTTTTCACCTGTGTCCAACTTCTTCACCGCTGTGAGCATCACTCGATGCAATGAGTGCTAAGTTGACTATTCAAAAATCATGAGAAATTACTCAATTACAACTACCTCTCATAGAAATAATCATAAATGACGACTTACTTAAAGCACTTGAATCCCAAAAATAATATCTAAAATAATTTATTTTATTTTATTATAAATATATTAAAAAATATTCATATAAAAAAATTAGTTATTGTAGATTATTTAAAATAATATTTTTAATAAAATATTTTTTTTTATAAATTTTCAGATATTATTCAAATTTATTGAATGCATTATTTTTATTAGCTAATATATATAGTAAAACGTAGTATCACATTAATTTCATCTTTTATTTTTCTTTATTTGGTAGATATAGACTTTCGAATATATCTTGAATTGACAAATTATATGAATTGTACATATATATTTCCTCTAAGAAATAATATTGTTCTCTAGATACAATCATTGGGTTGTTGTGTGTATATAATCATTGAGTTGGTTTCTAGTTCATGAATGTTTTTTTTAAGTACAATTTGGGTAGCTTATTTATTATTTTCTTTCTTACCAAATTTTGAATAATTAATTATATTTCTAGTTACTTATTTATTATCTTCTTTCCTACCAAATTTTGAATAGTTAATTATATTTCTAGACAAATTTTTCATTAATTTTCCTTTTTTAATCCATTTCATTTAGATATGGATCTTTATTTCAAGGAAATTATACAATATTGATTTCTATATTTCATTTTAAATAAATATATTATAAATAAATATTAGGCTTATCTTTCTAATAAAAACATTATTCAAGGTATAAAATTTCATATAAGATGTTGAGTTTTATAATTATATTTTGTTTGAGTAAAAAATTTAATTATAAATATTTTTATATTTAAAAAAAATAATATTTGTAATGAAATAATATAAATACACAATTAAATAATAATAATAATTAAAAATAAAAATTATATTTCCTTCTTAATATATTATATTATTCTTCAAAAGCAATGAATTTTGTCCATTATGATGATGATGATGAAGATTAATCTCTATTAAGACCAATGCGGTCTGTCAACCTCAAGAAAGGAAAAAGAATCTAAGTGTGATTCTTCAAAATCTTGTTTCTATGATCAAAGAGAAGTGAGAGAAATGCTCCAAGATCGCTATAGGTGGGTTGGCATAATAAGTCAAGAAGATTGGAAGTGTGGCAGATGTTAGGGAATTGAGAGTGGATGTGAGTAAAAGTTGGGAAATCTAAAAGGAAGTGTATTTTATCTTCCACTTGCTTAGTATCACAAATATGACAGATTATATCATTCCAGGGAGTCTTGGGAATAGACCACCACCTAGTCTCACTTCGAATTAGCTCACAAGAATTACTTTTTATCCTAGCAATGTTCATTTTTTTTTAGTGTTGGTCAATGCAAAAAGATAATTCTGATTAGAAAGGGTGGGGTTGATCACCCCCTTATAGTATCTTAACTTCCTTTTACCCTCCAACTCCTTGTCCAACCACATCTTGTCCTTAAACTTGGAGCTAATAATATTTTTGACATTATCTTTTCTTCCCATACCGAGCTCCTCCTTAATTCCCCAATGGTTGAGCCAAGATTGGGCATCCTTATGCCACCCGCGCTTGAGGCGAAGGTGGGGGTTTTAATTGAAGTTAGAAGCAGTTTTTGGGAGCCTTTTGGATTCCATGTTTCAACACTTCTTCTGCTTAACTCTGATATTGCATTTAAAGTCTTTAGACCACCCTTCATTGGTATTAAGCTTGGTAGTGACAGTCTCATAGAGACGGATCACAACAATCCCCAGCTCAGGAGGGACCATGATCTCTTTAAGTCTTTCCCAAAGCTTATCTCGAGGAACAATGTCAAAATCTTTTCTAAAGTCCACAAAACAACAAAAGGGATCAACTTTGCTATTGCGACATTCCTCTACAATGATTCTGAGGGTGACAAGATGGTAGATAGTTGAGTGATGTCTCTTAAAACCAACTTGTCCTTTAGCTCTTTTACCTTGGAATTCAAGCCAAAGGCTAAGCTTCTTTTACAAAATGAGCCCTTAAAGCTTGGCCAAGATGTGGCTAATCATTATGGTCCTGTAGTTAGAAGGAACACTTTTGTCCCCATTTTTAAAGATGGGCACAATAAGGCTTTGTGTCCAAATCTGAGGGAAGTCATGTGTTACAACCAAATTTAGAAGCTTGTGGATATGAGGAATGAGGATAGATATTCCCATTTTAAGGATCCCAGCTTGGTATCCTTGAATATCTTTAGCTTTCCCATTAGCGAGCTTATTAATTCCAGACTCAACGTCTTCCAGAGAGAATACACCATCCTTAATTGGAGTGTTTAAGGCGGTTCCCATAGTGTCTGGAGAGTCATACAAGTTATTAAGATATTTTTACCAGCTTTCTAAGGGGATAGAATGATTATATTTGGTTTTACAAACAAGCACATTCCGCAAAAAAAATTGGGCAAACTTTGGAAAGGTGGAGAAGATGATCTTGTATTTTATTAATATATGAATTCTTCTTCATCTTGATGAGGATTTTGTATACAGTGATATTCTAGAGCTTAATGATTTCATTAGGAGCCTCTCTGATCACTTTCCTGGAAATTTTAAAATCTTTGACATACCATGGATTGGAAGTTCTATTATTCTAATTAAATAGAGAACTTGCTAATGGTATTGGAAATGATAGTAGTGAAATGGTAATAAATTTGATCAATGTTGCTATTACAAGTCAAGGAGCCTAAATCTCTTTCTAAATCCCTTAAGAAGAGGTTGACCTTACTTGTATCAAAGTGAATGTGTCTTTTGTTTTCACTAGTCTCCTGCATGTGGGTGGTATGCATAGCAAGATCGATGGATAAAGACATAGGTTTGTGGTCAAAGTCAGGCTCAAATCCATTAAGTAGCTCAAAGTTTGTAATATGGTTGAGGAAGAGGGTGTTGGAAATCACATAATCCATGACACTTCTACCCAGCCCATGGAAACAGGTCATCCGACCAAAGAGGGCCCACTTGTTAATACTATTATATATGATTAGGTCCTAGGAACTACAAATCTTGAGGAGCTCAGTGCCGAATAAGTTCTCGATTATGTCTTCAAATTTTCTCTTAATTTTATTAGCTAAGTTACTATGATCTTCATCAAGCCACAAGGGGTTGGGGTTAGAGTTTTTACTTAATGTAATGGCTTGGTTAGTAGTAGTTCTAGCATTAAAGTCTCAAAGAAAAAGGATATTACCTTCATTCCTCAGGCTAAAGATGTCTTTTTCTAAGGTATTGAAAGGACAATTCTTATCCAAGTTGTTCTTCTTATAGGATGTAGAGTTGTTAGGAGCGAAATAGAAGATTGCAAGAAAGATCATGTTGGTGGTAGAATCAGAGATTTTAATCCAAATGTATTGATTGAAGGGGTTGATTTTATGAAGTCGGATGTGAGAGGAAACAATGTTCCTTATATAGTAGGCTATACCACCAAAAGCCCTCCGAGAGGATTTCTTATTCCAAACTGACCAAAGAGTGAAAATGTCAAGGTGAGGGACCCTAGATTCATCATGCTTCCAAGTTTCAACTAACAAAATAAGGTCAATATCACTTGGGATCCAACTTAACATAGGACTTTTACACCATGGAAAGCCACAACAGTTCCAAAAGAGGATTCAGAGTGATGCAAGTCCCTATTTATCACTCGTGCTTGAGACTTTATCTCTAATAATATCTTTCCTATTCCTAATGATTGCCCATTTTCCTGCCTTTATTGCCTCCTTAACCTTTCAGACTTCTTTCCCAAGTTCAGCTTGGTCTTTTGGAATGAGATCTTCATTTATAAAGATTATTGTTCCTTTTAGGCTTGGGGATTTCCTGAGTATATCCAATTTATGTTCATTACAACTGACCTTGACACAGGTTAGGCTATGTTTATGCTCAAGTATCTTTCCAACCCTTATTTCTTTCGTGAGATAAGTTGTTTCAATTTGACATTTTGTTTTTAATTGTTCTTTAACTATTTCTAATGTTTTTTTCATTGTTTTTTTCTTCTATATCCGCAATTATAAGATTTAAGGCTCTTTCGTGGCACTCATGGTCAGGTACAATTAGTTTATTAATTTCCTCTTAAATGGGTTTAACATGTAAGTTTATTTTCTGTGTTATTTAGGGCTGAGTTATTATGTAGTTGTTCTTTTAGATTTTTTATCTCACTTTTGAAGGTGTCATTTTCTTCAACCATTTCTTGTTTAATATGTTCTGTTTCTTGAATTTTACCATTCATTTCTTGGACTTCACTTTTGAGTGTGATTATTTTATTTTCTAATGATTTGTGGTTGTTGTCAAGCATTGCAGTTAATTCTAGTTTAAAATGGTTTTCTCTTTCTTCTCTTCGTCTTTCTAAAGATTCAATGTACTCATAAAGACTCTCTAAGGTAATTTTACTTGTTCTGTCTTTTTTAGAGGGGGGCTTAGAAATACGAGGGGAAGTACTCATAGTGTAATAAAACAAAACTTAACAAGAGGAGGGTAAGAGGGAACTTGTGCACCTGTCAGGCAGAACTAATGCAAGGCTGCACTCACCACACCTTAGAGGTTGTATCCTTGGAAAATGGAGATCTTACTTCTTCTATGTATTGCGTTTCTTGAGCATCAAAGTTCTCCAAGTCGTCAATGTGAAAAATAGGAGCTTCCTCTTATACAAGACGATCTGATGTAGGGCACGTCCCTGGGAGAGAAATCTGCTAATTCCAATATGAAAATTGTTATCTCCCATTGTGCTTTCGTCAAAGGGTTGTACCAAATGGAGATCAAGGCATCATTCCAAAATAAGGATTATCTCCATAGACTCGTTGCCCAAAACTAGAACTTCGTTGTAGAGATTATCACCACAAATTCGCTACCCAAATTTGAGAAATTCGAAGACAATATCGACAACATATCATTACATTACTGGCACAACCACAGACTCGTTGCCTAAAACCAAAACTTTTCTTGCGAGTGTAGAGTAGTTCCCCTGTTCGAATTTGCGAGGAAAACTAGAAGTAGAAATTCACCCAGAAATCGCAAGCTTGAAATTAACCCGGCGTGAAATAGTTGGAGTTACAGAATGATTCTTTCCACAGACTCACGAACCCAGAGTCACTACCCAAATATGAGAAATTCGAAGACAATATCGACAACATATCATTATATTACTAGCACAACCACAAACTTGTTGTTCAAAACCATAACTTTGCTTGCGAGTGCAGAGTGGTTCCTCCGGTGGAAGTTGCCAGACAAAATAGAAATAAAAATTCACCCATAAATCACAAGCTTGAAATTGATGTGATTTGAAATTAAAACTATTATAAGTGAAATGAAATTTAAGTTTTGAATTTTGTTTTTTTAATTGAAATTAATTTTAATAATATTTAAGTTCTGCATTGTTTTAAAGTCAATTTCACTTATTTAAATTATTAAACATGAACTAATTAGTGATAAGGCATATTGATAAATAACTAATTTAAATTTAAAATTTCAAGAGTGTAACTAATAAATAAATAATTTTAAATAAAAAAAGTATATTATTAAATTAAAATAAAAAATTATAAAATAAGTTTTGATAATCAATTATAATAATTAAAATATTAAAGTAATAATAAAATTTGTCAAAAATGGGAACTTGCATTTTTTATTTTGTTATATTTATTTTTAAGTAATTATAATTATTTTCATAGCTATTATAATTCTTATTCTCTTTAAATTAAAATTTTATATTTATTATTTTACAATTAAAATTAAAATTAAGGTTTTATTTCCTATCTTAATAATATTTAAATTTGTATAAATAAATCACAATATTATATCATAAAAAAGGTAAAAAGACGTTTTCTAAATCATTTTTTTAATTTTTAAAATACATTTTATTTTTTTATAGTATAAAATATATAATATCATAAAGTTTCACAAATAACATCATAGAAATTCACATATAGATTTTGAAAATTCGTATTTTCTCATATCACTAAAATGTCACAAATATATACACAACAATAATCATTTTAAAAAGTGATTCCATACAGGTGAATTGGTTTTTCAAAGTGGAGGAATAACCTGTTATGAGTATTTTAACCCAACGTTTTGGACTTCATAAGTAAGTCCATCATCAGGGGTAAACGCTTATTGTTCTTTGAAATTTTTTGAGAAATAGGGCAAAGGAGTAATGATATATATAGTAATTTTAGAGGAAATTTTTATTTTTTAATAAGGGTGTCGGTTTGGAAGAAAGGTTAATAATTTTAATAAATTAATATTATTATTATTATTATTATTTTAAGTTAATCTTATTTGTAATTTTTTATTTATTAGGTTTTTATTAAATTATTATTTATTATTTTTTTAATTAAATGTCTATTCAACATATCATTAAAATTATTATTTATTATTTATCTATTTATATAAAAAAAAATTCTAATTTATTTATTTATATAATTTTTTTAAATTAATTATTATTATTATTATTATTATTATTATTTAAATTAAATGTTACTTTGAAAACTTAAGGAATTTAAAATTTAGAGGGGTATTTATTTATTTATTTTTAATTGGTTAATTAAATTATTATTATTGTTATTATTATTATTTTTAATTTTATTTTATTTTTTTAATCATTTTGAGGGTTCATTATTGTTAGAATTGATGTTACGAGAGGTATGATGGATTAGGGGTTTCCAGGTGTTGTTGATGTTAAGGCCATCATCGCGATTTATGTTGTTTTTTCTTTTCTCTATTTCTATGGCTTCTTTGATTTTCCTTTTTAGTTAGTGGTCTTCTCTGGATATGAGTTTGGCATCTTCCATTCGTATGTAATGTGAGTATGAGGAGGCATGTTCTGCTAAAGCAGATTTTTCAGTTCTGTTCCTAGAAATGTTAGCGGTATGCTCCTTAATTCTAATGTTTAGGGATCTGCCAGTTTCACCAATATATTCTTTTCCACAGGAGCACGGTATGATGTAGATGCCTTTTTGTAATCTAGGGTTTATGGGGTCTTTGGCTAAGTCTACAATATTTCTAATGGTATTAGGAGGAGTGAAAGCAATTGTAATGTTATGTTTGTTAAGGATTTTGGAAATTTTATCAGTTGTTCCTTTTATGTAAGGTAAATAAATTTTAGGGATGTCAAAAGATCTTTTTACATTGTTTTTTGCCGCGATCCCTGTCCTCCTAACCACGGATCGCGGCAAAAAAATCCCATTCCCCCATCTATCAATCCCCCTTCGACTCACCCTTTCCATAACAATACCCAGTTAGGAGTTTTAAACATTCCTTCAGTTGTAAACCTTTCCAATATTGAATTAGACCAGGCCTCCATTTCCCTTCTCCAAAAAGGCCT
This sequence comes from Pinus albicaulis, assembly GCA_034641835.2. Taxonomy (NCBI): domain Eukaryota; kingdom Viridiplantae; phylum Streptophyta; class Pinopsida; order Pinales; family Pinaceae; genus Pinus; species Pinus albicaulis. Next base: position 1,815,687,828 of record CM076580.1, read on the forward strand.
AAATTTCGCCATTACTCCTAATAAAATTCCACATGACAACATCATTAGTAGTATAGAATTCGCCTTAAAAGACCTTAACTTTATTGAAGCTGAAGATATTATACAAGACGTTGCAAAAATCCTTAAAAAATCCAGACCACCTCCAAGTAACATATCTAAACAAGAAAAACTTGCCCTATACAACCTAAAAAAGAATAAAAACATAATAATTCTAAAAGTTGATAAGGGTAATGAAACCATAATAATGGATAGATCGGACTATGATAAAAAAATGGATGAACACCTCAAAAATAGTGGTTGCTATAAAATCTTAAATAAAGACCCCAGTACGAAAATTCTTAGAGAAGTAACTAAAAAAATAAAAGAGTCATCTCTCGATAACATCACTAAAAAAAGAATCACTCCGTCGAGCTCAATCACCCCTAGAATATATGGTGCTCCCAAAATTCATAAAAAAGACATCCCTCTAAGACCCATAGTCAACACCATAGGCTCACCCACCTACCTCCTTGCTCAATACCTTGCCAAAAAGCTCCGGCCCCTAGCGGGAAACACCTCATCTTACATTAAAGACTCCACATCCTTCGTTCAATGGGTCAAAAACCTTGACATGAAAGACAAATATCTCATGGTAAGCTTCGACATAGTCTCCTTGTACACTATGATACCTATAGATGAAGCCATTGATGTCATAAAAAATATGACAGACAGTGAAACTATAGATCTCCTCAAGTTATGTCTAAAATCCTCGTTCTTTAGCTTTAAAGGAACTATCTATGAACAAACTCATGGTGTTGCCATGGGATCACCTTTGTCTCCTATAATCGCTAACATTTACATGGAACATTTTGAGAAAAAAGCCCTCCAAACCTTTCCATTCACCCCTGAGGAATGGAAAAGATATGTAAATGATATTTTCACAAAATGGATCCATGGTATATCAAAACTAAATGATTTCTTAAATCACATTAATAACATCTCTAATTACATTAAATTCACCATTGAAATTGAAAAAGATAATCAATTACCCTTCCTAGACATCCTTTTAACAAAAAAAGATGGAAAACTTAGCACCAAAGTCTATAGGAAGAAAACCCACACAGAAAGATACTTGCACGCAGACTCTCATCACCATCCTAAGAAAACAATTGGCATCATTAAAACCTTAACAACTAGGGCGTCTAGAATTTTAGACTCTCACCATCTAGAACATGAGATAAACCACCTCCGCCATGTCTTTCAACTTAATGGATACAACAAAAATGTCATTAATAAAACTATTAACCAAACCCTAAATAAAAACAACGTAAAAAGATCTTTTGACATCCCTAAAATTTCTTTACCTTACATAAAAGGAACAACTGATAAAATTTCCAAAATCCTTAACAAACATAACATTACAATTTCTTTCACTCCTCCTAATACCATTAGAAATATTGTAGACTCAGCCAAAGACCCCATAAACCCTAGATTACAAAAATGCATCTACATCATACCGTGCTCCTGTGGAAAAGAATATATTGGTGAAACTGGCAGATCCCTAAACATTAGAATTAAGGAGCATACTGCTGACATTTCTAGGAACAAAACTGAAAAATCTGCTTTAGCAGAACATGCCTCCTCATACTCACATTACATACGAATGTAAGATGCCAAACTCATATCCAAAGAAGACCACTACCTAAAAAGGAAAATCAAAGAAGCCATAGAAATAGAGAAAAGAAAAAACAGCATAAATCGCGATGATGGCCTTAACATCAGCAACACCTAGAAACCCCTAATCCATCATACCTCTCGTAACATCAATTCTAACAATAATGAACCCTCAAAATGATTAAAAAAATAAAATAATAATAATAATAATAATAATAATATAATTAAACAATTAAAAATAAATAAATAAATAAATAATTACCCCTCTAAATTTTAAATTCCTTAAGTTTTCAAAGTAACCTTTAATAAAAAAAATATATATATAAATAAATTAGAAATAATTAAAAAAAAAAAATTATATAAATAAATAAATTAGAATTTTTTTTTATATAAATAGATAAATAATAAATAATAATTTTAATGATATGTTGAATAGACATTTAATTAAAAAAATAATAAATAATAATTTAATAAAAACCTAATAAATAAAAAATTACAAATAAGATTAACTTAAAAATAATAATAATAATAATATTATTATTATTATTATTATTATTATTATTATTAAATTATTAAAATTATTAACCTTTCTTCCAAACCGACACCCTTATTAAAAAATAAAAATTTCCTCTAAAATTACTATATATATCATTACTCCTTTGCCCTATTTCTCAAAAAATTTCAAAGAACAATAAGCGTTTACCCCTGATGATGGACTCACGTATGAAGTCCGAAACGTTGGGTTAAAATACTCATAACAGGTTATTCCTCCACTTTGAAAAAACAATAATCATACCACTAAAAAGACACAACTTCCAAGCTATATCATTAAAATTTACATTTTCAATTAATAAATTTTGATAAATTGACATAAATTAGAAGACTTTTTATTTTCAAAAATGATCTCAATCAACTTAATTCCATAAAAATGGGATTATACTTACTTTTATTATAGATTCCACAATATTCAAGAAATATTTGGGAAATTTAAAGTAAAACAAAATCAAATAATTAACTTCAAACAATTAACTTCATTTCTACCCACCGGATGCGGGTGATTAATGTCCATCTGGGAACGTGGCACATTGTGCACTTCCCAAAGGACTTCGCCAGTGTAGCCCATGTGGCTCCCGGTACAGACATTAACTACAGCCTTTACTCACCACCCTGCGTGAGACTTCATTATCTCGGTCGGCTCATTCGGCTCCTGGATATGGCGGTCATTCTCGGCATGGATTGTTTCTGCAGAGGTTTGAATAGTGGAGTGGGCGGCTACAGCTCTCCTACTCCTTTGCACGCGAATTGCTCGCCTGCAAGCATTGAAGCCAGTATTAAAACTAATACGGGGAAGCGCTGTTTGATAGTTGCTTGTTTCGAGCCGGCTCCGAATTGCCACTTCTCCAACAGTTCGTGGTGTAATCGACGTGTTTTTGATCCTGCTTCTTCTGCTCCACCCGGTAATCTTGCCTCCACCTCTGCTGATCTGCTCAGTGGTCACAGTGGTCTTGCTCCAGCTTCCTTAGTTCTGCCCATTGGCGCCCAGAATTCTCATTCTCCTCCTGTCCGTTTTGTGAGTCTTGTTGAGCCCAGCTCTGAATCGGTCACCATGCCTCGCCTCCGCGAACGCATGAGAAGCAGAAGAGGCTCCAGCCGTGGGCATCTTAATCAACAGCGCCCGCCTCCCATTCCTGCTCCTGCGTTTGAGGTTGGCTCTGTCTTCTCTCCCGTCGCTTTCTCTGCCCCTCCGCCCTCCTCTCATGAGTCTCCTCCCGTTGCCTCTCGTCCCCTTCGGCCCTCCATTCGTCAAACTTCTCAGCGCGCTGAGCTAAGGTTTGACTGTACTTCCTGCAATGCCACTCTTACAGCTTTTATTACTGTCACTCTTCGGGAAGAAGTCCCTAATATAGTTCCGCCCAGCTCTTCGTTTTCGCCAGCTCCCCCTCTCAGCTCCAGTTCCCCTCGAGCTGCTCCTGCCTCCTTTGTCCCTCAGCACGGGTCCAGCATGGAGACAGAGCGTGCGGGTGGCGGATGTACTCTCAACGAAAGCCAGGCGGATAGAAGCGAGATGTTCACCTGCAGAATTATTGAAGAGTCTCCCTCTCCTACTCATGGATAACAGCTGCTTTGGTTTTCAGGTTTTTCTGTTCTGCTCTTGTAGAAATCATAAGCTTCTTAGTTACACTGCTTTGCTGTACAGGCAGTTCACTTATTTCAGCTATGGTGTCATTTTGTTTTTTGTAAACTTAAAACCGGTTTCCCTCTCATGGGCGGTTCAGACATTATGGTTTAAAGGACTGGTTTCCCATTCTGGGCAGTCCAGACTTTGCATGCCTTGCTTGACTATCAAGCCTAGCGTTCAGGCTTCCCAAGCTGACACTGGTGTAGTTTTGTATCAATACTTTTATACATAATAGAAATTAGTCATACTTAGAAAAAAAAATTAACTTCATTTCTACCCAACAAATTTTCAAAATGTTCAAAAATCTACCAAATAAAAATAAATATATAACATTTACAATGCCAAGCCAAGCAGATTATCTATTTTCATTATATTGTTAAGATTCCAAAATTGACCCGCAAAGTGTTATAAATTTTATGTGCAAACTATAATGGTCAAAGTTTTAAGTCGAACAATTACCTTCATTTCTACTTATTAAATTTTTAAGCATTCTAAAATCTACTAAATAAAAATGAATATATAATACTTATAAAACCAAAGATTATTTATTTTCATTGTAAATATTAAGATTCCAAAATTGACAAGCATAATGTTTATTGAGTTGGTGTCTCATTGTATAACCTTGTATTAGGGTGATGTGTATTTTTGTATGTGCTCAATGTGGAGCTGACATGTGTCTCCCTTCAAATAAAAATAAAATATTCAATGTAGCTATAATAAAAGAAAAAAAAATTAATATACCATGCATATTTAGTTAGTTGTCCATATTACATAATATAATTTCATCTAAAGTAATTAGAAGTAAAAAAATATTCGAGCAAATTTTTATACATTTTACTTTTCAAAAATATTTCAACACCAGATTTAAATAAACTATTTGAAAATCTATGTTAACTAATTTATGTCTATATCAACTATATCAACTAGACTATTTGAAAATATATGTTAACTAATTTATGTATATATCAACTTGATATGAATTTATATATAGAAAAAAAAAACTTCATATACATCTATATATAGAAAAAAATTGTTAAAAGAAAATATTTTAAAGTTGTATATAATAAAATAGTACTTAAAAATATATTAATAACAAAAAATATCATTTCAATGTGTATTGATAAAATGTCTAAATACATAGGTTATGTCAAATATTTTAATACCAACTATGTATATATTATATATTCTTTTAAAAAAAGTATATATATATCATATAAAGTTATTGAAAAAAATAAGTTTTTATGGTTAAATTTTTTGAAATAATTTCCCTATTTTAAAGTTTAGTATTTTTTAAGATATATATATATATACATTCTGTTAGAAATTGGAGAGAGCATCCATTGAACAGGATTCACACACAATTATTAATTTCTATATCATAATCAAATGAATATATTACAATTCTTATAGTGCTGCTGAGATCCAACTAATTCCACTCTTGGAGGGAGAAGTTGAGAGAATCTCTCAACATCCTCCAACAAACCAAACCAATCCCTAATCTTTAGTATGCATCATAAATGAGGCATTATCTCAAACACCCCCCCCTTAATGCCTACATTACAAAAATGGAGAACACACTAATTTAATACAAACATTTGTCTTCTCTGGTCTTCATTAACATTTGTACCCACTCTGAGATCTCATAGACAACGCTCTTTTCTCCACCATTTTCGAGCTACCATTCAACCCATTTAAAATACATTTGTTTCTGACCAGCAATGCTGAATTTGTAAGATCAAAGATTCTTGACACCCCCGAAGAAGAGTCTCGACACTGAACTATCCTATTGAAATATTTCCATCTGTGAAATAACACCGAAGAATAAATTTCAACAGTCTATAGGAAAATATTCTAGTTACAGAATATGATCAGTGATCAATCCTACAAAGTGACCTTTACACACAAGGATCTCATTGTATAACCTGTAACTGATGCTCTTGAAGCCCGAAGCACAATAAGATCCATCAGCGTATAACAAATTCACACAATCAGATTAGCCAATTGTTCTCTCGGCACCGAAGAACGTTGAGAACGACTAATTTAAATAATGCTAATTTGTTCAATAATTGGTTCTGCACTACACCTTAAAACAAAATAATAAATTTGACATATTCAACTCCACACAACAAATCCTGTAATAGCATAAATATTAAACTCCAGCCTCTCCTTTTCTCACGGAATTTTGCACTGCGGCTTTAGCTTTTTGTTCACTCTGACTCTTCTCTCTTCAGTCTATTCAACACTACAACAATTTTAGCCTCTTTCCAGGCCTCTATTTCGTCTCTCTTGCTTCTGCATTTGATTTGGATTCGTCCCACTCTGAAGTAGTTGATTCACTGCCTAATGATTCGAGGGTTTCCTTGTTCTTGCTGGAGCTTCCAACCTGTTTGATCTCAGGCAGTTTTATGCTTTGCATCGGGGTAGATGGTTTAAATCCCTGAAACAAAAATTTGGGTTGTATTACAATCTTTTCGTGGCAGCTGCCATTAGCAATAGCATCTCGAATACAATTCGATTCAATTTATGGGTCTGATTGCACCACCGCCTCTGATATTGTAACGCTTGAGGCTTCTTGCTCGCTTTGAGTCGACTGAACTGTTGGGAAAGAATACTCAGACAAGCTCTATCGTAATGAAAGATCCCAATCTTTCTTCAACTGTTGGGAAAGAATACTCGAACAAGCTCTGTCGTAATGAAAGATCCCAATCTTTCTTCTCTGATTCGAACCTTTGACCTGAACCATAACAGAATGTCAAGTTTTTTTTGAAATTTCGCAGATTATAAAAATTTATGATTTCGAATGCAAAATCCCTGTAAATTTGGCAACACTATAATGCATTTATCGCAGTTGTATTGATTTTGATGCCTAAACTTGACTCAGTGCGGCTTTCGCGAACTAGGAGGCTTGCATCCAAGGAGTAAACGACAATATTTCAGAAAATCCTATGCTACAGGCGCTGCAAAATATCTCGAACCTTCTCGGCAATGGCATACAAGCAGATGCAGTGGTGGCCAAAGATGAAAGCAATAATTACAAGATGATCACCGAAGCAGTGAACGCAGCTCTAAGCAAAAGTAATGGGAGAAATAAGAAAACTAAAAGCACAAACACACAAAAAAAACTTTCACCCAGAAAATAAATCTACTGAACTATTTACTCTCCTACAACAGTAGTTTGACAATCATTGCTCTCACATCTTCCTGGCTATCCCGTGAGGGATTTAAGCCAGCAGAGGCTCTGATACAATGTTAGAAATTGGAGAGAGCATCCATTGAATATGATTCACACACAATTATTAATTTCTATATCATAATCAAATGAATATATTACAATTTTTATAGTGCTGCTGAGATCCAACTAATTCCACTCTTGGAGGGAAAAGTTGAGAGAATCTCTCAACATCCTCCAACAAACCAAACCAATCCCTAATCTTTAGTATGCATCATAAATGAGGCATTATCTCAAACACATACATCATACAATTTTTTGACTAAAAAAATTAAATTATGTATTTTATATAACATTAAAAATAAAATTTAAATAATAAAAAATTATACATTATATTTTACATTAAAAAAATTGCAAATTGATCTTTCTAAATTCATATTAAATTTATATTGATAAACTTTCCATACAAAATATAATGGTAAAATTTTTATAATTTCCCTAAATCAACGTGAGTTAAACAAGTTCTTATTCCAAAAACTTTATGATCCCAACTCTCATCATGGCTTAGAGATTCATATATAGGAAAAATTTGACTAAGTGCAGTTGCCATAAGTTATCAGCCAGCTCGTGATCCAATCGTTGTTGGCTTTATATGTAACAGACCAACTCAATTAAAAAATATATATTGCTCACAGACCCATGTCAAATAGAAAATTATACACTCAGTTGAAGGAAAGATTTGGGAAACTTCAGCACACAAAATCTGGTTGTCTAGACAATAATACTTATAATAACAAACAAACAAATCTCTTCTTTATGGCGGTAGAACCAGTTGCCTGATGATTGACATGTTAATATTATTTTATGGGCTTTGGGAAGTGGTAACTGCAAAGCAAAGTTGACTGCTCATCTTCTCTGTCCAACATTACCAATCAAGTTGACAATGTGTAAATATGATCAGAATACATTACAGGGGAGAACTTTCTCATGTGTTCAACCAACCTAACTAGTCAAGTTGGTAACTTTTTTATTAATAATGTGTATGAATAATCAAATTTGTATGAATTTATCATGTGTTCAATGCAATCAGTTAAGTTGGCCATTTGTATAGTTAAGAGAAACTTTTTCATATTCACTATTATAATTAGGGAAGTTTATAATGTAAAGGTTTAATGAAATTTTTTTGGTTTTTTTCAATTGGTTAATAATTTTTTTTATAAAAAGTAAAACTTGAATTTATTCATTCAAATTAAACATATTTTTTTCTAAAATCACTATTGATTAAATGTATATACAAAAAACAAATTAAAGTTGAGAGTGTGGTTTCTCACTAACTATAATACTTCAAAGATTATTAAATTGTAGATTTAGTTAATATTTTATAATTTGATAGATATGAACCAAATCAATTGTTTGACTTCATTTCTTTCAATCATATTTTAAAAAATTCTAAAAATATATAATTAACATAAAAATAAAAACTTAATATCTTAGCATTTAATTTTATTATTTAACCTTCCCAAACTTTTTTCTTTATTTAATTACAATCAAACTTCATTATAAATACTACAAATATTTTAAATATAAAAAATCAATTTGAAAATTACACTAATAATCCTTTGAAAATTTAATATCTTAACATTTTAATTTTATTACTTAACCTTATCATACTTCTATTTTTATTTAATTATAATCAAGATTCATTATAAACAATCATACATATTTTAAATATAAAAACTCAATTTGGAAGCTGTACTTTCTTATGATTTTACTATTCCTACTACATCTCCTCTTTTCATCTCCAATCCAAAATATGGACTTCCTATTATTTTTATTATAACTGTTTTATATATGAACAATGTTTCTACTAAGTTTGTTTATAGAACAAAAGCTGATTCCCTCCTTTGTGTGCTAATAGGTAGAGACTGGGTCGTGAGAAACAAATCATAGATTCAGCTAGTGGTGCAATTTGCAGATATCAAATAACCCATGGTCGATATAGCATAAACTGCAACGATATGACACGTTGTGTTTGTTTTTAAAACCTAATTGTTAATCTATAATTAAACCTGCACGTTGCAGTTTTGTTCGGTCACTCTACCTCGTCCCCCATTAAAATTTTTATTTTAAACATTCTCTGAATGTTATATAATTTGTTTTTGTTGAAGCAGCGCGTGCTCAAATGTTTTCACATTAATATAATGTACTGTCAACCAGCTTTGGAGTTTGTTCTTCAACATGTTAAATTAGCCTATGTGTCTCCTGTGATATATAAAAACAAAAATAAAACAATGATAGACTATTAAGTAAACTTCGGCGTTTGAGACATTCATGAATAATATTCAAGGTTGAAGAGTGCTCAGATTATTTTGTAGAAGTGTAGGTTTAACAGTTTGTGTTAAATTTCAAATTAAGGTATCTTCACCAATTTATTTATTGGGATATAACATAATTTCCATTTATTTCTAAAATGAAGGTTTTGTTGACAGATTTCTACATCAGTAAAATATAACATAATTTTCAAAGCTATAAGCTCTCCAGATGTGATCATGCTCCAGGAAAACTATGTGCTCCAGCAGTGGAATTTCACTTCTCTCCATGGCTAATCTTCTCTTTTCTTCTCTTCAGAACTGGCATATTGAGTCCTCTTTTATAGTCAATGACTTCAGCTCTGATCACCTCTCAATTTGTTGTGGATTGATAGTTGTGAGGTTAAGCCTCTATCCCCAATGGACAAATCGAATGGATCATTTCATATCCATTCGTTTGTGTTAGGATCTTTATTAATTTGTTAAAATCATGCACTTCTCTATTTTTAAAATAGGTTGACCATAAAAATAGTAACTTCATTAATAAAAATTTAACAAACTCAACAAAACGTGAGTAATCTTGTCTTCATGCTATGCTTCCTCCTTTCGCACCATTGGATTCCAATTTTAATGAAGGGTGCTCGGATGCTCCTGCATCAGAAACTAAGGCACAAAACCCTGAAAACAAATCTCCATAAAAATGTGTAATGTATTACGCTATGATGTCATGATGTCAATGTGAGGCAAGGTACAAGCATCGTAACCAAATTTGCACTAAACAAGCTGATTGATTAAGAAAAATATTGCATATGAAGAGTGCCAAAGAAGGGCCATCAACATGACTATCTGAAATACTTGAGTGAGTTTCCTTTTCCATGGTGGCTCTGTGCTAGTTAGACACCTGCACCAAGCTGTTTATGGAATGTTTTTTAAAAATAGAGGCGGAGGTTCCATTCCAACCACCTCGAGGATGAGTCATTGGGACTGGTTGAACTGAAACAACCACGGAATCCTTCCTTTAGTTAGTAGTTTCCACCTCCCTTGTAACTCTCTTAAAGGATAGGACTCCCTCCCACCTTTGTAGGGATCCCAACCTCCTCCTTTTCCTCTATAAAAGAAACTATCTCTTTTAGTAGAAGCTAACTGAACTAGGAGAATTATACATACTATAGCTGAGCTACTAGAGAAGATATAATAAGAAGGATTATGTTGAGAGAGCTTGAGTCTATGACTTGTCAAGCTCCTTAAAAAATGAAAGAAGCTCTTCGGAGCAGAGTTCGTTTTCTTGTGTCAAGCTCCTTAAAAAATGAAACAAGCTCTTTGGAGCATAGTTCATTTTTTTGTGTCAAGCTCCTTAAAAAATGAAACAAGCTCGTCTGAGGATAGTTCGTCTTCTATGTCAATCTCATTAAAAAATGAATTAGGTCTTGAGGATAGTTCGTCTTCTATGTCAACCTCATTAAAAAATGAATTAGATCACGAGGATAGTTATTTTAATGTGTCAACCTCATTAAAACAATGAAACACGTTCCCGTTCAATTCGAGTCTTTGATTAGATCTCGTAAAATCCCAGTCGAGTCTTTCTCTTGGTCTCATAATTGAACCTTCATTTGATCCACCTGTCAGTAACTAGCAGTCTACTCCGGTGAATGCACTAAAGCTTGGGGGGCATGTACCTCAAATTGAGTCACCATGCTAGGGGCATATAAACATTTCAAGCATAGTTTGTTTCTGTTTCAAGCTTGTGTAAAAATGAAACCAGTTTCAAGCATAGTTTATCTTTGTTTCAAGCTTGTGTAAAAATGAAATCAACTTCAAGCAGAGTTTCCTGATTTCAAGCTCGTGTAAAGATGAAACCATTCCCATTTTACCTCTCGTGATTGCCATTTTATCAGCATGTTTTTCCAGACAAGCCTTGGTTTTTTCATTCCATCGTCACTGTTTGCTTGGCCGATCATACACTTTCACTTGATTGGTTTACCCATTCCTGAGCAACCTCTGCAATGAGTGGTATTGTTAGCCAACCTATTAACCTCTACTTGTTTTGAGTAGTTCCACCATCACCGGAACCAGTTGCTATCCTTTATACCACTCGTTCCTCCAGGAGGAGCCAACTTTCAGCTCTTTTCCAACTCTTAAAACATGAAACGATTGTCGAGACTCTTGTCATTTTGAACTCGTTAAATGGTTGTGAAATGATATCTACCCAGTATACGTTTACCCCTTTTTTGAGCTAGGATAGATTATTTATGAAAAAGGAATACCTTAGCCTATTGTGACTAAGAAGTTCTTTCAGATATTGTGTTCTACCTTTTTGGACCTGAGAGACTATTTACGAAAAGGGCCATGATGGAGTTTTCTTTTCTGCCTTCTTTTCAAACTCTCTAAACATGAAAAGATGCCGATTTCTCCCTTTGTCAGACTCGTTAAACCCTAATGACATTGGATTTCATCACCATCATGTTATTCAAGTTTCTCCTTCCTAGGGCTCGTAAAATGTACTAGGTTGGATTTGTCCAAAGGACAAACTTACAGTGCAAGCATATGCTATCCCCTTCAAGCTTGTTTTAAAAAATAATTGGAGTACTCGCTAGAAATGGTGGGGGGAAATGGAACCAAGTTTTAGTTATGTTGGCAGTATGTCGCTCTTGAACATGGCACTTGTCTGCATTTGTGTCGGGTTGGGGACATCTGATTTTGTCATTTTTGCCTCCATGGGTTTGAGTAATCTCTTTTGACCTCTCATCTACTTTTTGCCATGTCATCATGACCTCATATCCTTTGATGTCAAATACTGTCAAATCCAGTGTTGTGTTGTTGATATGTTCAAGAGAAGTTTGCTTCTAGAGTTGTCAACCTTCATGTGATCTCATGTTGTTCCTGATCCACTTTCATCATGTTCCTCTGTCTTGTGTTGATGATGTGGGAAACATTATGGCCCTCCTTCGACCATGTCACTTCTTGTCTACTTCAGCTCATTATCCAAGAATTTGATCTAGAGACTCCCTTCTGGTACCTTGGAGCCTGCATGCCTCAATGGCAGGTTTTTCGCATTCGACGCAAGGTTCACATCATTGGCCTTCGATCGAGTGATTCTGTGGATGTTCAACGTCAGATAATTGTTCACATTCCGTAGATTTTACCTTTTGTACCTTGAGGGCCATCGTCATCATTAGTGGTTTCTCTCGCATCTGTTAACGACTTTCATCATTAGCTAGTAATCAGACGATTTTCCTGCATGTTCGATTTCAGCTCATATATTCGCATGCTCGAAATTGTACTTGTTCGAGTCGAGATGGAGTGCAAGACCCTGGGTTTTGTCTGATAAACTCCAGGTTGCAGATTTTTGTGGATTATTATGACTTATTGCATGACTCTCTCGATTGGATGGCTGCGACCATACCTGAGTCTATTTATTGATCCTTCCTGTTGGATCGTTGTGTCCATACCTCGGATCTCAGTTTTTATACACTCTATTATGGATGGCTGCGCCCATGCCACATTATTCATGTATCACATAAATCATTTGTATTTGTAATTACAGGTCTTCCGACAGCGGTGTTTGGTTTGAACACGTTCTCATAAAGCATTTCACCCCTCCCTCTCTCTCGGACTTCATGCTTTAGGGGGCATCTGTTACACAACATTTCGTCACTGTCCCTGCAATCCCCAACTCACACATTGGAGGGTCATTTCTGTGACCAATAAGCAGTGTCATGCTTTACAAATACCATCCTTGCATCCCTTTTTATGAAAGCAACATTCTTCTTGTTGACATTTCCCTGAGCAGAGCTATAAAAACCCTTATTTTTGCCTTAGCGCGAATAGCTAGTTACACCCTCGAGCTAACTGGGAAATTTAACACTAAGCCTGCACCAATTGGCGCTCTGTGCTAGTTAGAAACCCACGCCAAGCTGTTTATCGATTTTTTTTTTAAAATAGAGGCAAAGGTTCCATTCTAACCACCTTGAGAATGAGTCATTGGGAGTAGTTGAACTGAAACAACCACAGACTCCTTCCTTTAGTTAGTAGTTTCCACCTCCCTTGGAACTCTCCTAAAGGATAGGACTCCCTCCCACCTTTGTAGAGATCCCAACCTCCTCCTTTTCCTCTATAAAAGAAACTATCTCTTTTAGTAGAAGCTAGTTGAACTAGGAGAATTATACATACTATAGCTGAGCTGCTAGAGAAGATAGAATAAGAAGGATTATGTTGAGAGAGCTTGAGTCTGAATTCCTTGACCAAAATTTGAGATGCGCTTCGCTTGAACCCCGTTGGAGGAGACTGCGACGTCAAAGCATCGGTTGTACTCTTCCTTCTATTCATTTATATACATGACTATTGTTTGGTTCCATTATTGTGTTATGATGTTTATTTGATGCGATATGTTTAGCCCTCTTTGATAGGCTAATAGTTATGAGTGAAACTATTCTGTCGTATGTTGTTCTTGTTCTTTGTCCTATGTGCAAGTATCTAAACGTAACAACAATCAAATTGTGATTTTCCAAGACAGGAGTGAGAGGCCACTACTCTTTCTATAACGATGACAGCGTTGGATTCAAGGTAGGTCAATATACCGTGTCCTTTGTTCATTCATTAAATAGGAAGCAACACTTTAGTGTGTCCTTTTGTTACTAGACCCACCCTAGGGCTAGAGGGATCGTCTCTATCCATAGAGAGGATTTACCTTCATAACAATGAGCTACAGAGCAAAGACATTAAAATGACAGTCATAGAAGAACCAATAGGCCAACCAATTGTAAATGAAGAAGAAATGCCTCAAAGAAGCTAAAATGAAGTTGATTTATGGTTTGTATAGTTTGGAGATGATGAGGATAGGTTATATTTTGAGTTTTTGGGCAACCACAGTTTTCATTTGAAAAATTTATGAAAAAATCTTCATACTTAGCAGTTTCGTAGCACCTCCAGGCTTAAAAAGCAGAAAAGCGCTACGAAACTATTGTAGCTGCCTTTTTTGTTTCCTTTGATCAATATTAAGGGGTTAAAGGCTGAGTTACGAGCTGAAATTCCTATGAAAGAGGTGTTGAAGGCTGATTAAAATTATGCAAGAGGAAAGAGTCGAGTTTTTGGAGAACAAAGGCTTGTAATGGCAGCGCTACGAAAAGCGCTACGAAACTGCTGTATTTTCGTAGCGCAATACATTACATCCTTTTGAGCAGTTTTTGAAGTCATTTTAGACATTCGGAGGCTAGGAAAGAGTTATGGGACATGTTAAGCCAACTTTCAACATCCAAGGACCACGAAATGAAGATTAAATGATAGTCAGAATGTTCAAAGAAGGAAAAAGATCCTATGCCTAAAAAAACAGGGTATTGTTTCCTATTTTTGTGGAGGTCAGCTAAGTGGTCATGAAGAACTGAATGCCATTATCCAAATTTGACCATGTGATGATACACTTGTAAATGATGTAATTTCAAACAGATAAGGTTGTTATAGATAGTAATAAGGAGTTTTAGTCCTTTTCGAAATAGGACTGTCACATAGGATAGGTGTCTTTTTGTAATAAATTTCATGTTTTATGGTTATGCAAGGTGTCAATAGATATAAATTCGATGTATCTAGCCTATTGGCAGATCATATGATAAAGTAAAATGTATATTAAAGGCCATAGAGTCAATTTGTCAAGGGTTGGACATTTTTGGCAAAACGGAGGTTGTTGTGAATTGACTATTTTTAGCTAATACAGAGTCTTCTACGTGACCAACTTGATATTTTGAAGGGGTTTTTAGTGTTTTCCTATTTTGTTTGTATTTATTATATATATCATTTGTAGTGGTGTTCATATATATTACTCAGAATTCATCTATAATATGCTCTGACTTCCTTTATAAGTGAACTGACTGTGTTTTTACATGTTTCATGTGTGTGTGCCTTATCACTAAAAACTCTGATATGCCTCAACTTCCATGTTAAGTAGACTCACTGAATTACTGAATTTCTTTGACTCCATAAGCCCAATGTATACATGCTGATGTTATTTTCAACCTACATCTATCATTATCAGTTTATTTCCTAAATAGAGTCAGCCATTTATATCTTTATCCATATCATTAACCCTTGAGAGATCCCTCTCAGGCTGAGGAGGCTAAGCCTCAGTCACAAGATTAGGTTTGAAATAGTTACATGAGATTATCTGATCAAGCAACCTATCAGGTCCAATTTTGTGATAACACCTATGTAACACAACAAGATTATTGAGCAACTATTTTTGTAAAGACAATCACTGTAAATGCACCTAAAAGATTGATTGGAAATGTATCCCAAAGGGCTAGCTATAAAAAAGTGATTATGCAAAAGGTGAGTCATATAACTTCTCATTTTTTTATAACCTGATTTTTTTTTTATGGCAAATATTGGTGCTCATAATTTCTCTTCTTATATTTTTCACAAACTCCATTATAATATATATATATGTGTGTGTGTGTGTGTGTGTGTGGATTGGTGTGGGGTGTAGTCTCTATTAATTTAATGGTTTAAATATTATGAGGAGTTAACCATGTAGGAGTCACATGTGAAGATATAAATTGTTTGACAAAAATACAAAAAGAACCTACATTTAACCTAGTTGGTTTTTGGTTGTAATGTGATATATATATATATAAGATTTAAACATCCAAAATTAATGAGATGATTTCAAGACACAGGACACAGAACACAGGATTAATTCAAAATTTGAAACAATAATGTCTTGTCGTGCATGAAAAATCACACAGGACACATTGTTTATATGCCCTCGTAAAGTGTCAATCTCCCAAGCCTTTGTTTCATTCATTCGCCACAGCTTGACTTGGCGGTCATCTGCACTAGAAACAATTAATGGCAAACTGGTAAGAAAATCAGCGCCGTTTACACCACAATCATGTCCCTCGAGTACATACCTCACAAAACTAAAATGCGTATTCGGTCTATCTTAGAACATAGTCTCACGGGAATTCAAGAATCGAGTAGTCTTTAGTGCGACTTTTTGAAGGCTTTTACGGTGACTTTTTACGGTGTAATTTCTCTAAATTCCGGCAGGAATTTATTGAAAAGAGAAGTTTGATTGTTAACTTTGGACAATCGAAGTGCCCTAGAGGTTTTTGAGGGTGCTAAATCCATATATAGAGTCAAAAAAACAAGATTTTACACCAGATTATGGCACCTGAAACTTCAAAAAGTCGCACTAAAGACAACTCCATTCAAGAATTAATATATCTCATATACACAACGACAGAAACACATAATTTATATTTCTTCCAGACTCGAAATACAACACGACTTTATGAGTCAGGTCGCCCTCTCGGCGATTGATTGATGTTACATGGCGTTTGGCCTCCCTTCACTATACCGAAGTCTATAATTTATATGGAATACAAATCGAATGGATCATTTCATATTCATTCGTTTGTGTTAGGATATTTATTAATTTGCTAAAATCATGCACTTCTATATTTTTAAAATAGGTTGACCACAAAAATAGTAACTTCATTAATAAAAATTTAACAAACTCAACAAAACATGAGTAATCTCGTCTTCATGCTATGCTTCCTCCTTTTGCACCATTGGATTCCAATTTTAATGAAGGGTACTCGGATGCTCCTGCATCATAAACTAAGAAACAAAACCCTGAAAACAAATCTCCATAAAAATGTGTAATGAATTACGCCATGATGTCATGATGTCAATGTGAGGCAAGGTACAAGCATCGTAACAAAATTTGCACTAAACAAGTTGATTGATTAAGAAAAATATTGCAATATGAAGAGTGACAAAGAAGGGCCATCAACATTACTATCTGAAATAAGAGTGAGTTTCCTTTTCCATGGTGTCATACTACCTGTACGTTTCCATTTCTAAAATCCTCTCAGTGGGAATTGGTCATGGTCGCTCCTATTGTTGGACGTTTTTCCGGTCCAACCATTCACGAAAATTGAACACTTACCCTTCAGAGAACCAGAAAAATCCCTCCATCCATTCAAAATTTCATAGAAATTCTCTTAAGTCAGCTAATTGAGACCATTCTGCACAAAACCCACGTCTCGGATTTTTGAATTTTGTCTATGTTTGCCCACAAAATGAGCCCGAAAATCACCTAATGAAATGTTGTGTTTTTGTTTAAGGCATTGCAGCATCTGCACGGAGAAGGTAAGTAATCTGCAAGATCGATTTTCTAAGATATTTTTGACAGATTAAATCCCTGTATCTGATGCAGTGAATGCTGGCATGAAAACCACGAACATAAATTCGGAGGGGTCCGCAATCGTGTGTGGTTTTGCTACCTGGGTTCGAAATCATGTGAAGTTGCCACATGTTCAAAAGCTGTTTTGAAATACAACTCTTTTCGAACCCCCCCAGCTGTTGTAGCTCGAATGATCCTAGGTTCGAAATTGAACGAAGACCATTCTTCATAAACTAAAAATGTTTAAGTGAACTTAGGCTTAAAATTTTATAATATAATTTTTAAATTTAAAACAAATATTTTCATAAAAAATTTATTTTTTATAAAAATAATATATTTTAAATAAAAAATTAATATATAAAAGAAATAAACCTTTTTCAAAAGCATAATATTATATCTCTCAGTGTTTTAGTTTAGTAAGATTTTGACAATTTTTTAACGAAAATTAAAAATTTTGAGTGTGCCAAAACATGTTACAACACCCCCAACCACTAAGATCCTTTGAACACGTGATGTGAGTCCCTTTTACAATTACAATACCTTTCTGATCGCGAAAACCTAGCCATAGGAATCTTAGGCATGATTTTCGGAACCGATTAAGAACTCCTTTAGGGATTACAACTATAGAGTTATAATATACTTGAATGCTTTCTAAGATTGCATTGACCAATACCAAATTCCCTCCACGTGATAGAAGGTGATTCAACCATCTTTTAATATGCCCTTCGAGCTTCTTAATTAGCCATGACTAATCATCTTGACAATATTTGTGTGTTTTTAAATAGAACCCTATGTATTTGAAACCTTCTTTCAAGAAAATTTCTTGAAACCGCACCATAGCCTTCTCAGACGAGTTATTGAACATAATACAAGATTTAAGTTCATTAATTTCCATACATGTTACTCTAGAGAATAAATCTTGATAAATTTTCATGGAAATAAGATCTTTGCAGCCACTAGAGGAATACACCAACAAATAATCTACGAATATAAAATGAGAGATAGTAACATAGTTAGAAATTCTCACTTTTCGGAAAAGACCTTTTTTCCCAGGACATTTCCACTTGTTGATTAGACATATCGACAATAATCAGAAAGAGGGGCGATAGTGGGTAGCCATGTCGAATACATTAGAGAAGAGAAGAAAGGGGATGTAGAGTCATTGATCATATCTGCAAAGGATGTAATTGGAATTCACCCAATGATCTAATTAACATTATTAATACCAAAACCCAATTGAACAAGAACCAATCTAAGAAATGACCATTTTACCTTATCATAAGCTTTGGAAAATCAATATTCAGAATTGTTTCCTTTAGTTTAGCCTTTTTAACCGAACGAAATACCTCCTGAGTGACAACTATCCCGTCATGTATGTTTCTATGATGGAGAAAACAAAGTTGTTCCTATGATATAAAAGCACTAAGGATTGACTTGATTATTCCTGCTATGATCTTGGAGATAATTTATATATTAGATTACATCAGGAAATGGGATTGTAGCCCCCAAAAGAATATCCATCCTACGTCTTTTGAATGAGGAAGAGGAAGGTAACAGAAGGACGCAAGTATTTTGCCTAAAGCTTGAGATTCTCACACTACCTTAATAATATTTTCCCATAGTAATTCATAAAATCCTATATAAAACTCCATAGGAAAACCATCGATATAAGGACTCTTACCCCTCTACATTGAAGATAGAGCTACCTAAAGTTTCTACTTAGAAACATCCTCATATAGGTGAGCATTCATCTCCTCATTGATAGTTATGGGGTAGTTTTTCAACCACCTGTACTATTTCTTATATTGGGGATCCATGAAGCTCCGAGGAAATATTTTGAGAGTATCTTACTCCTTCCTCTACTTTATCCCTGAAGGAAACCTTCGGATCCCATGGAGAACTATTAATGCTCCAGATGTTATTGACCTATTTTCTTCAATTTGCGTAGTTATGAAATTTTTTGGTGTTTTTGTACCCTGAAGAAAACCATAATGCCTAACTTTTAAATCTTTATATTTTGCATTCTTCTAGTAACAAATAATTCCTCTCTGCTTCCAAACTTTTCATCATCTATCACTGCTCAATAGATATGCCATTTGGCTCCATTGATGAGAAGCTTTCTTCTATCTAGCGATCAACTTCAATCAACCTCATTTTTTAGAATCTTGTTTTACAGAGGCCAAATTTGTAGAAAATTACTCCATGTAGGATGATGAAGTTGACGGACGTAGATGACACCATATACTTGTCACCATTGATCGATACTCCTCCTCCTCAAGCCAAGCGAGAAGAAAACATAAAGGAATCCTTTTTAGGTCTTCCCTATTTCAAACCTATATGATAATTGGCCAGTAGTCAGATAATCCTTCATTCCACACCATTGATTTGAAAAATAGCCCTAAATCCATAAAATTCTCTAAATAAAAAAATGGTCTAGTCGCTCAGATACCTCTGACCAATCCAAGTTCCTATTTGAGTAATGGTATAGTCGCTTAGTACTGACACACATGGTCTCTTGGATCATAAGTACATCTATAAGATACACATCTAACATACGTTTGAGGGAAATATTTTAGGGGGCTCCCCCTAACCCCTTCACATTAAAGGATAGGTTTATCATGGAGCACCTTTGGGAATGGATTCACTTGCTCTAAGTGCCTTAGCTATAAACACATATTTTCCTCTCTTAATTTCATGTCTTGTTTGCATCTGAGCCTTATTCAAATTAGACATCATACCCACTGTGTTTGGCATAGGAGTTTCCAAGACGATTCGTCTTGAAGAAAGAGGGACATTAGAGGAAATTTTCCTTAGCCTAAGAGCATAGATTTTCATTCCAACCTAAGACACAGGGGCCATAGGAACCATAGGGGGAGGATAAACCTTAGTAAGGGGATAAGGAGAATTAGGGCCAGGAGGGATAAGGGAAGAATTCTCAAAGGCTTAAGGGGAGGTCAAGGGAGTAATGGGGTGAATTTGAGGAGCCCCTCGGTCAAAGGAGGTCACATACCATGTTAAGGGAACGAGGGACACAAATCAGAAAAATAGGAAGGGGGGGAGGTCTTACCAGAAAGGGGGATGTTTTCTCAACTCTAGTTAAAGAGAGAGGCTCTGCACGTTCCTTTTCATGTTCTTCCAAGTGAGATTCTAGCTTGGCCAAGTCCACATATTTCTTTCAGAACTCAAATGAATCCTTATCATGCCCAAGTGGGCCATGCCTGTAACAATACTTAAGCAAGTGTCTTGTTCCACAACATCAATGACATCTAAAGGGAAATTTTCAATAATCATCCCTCTGGTTCTATGCCCTCCCTTCCATATGTAGTTCCACCTCTATTAACATAGCAGGCCTAAGATTTATTTTTACCTATATCCATGCTATGTGATTGTCCTCTTTTTCCTGTCATCCATCCTTCACTCCAACAAAGGAACCCAACATGTTACCAATGGTAGTCAAGGTCTTCAAACTCTAGAAGTGGAGTGGCGGGACATGAATCATTTCTCATACCCTTAGTTTTTCCATAGACTCCTTCTTAGGGTCAAAGGCAATTGTCTAGGGATTTAATAACTGGACCTCCATTCCCCAACTCCAATTCTACTCCATAATAAGAGCACAATATGCCTTTGCCCTGAAGATAAAAGAGACCATCTACGGACCAATGTATGCACTACAGGATCATAGTTTAAGATTGATCTCCATGAAGAGGAAAACCATTTTTCAGAGCCACAGCTAAACAAACTCGTACCCCAAACCATCCCACCAAATTTTTTCCTTCATACTCCATTACACATGAAAGGGAAATTTCCTTCTCCATTACCAGACTAACCAATTCACGTATCTTCTTGATACACTTGTTTTTTCCATGTGAACGAAGGGAAGGGTCCAAATCTTGAGAGTTCCTCGCACCTTCGACAACTAAATATAAGTGTTGTAGCCTAGGATAGATAGACTATGAAATAAGGGAGGGTGGCAAGGACAAGGCCTAAGCGACCACATGATGAGTAAGGGAAGCCATGCAGTTGACACATAAGGTGCTTCTTTCCATCTACCATGATCGAGGATCTGTGTTAGCACAGTTAACAAAAATCACGCCTATATAAAAATATGATTCATGTCGGTATTCCAATTGTCATTAAAAAATCCTTTTGCATGGGGGACTTAGCTCGTAGTTGAAGAGCTCCTCTAGTTCTTCTTCCATATGGCACTCATTTTCTTAAACATCCTTCTGTTTCCATGCTATTTTGCAGGTTAAGATCTTTTGGCCCTATAGACACTTGGCCCAATATATATCCACATCTCTGGCATAGATATGGAACCCTCGAGAAAAATTTCATATATATATATATATATATATAATTTCTCCAAAAACAATGCCAAACACATGATATGTGTATGAGGGTTTTAATAGAATTAGAAATAAGAATAATTTTATACATGGAAATGTGAAATATATATAAAATATAATTAGTAGTTATAGATTATAGTTGTGTCTTACCATATACTTTAAAATATTGATGCTTCCTATTCTTAATTATTATTTTTCGTAACTTCATGTTTAAACTTAATTAATAAACATATAAAAAATTAATAATTACAATAATGGATCTTCCTAGTTTATAACACATTATGAGATTTGAGTTGTGTTTTTATTGTAAATTATTCACTGTTGTACTTTTCCATCTTTTATGCAAGTTTTACAAATTATAGATACTAGTAATTTTCGAATTTGAGTGGTTTAAGAATTGTTTTGCATGAAATCATTACTGGATAAACCCTTAAACAATCTTAGAACATCTGAAACGAAGTTTGTAATTTACTTTAGAGTAACCACCTTATACTTGATTTAATATATTTATTTGGTGGTGAATTGGGTAATATTTAGGAGATCTTAGACTTGATCATGGATGGTCTTAAGAGTTTAAGTCCTACTATGGAAGCCTATGTATTAGATTTTATTTTTCACTAAAACAAAGGAAGTCACAACTAAGGTGATAATTGTAATGCTTCCAATGTTTCACTCAAGTTTGACACCTTATGTAAACTTTACACTAACCTCTTAGATTTTGTGATAACAATGACTAACTTCTATACACACATTATAAAATACATTTTCATAATAAAGATATCTCTCCATAGTAGGTTTAGAATCATCAACACTATTTAAACATAAAACAATGACATTATGGAACACTTTTTTATTTTAGAGATATCCCTACATGATTCTTGGTGAAAGGTTTAGTAATATTTATTCTATTTAAATGTAACACCTTCACATTTTTCAATAATGCATATATATTTGCCACTAGTATGGCTTAATTTGCAAGGGATATTGTAATGTCATGTTATGTTATGTAATGCAAACATTTTGACTCGATCACATAAAAATAAAATCTAGTGCAATATGGAAGAAATGTTGTAATATATTATATTTTTATATTTTATTTTTATGTGATCGAGTCAAATTGTTTGCATTAGATAACATAACATGACATTACAACATCTTCCATACTAGGCCATACTAATGGAAAATACATATGCATTATTGAAAAATGTGAATGTGTACTTTAGATCTATCAAGTGTCCAAGAATCAAAATTTCAGAGGTGTAAACTTTTCCTCAAATTTTACACTAAAAAAAATTTACACCTTCAAGCATTTGATCTCTTAATAGATCTAGAATTTAAAAAAAACCTACACTAATTCTTAAAACTCAAATAAATATATATTTTGAAAAATTCTGTTATCTAATTTAAAACCATATATTTTTAATTTATTTATTTTTTCTAAAAATATATTAAAAATCTCATTATATCTTTGAAATCAAAATTTTTAAATTTATTTTATTTTACATTTAAAAATACTTTATTTTTCCAACCCTTTTTTCCGTGTGACACTTAGTTATTTATTCCCAATCTTTGGAAATATGCACCATTTATTTTTTCCAGTGTTTTTGGAATTTTTAATTTGTTTTCTTCCAAAGTCTTTGGGACCTTTCTTTTGTGATACAACCGCAAGAAGTTAAGAGATATTCTACATTATTTATTTAGTATTCATTATATGCAATTCAATTCCCTTACGAACCTTCACTTCAATACTTCATCTAATGTGGAGTTCACTGCTATTTATTTTTCATTTTTTATGTGATTCAACTCCCCTAACAAATCTGAACTTATTTTAATGTAGGGGTGTTACCCAAGTTAAAAGGAGAGTGGATATTCCATTTTCAATTTCGTAGTGATTTTATGATGATTCAATCATTCATTCAAGAATCTTTCAAAGGGAATTTAGATAGTTAGATTTTAATTTCAAAAAATTAGCATTTCAGAAACTTTAAAAAGTGAATTTAGATGGTTAGATTTTTATTTAAAAAAAATAAAAATGCTAAGATACTTGAATTTATTTTTTTTCTAAGTAATACTGATCTATTAACAAGCTGATAATGTTACATCGAGACCGAAGTCAATTGCTACTGCCTTGAAGGTAGAAAATTCAGGAAAAAACAGAGAAGTGGACTGTCGAAACCCACGCAGGGGTGCAGAGTCAGATTTCTCCAAAAGATGCTTTGACCCAGAAAAGACAAAAAGGGGCCAGAAAGCTTCATAACTACCAGAACAGAAAAAACCCAAGAAGTTGGGTGACACAAACAGAGAAAAAGACCAAGCAACGAACCCATTAGTCTCTCGAAGTCTCCTCCACGATCCTGCACCAGCCGATGGCGTGCATTTCAGGAGCAAGTTCTGCCTGAGAAGCCGGGGGACCAGGTTCAGCAGAGAGCATGTCTTCATCAGGAACAAAGTCTACAGGGCGAGACGGAGGCTGCATCGGAGTGCTGCCACTGCCCAGATTGAATTGCGAGAACTGGGTGTCAGGAGCAATATTCTCCATAGGAACGGCCGGTTGCACGCTTGAATCCTCTGGCAAGCTGTCTTCCATAAAAACCACCGAGAGAATGGCAGTTATCCTCGGGCGATTGAGGGTGCTCTGGAAGGTGAACCGAGCAGTGCCTGTTGTATTAGCAGAGGCAGCGGACGAGCGACGCGAATGGGGACCCCAGTACAAGCGAAAATCCTGAGAGCGCCCCCTACCGCTTCGAGTTCTGGGGTAGTGGTTGGAGCCATCATCGAAGGAGGAGGTGTCCGGGGAAGGACTGGAAGGAAAACGAGAGGGATGGCTCCGAGAGCTGCCCCTCCTACTCCGCATACGATGTCGAAGCCTCGGCATAGTGTGATGGAGTGGGGTCCAGAAAACTTTAACAGAAGTGCGAGCTAGCCCAAGGTGGCCCAAACTCGAGCGAGGACGCGGTGACAGCTGAAGATGCCCAGGAGAATAAACCTCCCTCTGCATAGAGCGCAACAGACACAGATAGACTTTCTCCCGACTGTGCATACAGTAACCAACGACGCCAATACGATTCTGAGGGAAAGCCAAGACCGGGCGGATTTTAACCTGTTGCTTATGGAATCCATCTGCCATGAGACAGGTCATAACATGCACCGAGTTCGTCCTTCCCAAACCAAACAAATCCATCTTCTTAACTGCTATCAGAGTGAAAATCTCGCCTGAGCATGCGGAGGCAGGGTTCAACATGTTTGAAGGCGCGCGAGTGCTGTTGATTGCAGAGCTCATAGCATTGGAAGGAGGGGAGTGTAAATGAGACATGCTGTGGCGCAGCTGTCCATTTAACTCCGCATACCACAGGGGCAGGTGTCGGCATGGCTTGCCGCCCCTCCGTCCCATCCCATTAACTAGCCTTTGAAACACCCGCATCCGGGGAGATACTTGAATTTATTGTTAAGCCGTTAAATTGTTATTTCAAATGGAGTTATCTGGGAGTTTATAATTTTGAGAAAAGTCAATTTTGGTGGTTAGATTTTTATTTGAAAAAAAATATATAAATAAATATTAAAACATTTGATTTTTTTTTTCAGTGGTTAGATTGTTATTTCAAATGAAGTTATAGGAAAGTTTATTATTTGAAAAGTTATTTAGAAGTCTATATTCTTGAGTTGATGTGATAAGTATTTTTTTGAGTTACAATATTAATTATGGTAAATATTTCAAATTCATTTTTTTCTAAGTTATGTAAAAATATGAAATTTTAAAGTTTTTTTAATTATAAATAGAGCTTTTTAATCACAAATATGTTAGATTTTTAAAAAAAATTAATACAAAATATAATAAAAAAACATTATTTTTTATTTGATGAAAGATTTAATTGAATTTATTAAGTTACTTGTATTTTATAAATGGGAATTTGTAATTATTTGCATTATTAAATGTATATTTATTCAAGTAACCAACTTCCAACCCTAAAAATTGATTTTTTGTCAACTCAATTACCGTAGTTGTATTTAAATTGGTGTTCTAAACCTATCGACATTTATCAACCATTTAACTTAAATAATTGAGCTAGTTTTTAACATGAAGTGACTATATGATAACCATAAATCCCTATGTCGATATTTAATTATACATTAATTTTTAAAATCTAATGGCTATAGGGTAACACACATCCCACAGTAAAAACCTTCAACCTAAAAGCCTTCAAAAAGTCGCACTAAAGACTACTCGTTTCATTATACATTAATACTATAATACTCATGTGCTTGATTACATCATTATTGGATGCATGTCTAGGTCCAATATCTTCTCTATGTAACACAACAGGATTATTGAGCTATTAACATAAATGCACCTAAAATATTAATTAGAAATGTATCCCAAAAGGCTAGCTATAACAAAGTGATTATGCTAAAGGTGAGTCATATAAGTGAGTCATATAACTTCTCATTTTTTTATAACCTTTTTTTTTGCATGGCAAATATTGGTGCTCATACTTTCTCTTCTTATATTTTTCACAAACTCTATTATCTTTTATATATATAGTTTTTCACGAGTATAGGTGGGTTGGTGTGGGGTGTAATCTCTATTAATTTAATGGTTTAAATAGTATGAAGAGGCGTTAACCGTGTGGGAGCCACATGTGGAGATATAAATTGTTTGACAAAGATATAAAAATAACTTACATTCAACCTAGTTGATATATATATATATAAACATCCAAAATTATTGAGATAAACATTTTTTTATATATTTTTTTAATTCAAACTTCCAAATTAATGAAATTAAATCTTCCGTATTTTCTTATATAAGAAAATATATATTATCTTTTTTAATAATATATTTTATTAATAACAAATATAAATCCATCTTGAATCTAAGATGGATATAAATTTAAAGTTGATGAGATGGCATTTTTTTTATATCTTTTAGGTACCAATTTCCAAATTAATAAAATAGTATCTTTTTGTTTTTTCTTATATGAGAAATTATATGTTATTAATGATATATTTTAATATTAAGTAGTTTAGAAATTTGGTCATGCTGGATTGGTAATAGATTTTGATTTAAAATTTAAGTGATTTATTTTTAATTTTTAATATTGTTGATTTTATGTTCTGGGACAACATTTTCTTGCACTAAATTGTAAAATATATATAATTAAATTTAAATAACTAAAAGATATATATATATATATATATATATATATATATATATATATATATATATATATATCACGGTCTACTACTAGGAAACCTACATAGCAAGTGAAAATGATTGTGCACAATTATAATATGCCATAAAAAACTTAGTTTATAGAGAGACTTAGATGGGTCTCCACTAGAGGGAGGGCTTTGATCTTTTTGAAAAGAGTTTAGGAGGACTTGATAATAATATTATTCTGACTGTAGAAGTGTTTAAATTATCTTTCAATGGTGGAAATGGATTCAGCACTATCAAGAATCTTTGAGACACCCAAAATAATATTCTAATTGTAAGTGTTTAAATCATTTTTTAATGGTGGAAATAGATTCAGTACCATTAAAAATTTTTGAGACATTCAAAATCTTGAAATTTGACAGCTATAACTAAAATTTTCAAAAATTTCCACCAAATATTCACAAAATCATACCAAAATCTCTATTACTATTATAGTTTACGCTAGCCAGGTACTATTTGACCAAGACTGCCTATGAAATCCCTGGGCAGCCAGAATTTGGGACCCACCTCTTCACTCTTGAATTCAATAAAAAGAAAGACAAAGGCACTACTTCCAAGAAAGCACGGTGGTCTTGTAAATGACAAAGAATGCCATCACCCTCATGCAACCACAGCTTCAGGTCACGGACAGCACCGACTAGAGCTAAAAGCTCTCTTTATGGAATTTAACATATTAGCACTATTATTATATATATGTTGATTAATAGTTATTATTATTTTATTTTATGAAGTTAGGTATTTACAAGATATAAACTTAATATTTACAAGATATTATTTGTTTTATAAAATGATGTTTTTATATGATTTTATTATTATTTTGTATAATAATTTTATAATGGTATTGGATAAATTTGAAAAAGATAAATATAGATATAAACATACAAGTAATTAATACTTAACTATGATGTTCAATAAAGTACCACAAGATGTCAGCAATTTTTATTTATAAAATTTGGATTAAAAAAAAATTAATCAAAATCAACTTTCAATAGATTTTTATTGATTATCTGATAATTTTATAATTATATTAAGTAAATGAAAAAAATATATATAAATATAAAGATACAAGTTAATAATATTTAAATCATGATGTTCAATAAAATACTAAAAGTCTTTCATTTACAAAATTACCATTTAAAAATGAAAAAAATTAATCTACCAAATTTCAACAGAAGAACTCCTCATAATCAAATTCTTATGACCTAACCATAATAATTAATAAAAGTAAAAGAGAAAAACTCCTCATAATCAAATTCTTATGACCTAACTATAATAATTAACAAAAGTAAAACTATCTGGGGACTTGACTTAAAAAATGGTAGAATCAATCCCAGAGATGAATCTAATTGAATTTGAAGTATATGATCAAAGATGCATAAGACATATCTGCTCAAAGGATTTAACTGGTTATGATAGATACTGTTACAGTCACATTGCCTGAATTCATCTGAATGCTAATTATCTGGTGTCAGACATATCTAAACTGAGCCCTCTCATCTTATGTACAAAAATCTCATGTACAAAGGGAATGGAATCTGACTGGCTATCAAAACAATGGAAACAGAGGAAAGAATTTGTTTAAACATGTGGATAATTAAGTTCAGCATCCAGCATAACTATAAGTGGTGGCAAATCTCTGCTTCTTGGACTTGTCTTGCCTACATGATTTGACTTCCTGGATCTTGCCTGTTGTTGCTGGAGATCTGGATAAGAGGAGGAGTGTTCTCTCTATTTGGAACCCTCCACCCAATGCAATCTCCCTTTCAAGATGTGAGCAGTAGCTCTGGAAAACACTAACAGTCACCTACAATCGGAATCTCTGCATGAAGAGAAATTCAATCTCTAAACTGTTGATTTCTTCAGTTGTTAAGCCTCCCACTTTTGCATAGTATGCATTCCTGTAATGTCTGCATACATGGCATAAAAGAATCTTAGAAACTTTACTCAAAAACCAGTAAAGAAAAAGTTCCAATATAAGTTAAGAAAAGGTTGCAATCCTATAATGACTATGTATACCACTGAATTCTAAAACACCCCTGAACAGTAAAGGATTCAAAATCTTGTTATTTAATGAGAGAACTTACAAGTCATCAAGAAACTTAGTAGCAACCGTGACACTGGTGATGAGAAGCCTGTGCACATTAAGTGATGTTAAGCGAAACTCAGGATGGCTGAGCATAAGGCGATCTATATAAGCATAAGCTACAACGAACACAGAAGGGCTGCAGTGTGCATATTTGAAGATTCTTTCCAAGTACCTCTGTAAGCTCATGGCAGGGATTTGACTTGCAGAGAAAACACAGAGGTCTTCTCTTGAGAATTTCTTAATCCCTGAAGAAAACAGCAACCTCTCATTTCTGGCCACAATCCTTTCAAGCAGAGAAGCTAGTACAGAAAGAATCAGGGGACTTGACCCATTCTCACCCTCTGAACTGTATAGATCAGAAAAGCAGACAGAAGACAGGTCTGACTCTGAATAGGTTTCTATCATATCTAAAGCCATTTGTGTTTTTTTTCAGAACTTTCAATCAATGCAAAAAAATCAGTAGACCCTAAGCAAGGGTTTTATCTGATGAATCCAGATTGAACAAGGAAGCCAATTATGGTGGGAGGAAGAGAAGATGTGGAAGGAGTATTTATTGGTGGCTAAGAAGAGTAATGGGTCATTGGAGAAATAATGAAGTCTGGGGTGGTCTTCCTTTTCCCAACTCAGCTGTGAGGACAACTTTAGTGGAGATTTAGCGAATCCCTGGGCCAAACATGTCACTGTTTTGATAAATTGGACACCATTACTGACAAACCGCACCGGGGCTTCAAGGGTGACCCGATCTGCTGATTGCAGTTTCCAATATTTGAACTTTGAATGGTTTAAAATAGGGGATTTTTTACTGAGTTCATAATTTTGCTGGTTAGATTTAATTTTGTTGGTTAGTTTGCCAAAAAAAAAAAAAAAAATTAGAGATTTTATAAGAATTTATATGAGAGTGATTGGGTCCAATTGGAGCAAACAGGGGAGAAGGGACGAAAGGGAGAAGGAAGCAGCTGTTACAACTGTCAATGTAAAGTTAAACCCATCTGATCCGTCCACGGAGGTCCACTTCGTATTTCAAAGATGCTGACCCAACAGCTGGAATTCCACACCACACCAGTTATTAACCTCCCCTGATACGAAATCCCCATGAATTTTGACATATCCACAAATAATGTCAAATTTCATTTGTCTGGTTCAAAATTCAATTTTTTTTTTTTGGAAAGTTGTGAAGTTAGAGATATAAAAAATAATATGTTTTTGGCTTTGTAAAGTTGTTAACTAAAGCATTAAAAAAAGCTATTGTAAAGTTTAATTTATAAAAAAATTTAAGTATTAACTCGTTTAACCAATTGCAAATTAAAAATTAATTTGGAATTGAGAAGTCTTGGTTAACTCGTGTAAGTCTTGGATGATTGATGTTATATGATTCATTTCATTAATTTTAATCCAATTTTCTCGTCCGTGTCCAACTTCTTCACTGCTCGTGTAAGTCTTGGATGATTGATGTTATGTGATTCATTTCATTAATTTTAATCCAATTTTTTGACCTGTGTCCAACTTCTTCACCGCTGTAAGCATCACTCGATGCAATGAGTGCTAAATTGACTATTCAAAAATCATGAGAAATTACTCAATTACAACTACCTCTCATGGAAATAGTCATAAATGACGACTTACTTAAAGCACTTGAATCCCAAAAATAATATCTAAAATAATTTATTTTATTTTATTATAAATATATTAAAAAATATTCATATAAAAAAATTAGTTATTGTAGATTATTTAAAATAATATTTTTAATAAAATGTTTTTTTTATAAATTTTCAGAAATTATTCAAATTTATTGAATGCATTATTTTTATTAGCTACAATGTAGTATCACATTAATTTTATCTTTTATTTTTCTTTATTTGGTAGATATAGACTATAGAATATATCTTGAATTGACAAATTATATGAATTGTACATATATATCTCCTCTAAGAAATAATATTGTTCTCTAGATACAATCATTGGGTTGTTGTGTGTATATAACTATTGAGTTGGTTTCCAGTTCATGAATGTTGTTTTAAGTACAGTTTGGGTAGCTTATTTATTATTTTCTTTCTTACCAAATTTTGAATGGTTAATTATATTTCTAGTTACTTATTTATTATCTTCTTTCCTACCAAATTTTGAATAGTTAATTATATTTCTAGACTATTTTTTCATTAATTTTCCTTTTTAATCCATTTCATTTAGATATAGATCTTTATTTCAAGGAAATTATACAATTATTGATTTCTATATTTCATTTTAAATAAATATATTATAAATAAATATTAGGTTTATCTTTCTAATAAAAACATTATTCAAGGTATAAAATTTCATATAAGATGTTGATTTTTATAATTATATTTTGTTTGAGTAAAAAAGTTAATTATAAATATTTTTCTATTTTAAAAAAATAATATTTTTAATGAAATAATATAAATACACAATTAAATAATAATAATAATTAAAAATAAAAATTATATTTCCTTCTTAATATATTATATTATTCTTCAAAAGTAATGAATTTTGTCCATTATGATGATGATGATGAAGATTAATCTCTATTAAGACCAATGCGGCCTGTCAACCTCGAGAAAGGAAAAAGAATCTAAGTGTGATTCTTCAAAATCTTGTTTCTATGATCAAAGAGAAGTGAGAGAAATGCTCCAAGATCGCTATAGGTGGGTTGGCATAATAAGTCAAGAAGATTGGAAGTGTGGCAAATGTTAGGGAATTGAGAGCGGATGTGAGTAAAAGTTGGGCAATCTAAAAGGAAGTGTTTTTTATCTTCCACTTGCTTAGTATCACAAATATGACAGATTATATCATTCCAGGGAGTCTTGGGAATAGATCACCACCCAGTCTCACTTCGAATTACTTCTTATCCTAGCGATGTTCATTTTTTTTTAGTGTTGGTCAATGCAAAAAGATAATTCTAATTAGAAAGGGTGGGGTTGATCACCCCCTTATAGTATCTTAGCTTCCTTTTACCCTCCAACTCCTTGTCCTCCCACATCTTGTCCTTAAACTTGGAGCTAATAATATTTTTGACACTATCTTTTCTTCCCATACCGAGCTCCTCCTTAATTCCCCAATGGTTGAGCGAAGATTGGGCACCCTTATGCCACCCGCGCTTGAGGCGAAGTTGGGGGTTTTAATTAAAGTTAGAAGCAGTTTTTGGGAGCCTTTTGGATTCCATGTTTCAACACTTCTTCTGCTTAACTCTGATATTGCATTTAATGTCTTTAGACCACCCTTCATTGGTATTAATCTTGGCAGTGATAGTCTCATAGAGACGGATCACAACAATCCCCAGCTCAGGAGGGACCATGATCTCTTTAAGTATTTCCGAAAGCTTATCTCGAGGAACAATGTCAAAATATTTTCTAAAGTCCACAAAACAACAAAAGAGATCAGCTTTGCTATTGCGACATTCCTCTACAATGATTCTAAGGGTGACAAGATGGTAGATAGTTGAGTGATGTCTCTTAAAATCAACTTGTCCTTTAGCTCTTTTGCCTTGGAATTCAAGCCAAAGGCTAAGCTTCTTTTACAAAATGAGCCCATAAAGCTTGGCCAAGATGTGGCTAATCATTATGGTCCTGTAGTCAGAAGGAACACTTTTGTCCCCATTTTTAAAGATGGGCGCAATAAGGCTTTGTGTCCAAATCTGAGGGAAGTCATGCGTTACAACCAAATTTAGAAGCTTGTGGATATGAGGAATGAGGATAGATATTCCCATTTTAAGGATCCCAACTTGGTATCCTTGAATATCTTTAGCTTTCCCATTAGCGAGCTTATTAATTCCAGACTCAACGTCTTCCAGAGAGAATACGCCATCCTTAATTGGAGTGTTTAAGGCGGTTCCCATAGTGTCCGGAGAGTCATACAACTTCTTAAGATATTTTTACCAGCTTTCTAAGGGGATAGAATGATTATATTTGGTTTTACAAACAAGCACATTCCGCAAAAAAAATTGGGCGAACTTTGGAAAGGTGGAGAAGATGATCTTGTCTTTTATTAATATATGAATTCTTCTTCATCTTGATGAGGATTTTGTATATAGTGATATTCTAGAGCTTAATGATTTCATTAGAAGCCTCTCTGATCACTTTCCTGGAAATTTTAAAATCTTTGACATACCATGGATTGGAAGTTCTATTATTCTAATTAAATAGAGAACTTGCTAATGGTATAGGAAATGATAGTAGTGAAATGGTAATAAATTTGATCAATGTTGCTATTACAAGTCAAGGAGCCTAAATCTCTTTCTAAATCCCTTAAGAAGAGGTTGACCTTACTTGTATCAAAGTGAATGTGTCTTTTGTTTTCACTAGTCTCCTGCATGTGGGTGGTATGCATAGCAAGATCGATGGATAAAGACATAGGTTTGTGGTCAAAGTCAGGCTCAAATCCATTAAGTAGCTCAAATTTTGTAATATGGTTGAGGAAGAGGGTGTTGGAAATCACATAATCTGCGACACTGCTACCCAGCCCATGGAAACAGGTCATCCGACCAGAGAGGGGCCACTTTTTAATACTATTATAGATGATTAGGTCCTGGGAACTACAAATCTTGAGGAGCTCAGTGCCGAATAAGTTCTCGATTATGTCTTCAAATTTTCTCTTAATTTTATTAGCTAAGTTACTACGATCTTCATCAAGCCACAAGGGGTTGGGGTTAGAGTTTTTACTTAACGTAATGGCTTGGTTAGTAGTAGTTCTAGCATTAAAGTCTCAAAGAAAAAGGATATTACCTTCATTCCTCAGGCTGAAGATGTCTTTTTCTAAGGTATTGAAAGGAAAATTCTTATCCAAGTTGTTCTTCTTATAGGATGTAGAGTTGATAGGAGTGAAATAGAAGATTGCAAGAAAGATCATATTGGTGGTAGAATCGGATATTTTAATCCAAATGTATTGATTGAAGGGGTTGATTTTATGAAGTCGGATGTGAGAGGAAACAATGTTCCTTATATAGTAGGCTATACCACCAAAACCCCTCCGAGAGGATTTCTTATTCCAAACTGACCAAAGAGTGAAAATGTCAAGGTGAGGTACCCTATATTCATCATGCTTCCAAGTTTCAACTAACAAAATAAGGTCAATATCAGTTGGGATCCAACTTAACATAGGAATTTTACACCATGGAAAGCCACAACAGTTCCAAAAGAGGATTCAGAGTGATGCAAGTCCCTATTTATCACTCGTGCTTGAGACTTTATCTCTAATAATATCTTTCCTATTCCTAATGATTGCCCATTTCCCTGCCTTTATTGCCTCCTTAACCTTTTAGACTTCTTTCCTAAGTTCAGCTTGGTCTTTTGGAATGAGATCTTCATTTATAAAGATTATTGTTCATTTTAGGCTTGGGGATTTCCTGAGTATATCCAATTTATGTTCATTACAACCGACCTTGACACAGGTTAGGCTATGTTTATGCTCAAGTATCTTTCCAACCCTTATTGCTTTCGTGAGATAAGTTGTTTCAATTTGAGATTTTGTTTTTAATTGTTCTTTAACTATTTCTAACGTTTTTTTCATTGTTTTTTTCTTCTATATCCGCAATTATAAGATTTAAGGCTCTTTCGTGGCACTCATGGTCAGGTACAATTAGTTTATTAATTTCCTCTTAAATGGGTTTAACATGTAAGTTTATTTTCTGTGTTATTTAGGGTTGAGTTATTATGTAGTTGTTCTTTTAGATTTTTTATCTCACTTTTGAAGCTGTCATTTTCTTCAACCATTTCTTGTTTAATATGTTCTGTTTCTTGAATTTTACCATTCATTTCTTGGACTTCACTTTTGAGTGTGATTATTTTATTTTCTAATGATTTGTGGTTTTTGTCAAGCATTGCAGTTAATTCTAGTTTAAAATGGTTTTCTCTTTCTTCTCTTCGTCTTTCTAAAAATTCAATGTACTCATAAAGACTCTCTAAGGTAATTTTACTTGGTCTGTCTTTTTTAGAGGGGGGCTTAGAAATACGAGGGGAAGTACTCATAGTGTAATAAAACAAAACTTAACAAGAGGAGGGTAAGAGGGAACGTGTGCACTTGTCAGGCAGAACTAATGCAAGGTTGCACTCACCACACCTTAGAGGTTGTATCCTTGGAAAATGGAGATCTTACTTCTTCTATGTATTGCGTTGCTTGAGCATCAAAGTTCTCCAAGTCGTCAATGTGAAAAAGAGGAGCTTCCTTTTATACAAGACGATCTGATGTAGGGCACGTCCCTAGGGAGAGAAATCTGCTAATTCCAATATGAAAACTTGCTATCTCCCATTGTGATTTCGTCAGAGGGTTGTACCAAATAGAGATCAAGGCATCAAAAAATGCATTTCCAAAATAAGGATTATCTCCATAGACTCGTTGCCCAAAACTAGAACTTCATTGTATAGATTATCACCACAAATTCGCTACCCAAATTTGAGAAATTCGAAGACAATATCGACAACATATCATTACATTATTGGCACAACCACATACTCGTTTCCTAAAACCAGAACTTTGCTTGCGAGTGTAGAGTAGCTCCTCTGTTGGAATTTGCAAGGAAAACTAGAAGTAGAAATTCACCCAGAAATCGCAAGCTTGAAATTAACCCGGCGTGAAATAGTTGGAGTTACAGAATGATTCTATCCACAGACTCACGAACCCAGAGTCACTACCCAAATATGAGAAATTCGAAGACAATATCGACAACATATCATTACATTACTAGCACAACCACAAACTTGTTGTTCAAAACCATAACTCTGCTTGCCAGTGCAGAGTGGTTCCTCCGGTGGAAGTTGCTAGACAAAATAGAAATAAAAATTCACCCATAAATCACAAGCTTGAAATTAATGTAATTTGAAATTAAAACTATTATAAGTGAAATGAAATTTAAGTTTTGAATTTTGTTTTTTTAATTGAAATGAATTTTAATAATATTTAAGTTCTACATTGTTTTAAAGTCAATTTCACTTATTTAAATTATTAAACATCAACTAATTAGTGATAAGGCATATTGATAAATAACTAATTTAAATTTAAAATTCCAAGAGTGTAACTAATAAATAAATAATTAAAAAAAAAGTATATTATTAAATTAAAATAAAAAATAAGTAATTATAATTATTTTCATAGCTATTATAATTCTTATTCTCTTTAAATTAAAATTTTATATTTATTATTTTACAATTAAAATTAAAATTAAGGTTTTATTTCCTATCTTAATAAGATTTAAATTTGTATAAATAAATCACAATATTATATCATAAAAAAGGTAAAAAGACGTTTTCTAAATCATTTTTTTAATTTTTAAAATACATTTTATTTTTTTATAGTATAAAATATATAATATCATAAAGTTTCACAAATAACATCATAGAAATTCACATATAGATTTTGAAAATTAGTATTTTCTCATATCACTAAAATGTCACAAATATATACACAACAATAATCATACCACTAAAAAGACACAACTTCCAAGCTATATCATTAAAATTTACATTTTCAATTAATAAATTTTGATAAATTGACATAAATTAGAAGACTTTTTATTTTCAAAAATGATCTCAATCAACTTAATTCCATAAAAATGGGATTATACTTACTTTTATTATAGATTCCACAATATTCAAGAAATATTTGGGAAATTTAAAGTAAAACAAAATCAAATAATTAACTTCAAACAATTAACTTCATTTCTACCCAACAAATTTTCAAAATGTTCAAAAATCTACCAAATAAAAATAAATATATAACAGTTACAATGCCAAGCCAAGCAGATTATCTATTTTGATTGTAATTGTTAAAATTCAAAATTTGACCTGCAAAGTGTTTATAAACTTTATGTACAAACTGGAATTGTTAAAGTTTTAAGTCGCACAATTACTTTTATTTCTACTTATTAAATTTTTAAATATTCTAAAATCTACTAAATGAAAATGAATATATAACACTTATAAAACCAAGTCAGATTATTTATTTTCATTGTAAATATTAAGATTCCAAAATTGACAAGCATAATGTTTATTGAGTTGAGGGTTTCATTGTATAACCTTGTATTAGGGTGATGTGTATTTTTGTATGTGCTCAATGTGGAGCTGACATGTGTCTCTCTTAAAATAAAAATAAAATATTCAATGTAGCTATAATAAAAGAAAAGAAAAAATTAATATACCATGCATATTTAGTTAGTTGTCCATATTACATAATATAATTTCATCTAAAGTAATTAGAAGTAAAAAAATATTTGAGCAGATTTTTAGACCTTTTACTTTTCAAAAATATTTCAACACCAGATTTAAATAAACTATTTGAAAATCTATGTTAACTAATTTATGTCTATATCAACTATATCAACTATATCAACTAGACTATTTGAAAATATATATTAACTAATTTATCTATATATCAACTTGATATAAATTTATATATAGAAAAAAAACTTCATATACATCTATATATAGAAAAAATTTGTTAAAAGAAAATATTTTATTGTATATAATAAAATAGTACTTAAAAATATATTAATAACAAAAAATATCATTTCAATGTGTATTGATAAAATGTCTAAATACATAGGTTATGTCAAATATTTTAATACCAACTATGTATATATTATATATTCTTTTAAAAAGAGTATATATATATATCATATAAAGTTATTGAAAAAAATAAGTTTTTATGGTTAAAATTTTTGAAATAATTTCCCTATTTTAAAGTTTAGTATTTTTTAAGATATATATATATATAATTTTTTGACTTAAAAAATTAAATTATGTATTTTATATAACATTAAAAATAAAATTTAAATAATAAAAAATTATACATTATATTTTACATTAAAAAAATTGCAAATTGATCTTTCTAAATTCATATTAAATTTATATTGATAGACTTTCCATACAAAATATAATGGTAAAATTTTTATAATTTCCCTAAATCAACGTGAGTTAAACAAGTTCTTATTCCAAAAACTTTATGATCCCAACTCTCGTCATGGCTTAGAGATTCATATATAGGAAAAATGTGACTAAGTGCAGTTGCCATAAGTTATCAGCCAGCTCGTGATCCAATCGTTGTTGGCTTTATATGTAACACACCAACTCAATTAAAAAATATATATTTCTCACAGTCCCATGTCAAATAGAAAATTATAAACTGAGAGATGTCAGTGGAAGGGAAGATTTGGGAAACTTCAGCACACAAAATCTGGTTGTCTAGACAATAATAACAAACAAACAAATCTCTTCTTTATGGCGGTAGAACCAGTTGTCTGATGATTGACATGTTAATATTATTTTATGGGCTTTGGGAAGTGGTAACTGCAAAGCAAAGTTGACTGTTCATCTTCTCTGTCCAACATTACCAATCAAGTTGACAATTTGTAAATATGATCAGAATACATTACAGGGGAGAACTTTCTCATGTGTTCAACCAACCCAACTAGTCAAGTTGGTAACTTTTTTATTAATAATATGTATGAATAATCAAATTTGTATGAATGCAATCAGTTAAGTTGGCCATTTGTATAGTCAAGAGAAATTTCTTCATATTCCCTATTATAATTAGGAAGTTTAAGTTTATAATGTAAAGGTTTAAAGGTTTAATGAAATTTTTTTGGTTTTTTTCAATTGGCTAATAATTTTTTTATAAAAGGCAAAACTTGAATTTATTTATTCAAATTAAACATATATATTTTATAAAGTGTAAAATTTTCTAATATTACTATTGACTAAATGCGTATACAAAAAACAAATTAAAGTTGAGAGTGTGGTTTCTCACCAACTATAATACTTCAAAAATTATTAAATTGTAGATTTAGTTAATATTTCATAATTTGATAGATATGAACAAAATAAATTGTTTGACTTCATTCCTATCAATCATATTTTAAAAAATTCTAAAAATATGTAACCAACATAAAAATAAAAACTTAATATCTTAACATTTAATTTTATTACTTAACCTTGTCAAACTTTTTTCTTTATTTAATTACAATCAAAATTCATTATAAACACTACACACATATTTTAAATTTAAAAAGTTAATTTGAACGAAAATTTAATATCTTAACATTTTAATTTCATTACTTAACCTTATCATACTTCTTTATTTATTTAATTACAATCCAGATTCCTACTAATCTCCTCTTTCCATCTCCAATCCAAAATATGGACTTCCTATTATTTTTATTATAACTGTTTTATATATGAACAATGTTTCTACTAAGTTTGTTTATAGAACAAACGCTGATCCGTGTGAAACAAATCATAGATTCAAATAACCCATGGTCGATATAGCATAAACTGCAACGATATGACACGCTGTGTTTGTTTTTAAAACCTAATTGTTAATCAGTATACTCAATAATCTATAATTAAACCTGCACGTTGCAGTTTTGTTCGGTCACTCTACCTCGTCCCCCATTAAAATTTTTATTTTAAACATTCTCTGAATGTTATATAATTTGTTTTTGTTGAAGCAGCGTGTGCTCAAATGTTTTCACATTATTATAATCCACTGCCAACCAGCTTTGGAGTTTGTTCTTCAACATGTTAAATTAGCCTCTGTGTCTCCTGTGATATATAAAAACAAAAATAAAACAATGATAGACTATTAAGTAAACTTCGGCGTTTGAGACAGTCATGAATAATATTCAAGGTTGAAGAGTGTGTAGGTTTAACAGTTTGTGTTAAAGTTCAAATTAAGGTATCTTGACCAATTTCTTTATTGGGATATAACATAATTTCCATTTATTTCTAAAATGAAGGTTTTGTTGACAGATTTCTACATCAGTAAAATATAACATAATTTCCAAAGCTATAAGCTCTCCAGATGTGATCATGCTCCAGGAAAACTATGTGCTCCAGCAGTGGAATTTCACTTCTCTCCATGGCTAATCTTCTCTTTTCTTCTCTTCAGAACTGGCATACTTGGAGGCTCAATATTGAGTCCTCTTTTACAGTCAATGACTTCAGCTCTGATCACCTCTCAATTTGCTGCGGATTGATAGTTGTGAGGTTAAGCCTCCATCCCCAGTGGACAAGGTTAACCATACTTGCCTTCTTGAGGAGGATTACTTGTTATCATAGATACTCTGTTTACTGTCTGAATTATCCTGTGTCAAACATATCTTATAATACAATGTAAACCCATCCCTCTCATCTTATGTACAAAGGGAATGGAATCTGACTGACTATCAAAACAGTGGAAGCAAAATCAGGAGGAATTTGTTTTGTTTCATTGGACTTTAAACAATTGGATAGCTCTGAAAATTAAGTTCAGCATGCAGCATATCTATAAGTGGTGGCCAATCTCTGTTTCTTTGACTTATCTTGCCTACATGATTTGACTTCCTGGATCTTGCCTGTTGTTGCTGGAGATCTGGATAAGAGGAGGAGTGTTCTCTCTATTTGGAACCCTCCACCCAATGCAATCTCCCTTTCAAGATGTGAGCAGTAGCTCTGGAAAACACCAACAGTCACCTGCAATCGGAATCGCTGCATGAAGAGAAATTCAATCTCTAAATTGTTGATTTCTTCAGTTGTTAAACCTCCCACTTTTGCATAGTATGCATTCCTGTAATGTCTCCATCCATGGCATAAAAAAATCTTAGCAACTTAACTCAAAAACCAGTTAAGAAAAAGTTGCAATCCTATAATGACTATCTATACCACTGAATTCTAAAACACCCCTGAACAGTAAAGAAAATAAAGTCTTGTGATTTAATGAGAGAACTTACAAGTCATCAAGAAACTTAGTAGCAACCATGACACTGGTGATGAGAAGCCTGTCCACGTTATATGATGTTAAGCGAAACCCGGGATGGCTGAGCATAAGGCGATCTATATAAGCATAAGCTACAACGAACACAGAAGGGCTGCAGTGTGCATATTTGAAGATTCTTTCCGAGTACCTCTGTAAGCTCATGGCAGGGATTTGACTTGCAGAGAAAACACAGAGGTCTTCTCTTGAGAATTTCTTCAATTTCATAATCCCTGAAGAAAATAACAGCCTCTCATTGAATTTCTTAATCCCCGAAGAAAATAACAGCCTTTCATTTCTGGGCACTATTCTTTCAAGCAGAGAAGCTAGTTCAGAGAGAATCAGGGGACTTGACCCATCTTCACCCTCTGAACTGTATAGATCAGATGAGCAGACAGAAGACAGGTCTGACTCTGAATAGGTTTCTAAATCTATATGGGTTTTTTTCAGAACTTTCAATCAATGAAAAAAAATAGTAAACCCTAAGCAAGGGTTGTATCTGATGAATCCAGATTGAACAAGTGAGAGGAAGAGAAGATGTGGAAGGAGTATTTATAGGTAGCTAAGAACAGTAATGGGAAGAAGTTATTTTAATGTCCACGAGACTAAAGATAGCCTATGAGACAGATTGCTTCTCTATCTGGGTTTTGAACTCTGCCCTTTTCCTGTGAAGTTTCACAATAAAATCTCTCAGCCTCTTGACAAAGCCCTTGCTGAATAGAATATCCCAAGTGCTAGCTGCCAAAATATCTGCATAACTTTCCCTGCTGTCTATGAAGGCCTCACATTCTAAAATGAAATGCTTTTCTGTTTCCACTTTTCCAGAAGAGCAAAAAATACATACTCTTTCCTCCCACACTTCTTTTGACCTTTTCCAGCACTCTGTTTCACAACAGAGTTGATGTGAATTAGTCCTTAATTGAGCAATGAGAATTTTGGCTCTCCAAGAAATATTGGCCCCTATGTATGCTTTTTGTTGATGATTATGAGAGGAATTAAACTCTTCAATGTAATACTTTTTCTTTCTCCTTAACTCCTTCTCCCAAGTGCCTTTGTGAAACTTATCCATAACAAAGTCTTTTATCTCTTTACTGTTTGTGGGACACACGCTCAAACAAATGCCCCATTTGCTAAACCATTTGTTATTTTGCCGCATCCAAGTCTTCTTTCTTGTGCACAATATGTCATTAACCACAACCTTAGGCCATCTTCCCTTTTCCATTTGCTCATTTTTTTTGTAAATACCTTACGACCCGCACCATAGTGATTGCTTCAATTGAAGAAGCCCCTATTTCACTTAACAAGATAGCATAAGGAACTACACTTTTTATTTTGAATTTGTTTGTAATCAATCGCTTCTGAATTTTCTCAATTTGTTTCCACTACATGTCCGATGTACTGTGAGCCCACAATTCACAACCGTAGAGAATCACCAGAATCACTGAAAGCCCAAAAAGAGTTAGAGTGGTTTTCCAATCCCATAACTCTGCCTCTCTACACCTATTTTGAAAAGCATAAAATTCTTTCCAACCCCCCAAAGTTCTTTTCTTTCTACATCCATCCAGCTTAGCTTTTTGTTGAAGTCAATTCCAAGATATTTGTAATCCACAACTTCTTCCAGAAGTTGCCTTCAAGGTAGAACTTATGATGGTTATGTTTTCTTTTGTTAGAGAAAAGCACGATTTTTGTTTTGCTGATATTGACTTGCATCCCCACTTTTCTACAAAAATGTTCAAGAGAAAGTAAGTGCTCTTGAAAACCAAGAGCAGATTTAGCAATTAGAATAAGGTCATCTGTGTACAAAAGAAGCCTTATAACAAACTTGCCCAAAAGTATATTTTCACCCTCTTGCAAATTTAACCACTCTTCAAGTTTGTCGATATATAAACCAAAGAGGGTAGGAGACAATGGACAACCTTGTTTGGCCCTGATATCGCTTCTAAAATTTTCAGAAATGCCTGCTGAAGTTCTATTTTTGACTTTCACCTATGCACAACTACTCTCAAATGCGTGGGAACCCCAATTTCCTCCATTCTGTGCCAAAGTTTATCGCTAGGAATCGTGTCAAAGACTTTTATGAAATCAACAAAGCAACAAAATACTTCTTCCTTTTTCTCGCAAACTTTCTTGATGATATGCCTTAAAGTTATGCCATGATCAACTGTGGAATGTTTAGGTCTAAAATATGTTGTCCTTTAGCACGTTTATCTTTTTCGTCTACCCACTTACTGATTTTAATTTCTAACATGCTTCCAAATAACTTTGCAAACAAGGGATTTATCATTATGGTTCTATAATTGGAGGGGTTATTGAGGTCACCACTCTTGAAAAGAGGTATTGCTAAACTAGTTGTCCAATCAGTGGGGAACCCCTGTTGTATGATGCTGCTGAAAATTTTTGTAATGTGAGGTGCAAGAATTTTCAAGCCCCACTTTAGATACTTTGCTTGGATTCAACTAAGTATTTTTCATTTCCAACACCCAACTTCTTGATGCCCATCTCTACCTCTTGCACCGTGAAGAGTTTAGTATCAGTGTTAACCAAGGGAGGAGGGTCAACCTTGGGATCATGCTCATAAAGTTGTCTTGCATAGTCAAACCATTTAGAAGTTGTGATATTGTTTCCAATTTGCATCTTTCTCGGTTGGATCTCCTTCCAAAATAATTTGGGGTTATTTTTCCCAAGGAAGATTAGTTCTTCTCTCCTCGAAACCATGAAATCAACTTTTTTCTTTCTTAATATTTTCTTGTAAACTTTGACCTTTATTTTATCCTTTTTTGACTCTTTCCATATTCTCCTTTCCTTTTTGCATTCCC
The DNA here is from genome assembly GCA_034641835.2 of Pinus albicaulis. NCBI lineage: Eukaryota > Viridiplantae > Streptophyta > Pinopsida > Pinales > Pinaceae > Pinus > Pinus albicaulis. The sequence continues at coordinate 1,815,731,513 of CM076580.1, forward strand.
TGTCAAACCAAACATTGACCGGAAAGCAATTTTTTTTTTAGACTTCTTACTTTTTTCTCTTTTGCACTCTGCAAATGTGCTTTGAATAAAATGTGCTAATTCGTGACTATGCAGGTTGTGAAATGGGATTTTTCTCCTTCTCGAAGAGCCTCTCTAGCACTAATTTGAATGTATTACAATTTTCTAGAGTCAAAATAATTCTTCCCTTTGGAAGATTTTGTTGAAAACACTGAATTTTTGACCCTAAATGCTTCTTTCCAGTCCAAGAGCAGCTTAAATAAACTGACTTGTGATATGATTCTAAGTCCCAGAGCTAATTTCGAATCAAAAATTCCTCCATTTTCTCACAAAAGCTATGTGATAAAATTACATAGTCTACTACACTTGCTCCATTGTAAGTATTGCAAGTGAAATTACCAAAATTTTCCCATCTATTCAAACCATTGAAAATGACTAAATCGAAAGCCCCACACAAAGTAAGAAATTGTTCACCAAAGAGATTGTAGCCCTTGTCCTCTCGAATTGTTTCCCACTGATGATTACTATCTTATGTAAGCTAGATAGGGTTGCAGTCTTCTTTACAATAAATAATGCTAGCTTGCTCACTTGCAATCCTAACATTGAAATCACCCACTATAATGACTTCGCCTAGTTGAGCATATGTTGCAATATCTTCCTTTAAGGCTGCAAAAGGATATTTGTGGTGAAACCCTCTGCTTTTGTAGATTTTTGAAACTTGCGACGCAAAATAGCATGCTGCAATTCTGATGTGATTTCCATTTTTTGATATTTTAAACCAAATGAATTGTTTATTTGAGTCTTCTTTTTCTAGCTGAATGAAACGACCTTATTTTTCTCTCACTAATACCATGGTACCCTCGTGTCCTTTGTCGTTCCCTGCTACCTTGTTACACACTTCCAACTTCTAGTACCCTTCAAACAAAGATGCCTTGCACCCTTCATGCTCATGTGTTTCTATGAGGCAAATTATGTCTCTACTTCCCTGTCCCAAGGCAGTTGTCACGACAACTTTAGTGGAGATTTAGCGAATCCCTGGGCCAAAAACGTCACAGTTTTAGTAAATTAGACACCATTACCGATAAACCGTACTGAGACTTCAAGGGTGACCCAATCTACGCATGAATTGGTGCTAATAAATCGATTGATTGCAGTTTCCAAGATTTGAACTTTGAATGGTTTAAAATAGGTGTTTCCTACAAAGTCCATAATTTTTCTGGTAGTTTTCAAAAAAAGTAATTGTGGGAGTGTTTGAATAATTTTTTTGATAATAGGGGAGAGGGGTCAGTGCCCAAACACCTCAGCGTTGACTGGACCAGGGGCCACGTAAGGAGGGCCACGTCATGTACGTCAACTGTCCGTTCGCATGGCGTTCACGTGGCGGGCACGTGCAGCCGGTCCTTCCGGTCTCTTACCTTTCCTGTCGGTCGTCTCCCGACATATTGTGGAGGCTTCTCGACGAAGCCCCATTTCCTGCTCTGGGTCTGGTTGTTGTGCATTCTCGGCTCCGTTCGTTGTGCGTTGTTTCTCCAATGTCCGACGCCTCCGCCACCACTGTCCGCACGCTCCATCCGTCGTTATGGCGCCCGTGCTCTCCTGGCTCGAGCTCCCCTGGTCCTGGTTCGACTACGACGTCATTCAAATTGTTAGTGGTTTATGCTCTATGCCTGTTCACACTGGGTTGTGTGTTCGTTCAACCTTGCCTCTATGGTGGTTTAACCTCGGCGCTGTGGTGGTTATACCTCAGCGTTGTGTGGTTTAGGGTCGGCTCTTTGCTCTTTATGCTCGGCTCTGTTTTGACATACCTCGGCCCTGTGGTGGTTTTACCTTCGCCCTTTCGTAGTTTTATTCGGCTCTGTAGTGGTTTTACATGGCTCGACCCAGTGGTGGTTTTAAATCGACTCTGTGGCGGTTTTTCTCGGCTCTGTGGTGGTTTTTCTCGGCTCTGTGGTGGTGGTGATCATACCTCGGCTCCATGGTGGACATACCTCAGCTCTATGGTTCGGCAATGCATGTTTTACAGGTCTGTATGCTACGAATTTTGTTTTCAGGTGCGTTTTTCAGCTCTGGATGCTGTGAATTGTGCTTTCAGGTGCGTTAGTCTGTTAGTTTTAAGTGTTTTTACATTTTTTTTAATGTTGGTGCTGTGAATGATTGTGTTTTTTATTTTTTGTAGGTCAGTGTAGAAGCCAAGGACAATGCAGTTGGCTGGCAAGGCAAGGAGGAAGGCCAGGAGGGAGAGGAATTGGATGAGAGGATTTTTAAGGTAGGACTCTGTCCTACCAGTGATATGTATGTGTTTGTAAACACATTTCACCTTAAGGAGATGTTCTCTGTTGAGCTTCTTTACTGTTTTACTGTGGTTTTACTGTTGTTTTACTGTGGTTTACTGTGGTTTAGGGTTTTACTATGGTTTTACTATCTGTAGGGTTTAGGGTTTTAATTGGAAAATCAAGAGGTTTACTATTGTCTCTCTCGTTGGAAAATCAGAATTAGGTTTACTGTGGTTTAGGGTTTTAATTGGAAAATCAGTTTTTGTGGTTCTCTGCTTATGAATTTTAAGTCTTCTCAGTTACATGTGAAAGCAATGCAATTCAGTGTTTTGTTGATACCCAATGGGGAAATTATGTGCTTGAAAAACGGGAGTATTGAACTTTACTGATACCCAATTGGGATTTTGATTAGGGGTCATTGATTTATATCGGCCACGGGATTTGGGTTTTATTCTGATCCATTACTATTTGTGGTTCTGATAGAAGAGGTTGGTTCCTTAATTAAGTACGTGTTCTAGAGATATAGATTCTATTGACTCAATGGGGATTGGATTCTTTCCTTTATGGAGGCTACCAATGATTGTATTGTGCATTTGATGAAACCTTTTAGGCCTTTGGTGTGGGAATTTGATCACAGTATCTTTAGGGTTTCTTACCGTGGATGTTTATTTATTTAGGGATTGCAAAAAAATGAGTTTGATGGGCTGTAAGTTTAGCCTCAGTTTTACGGCACCAGGATCCATGCCATAATATATAAGAATGACACCCATTAGGTCTCTTCCTCGGGCTTTATTGTATTTGTATTTTGTTTGACAAGATGATTCTTCTTATCATTGTGCTCCAAGGGTTTTAATTGGAAAATCAGTTTTTGTGGTTCTCTGCTTATGAATTTTAAGTCTTCTCAGTTACATGTGAAAGCAATGCAATTCAGTGTTTTATTGATACCCAATGGGGAAATTCTGTGCTGGAAAAATGGGAGTATTGGACTTTACTGATACCCAATTGGGATTTTGATTAGGGGTCATTGATTTATATCGGCCACGGGATTTGGGTTTTATTATGATCCATTACTATTTGCAGTTCTGATAAAAGAGGTTGGTTCCTTAATCAAGTATGTGTTCTAGAGATATAGGTTCTATTGACTCAATGGGGATTGGATTATTTCCTTTATGGAGGCTACCAATGACTGTATTGTGCATTTGATGAAACCTTTTAGGCTTTTGGTGTGGGAATTTGATCACAGTATCTTTAGGGTTTCTTACCGTGGATGTTTATTTATTTAGGGATTGCAAAAAAATGAGTTTGATGGACTGTAAGTTCAGCCTCAGTTGCTTTTGTTTAGATTGCACTTGAACATTATAACGTAGGATTTCAAGAGTTGTATAATACTATTAGTCTTTACTCTTGTCATTGTTGCA